>JAXQQM020061275.1:0-467915 GCA_034641835.2 Pinus albicaulis | reverse complement strand
TCGTAGAGATTTTACATCTCCAAACCAAGAAGAGCTTTTTCTACAATCCTTTTTAATTTATTTAAAAAATAACACTGCTTTTGGGGTCATATAAGCTCTCACCTTCACGTGGTTGACCCTGTTTGTAGAGATTTTACATCTCCAAACCAAGAAGAGCTTTTTCTACAATCCTTTTTAATTTATTTTAAAAATAACACTGCTTTTGGGGTCATATAAGCTCTCACCTTCACGTGGTTGACCCTGTTTGTAGAGATTTTACATCTCCAAACCAAGAAGAGCTTTTTCTACAATCCTTTTTAATTTATTTTAAAAATAACATTAACGTCAAAACATTAAAATAGTTTTTTAATAATATCTAGATAATGTTTTTATTATTTTAAAAACCTTTAAATATGGAAACTTAACTTAATAATATTATGACACTAGGCAGCCTCCCCACCTGCCCAGTCGCTGGACCCCGCCGCCACCTGGGCAAGATTTCCGAGCGGCTGACCCGTGCCACCAATTGGGCAGACAAATTTAGGTTTTTTTTTTTTTAAATACTTTTTTTAATTTTATTTAATTTCATTTAATAAATTTTTAATTTATTTAAATTTAATATATATTTTTTTCAATTTTGATTTTTTTTTAAAAATTAATTAAAAAAAATAATATTTTTTATTCAAATTAAAAAAAAATTATTTAAATTATTATTTATTTTTTTTGAATTATTTGTTTTTTTAATTCCATATTTTTATTTTATTTATTTTTTTCCGTTTTTAATTTTTAATTAATTTTTATTTACTTTTTAATTTTAATTTTAAAAGTGTTTTTTATTTTTATTTTTTAGTTTATTTTTATTTTTATTCTTTAAATTTATTTATTTATTTATTAAAATATAATATTTTTTTAATTTTATCTTTTTTATCTTAATATTTATTTTATTTTTTGATTCAATAAAATTTAATATACATTTTTTTAATTTTATTTTCACATTTTAAATTTAATTTAGTTTTTTTAATATTTTTTTAATTTAATATTTTAATTTTATTAAATTAAATAATTGTTTTTTATTTTATTTTAATTTTTTATATTAATTTTAATTTAATCTTTTTTAATTTATTAAAAATTAATATAATTTTTTTATTTTTATTTTTTATTTACAAATTTTATTTTCTCTTAATTTTATAATTTTTTTATTTTATTTTTAAATTTAATTTGTATATTTTAAATTTATTTTATCTTTTAAAATTTATTTGTTTTTTTAATTTAATATTTTTATTTTATTTTTTCAATTTTTAATTTATTTTTAAATTTTAATTTTAAAAATATTTTTTTATTTTTTATTTTTTTCTTTACTTAAAAAAAAAAAAATTAAAAATATAATGAATTTTGTTTTTTTTTTTTTCAATTATTTTAAAAAGTTTTTTTTTTCATTTTTTATTATATTTAATATAAATTTTCATTATTCTAAAAATTTTGTTTAAACACTTTCTATTTTCAAGGTGTTTTTTGCACAAAGAAAATGGCGTTTACTTCCATTTTTAAAAAATGTTGAAAATTTACCCCGAAAAAAAAATTGTTATTCCAGAATACAACTTTTTCGTTTTCGGGTTGTTTTTTCATGATTTTTTGATGGTTTTTTTCGTTTGAGTTCTTGTTTAGAGGTAACAGTTCCCGTTTGATTGGTAACTATGTTTATATTCAAAGTAGAGATGTTGTAACATAATGTCTAAATAAATCAATCAATAAAATTAAAAATTAAATGAAAAGACTAATATAATATAGCGGAAACATTTTAAAAATAAAAGAATAGTAAAAATATGGTATTGACAACCAATTCATGTGGAATATATAGCTTATTTAAAGTGTGAAATTAAACCATCCTAGATCCATCTTAACTCTGGAACTACAAAGCATGGAGAGACCAAATCTCTTTTAACTCTAAAAGAGGTTTCCATCTCAAGGGATTTGATGCATATCGGAGATTGATGGATCTGGTCTTAAGATAAAATCTATGTTGATTAAAAGCGTGTTGAACACTTTTTTTATTGTATATTAAATTTTTATCAATGTGGGTTATCTCAAAAGTATGCATAATGGATACTCATTGGATGTGAAATTCAATTCGGCATCCAACGAGTGTCTACAACTGAAATTTGAGTAAACCTATAAGCAAATAAACCAAAAAAAATATATATTTCCCTCCAAAATATTTACATGTACCTCTTTTTGAATTTAAAAGATTTTTATTTGTTTACATATTATGACATATAAATTACGTGAAAATTTCATGGGAAATTTTAGGCTGAAATTTCCTCTAAATGAAAAGTTAATGATTGTTATGGTTGAGGTAAATGAATATTAATAATTGTGCATATTGGAGTAATGAACTTTAAGATTTAAGGTTTTATTATTAAATATATTTCGTATTATAATTACTTTAATCCTCTGCAACAATCAACTCCAACCAATACAACAACATTCTAGCTTTTTCAAGGCTTCAACCTCTTATGAGGAATAAAATCCTAAGAAATCAATCCAAGCTCTAACCTAGTCTCAATGAGGGTCCAACCTCTTATGAGGAATCCAATCCTCAAAAATCAATATAGGCACAACCCTAGTTTCTTACAAGGATCTTCAAATTCATTTCAACAAATATTTGCAAAAGGCTTCTCTAAGATCTCCAACAATTGCTTGAAAAGGTATTAAACATGTGCTCCAAGTTTTTCTTAATAGGTTGCTTCATAATGTTTCTAAGGTTTGCTTCGAGGTAAGATTCAAAATTATTTACAAGTTATACATAAAAATTTCTCTAAAGGCTACTACATCAAAACTACTAATTGCTTCAAGTATTACTTCAAGAATGTGTTCAAGAATGTTCTAAATATGTTCTCAATAATTCTCCAATGATGTCTTCAACAAAGCTCCAAATATGTCTTCAACAATGTCCCAAATATGTATTTAATGTTATTTAGAGTTTTTTTCAATAAAGATCTAAATATTTCTTCAAATATAATCAAGAATGCTTTAAGAGAGTGCTTCAAAGATATTCAAAAGGCTTCTCCAACAAGGGCTTCAAGTCTAATTCAGTATGTCCTCCAAAGGTCACTTCAAATTTTCTCCAACTATGCTTTAAATAGTTGCTACAAAAGTCTTTAGAACTGCTCCAAAGAGTACCAAGAATGTGTTCAAAATGACTTCTTCAAAGATCTCCAAATTGAGGTTAACGCAGGCACCAGGCCTGTCCAAAAACTGGCTTCAATAATGTCTCATTGTCTACCTTGAGAAGTCACAAAATTCTATGTCAAATCCTTCAAATCACCTCTTTTTCAGCCTCCTTGTTTCACTTACATATCATTAAATATTCCCTTAAAATCTTAACCTATCTTCCTTAGTTCAACCTTGTAATGCACCTACATTGTATTAACGTTACTACCTCTGAATTGGTCGAATATATATATGCGGTTGATGTGGGTGAATAATGTTATAATATTGTTGGGGTTACATAAAACCAAGGCCGAGACTATTAATGAACCGCTCTCCATAGGGCCTGTACAAAGGGATGTTGATAAAGCATAGGTCGAGTGATTGAAAGATAGTTGGTTTCATTTGTGTTAATCACACATGGCACATATTGATTCAAACATACATCAATTGAGGGGGCCCAAATAATATTCAGATTAAAGGTAGCTTGTGGAACCTTTATATTAGAGTATATATGGGTTGGTTGATTTATATCAAGGACGTGTTATGAACAATGGTTGAGAGTAGAGCTCCCAAGAAAGAAGAGTAAATCTAATTGTATTGTATGAGATATTACATGCACGTAATAAACCTTGAAATTAATATCTCAAATCTCCAGGATTTGAGATATTAAAGCTCTCAAAATTTAATTGTTTAAATTTCCAATCCCCGACATAAGAACAGGTTGAGCTTGCCTGATTGTGAAATTGATTGGATAAGAAAATTTTGGAGGCATTTCACAAACACCGATGGAGGTTGGAATAATCTGAATTGGGAATGTGGGTTTACCAAGTCATCAAGTGGTATCAGAGCTAGAATTTAATTATCTCTTTGAAAAGTTTATTTTGAAATGCACATATATTGAACAGTGAAAAATTTGACGTTTAAATTCGTTTAGCAGAGATTACATCCTTGATTAAGCATGCAATAAAGATCTCCATATGTGCAGAATCTGGAATTGAAGAAAAAGATTCTTGAATAGTGCAGCAGATAGAGTGCAGTGCAAGTGAGAAGAAAAGTGAGATCAGTCAAGGATCTTGAGGGGTAAGATGATGAGCCTTATTTGAACTCTGGTTGGAAGAATTTGGTTGTAGAATATAGGGTGTAAAAAAGTGAGGAAGGAATCTCAACAGAAGCAGATCACAAGCTTTTAAAGCAGTGATAGTAGAGTCCAACAAGGGATTTTGAGGGAAGAAAGTGTGTGGTAGAACCTGAAAGATTCCCAACTGAGGTTGGATGAAGGAAGAACAAAGGTGTTCTTGAGGAAATTTGTAGAGTGAAGCCTAGAGAGTAAAAGAGAGTGCTCAGAGGGTTCGAGCAGATAGGGGACCAGTACTTGCCAAAAGCCGGATCTGGAAGAAGGGATTGGTGAGGTGAGTTGCAGCAAGAGAGCTTGTTGCTGTAGAGGCCTAGTGTAGCTTGTGAGTAAAGAACTCATAGAGAAGAAAATGGATACTGAGAGCCATAACAGAGACTACAGAGATTTCAGAGTTTCTGAGAGAAGCCACAGCAGAAGGGTTAGTGAAGATGCCAAAGCAATTGGCATAAGGAAGAGACTCACTGATGAAGAGTATTGGAAGGAACTTGCTGAGATCAAGGAAGATTTCAACAGATTGAAACTTAGAATAGAAGAAATCCAGAGAGTTGGTTGGCTCATGAAGAAGAAGATAAAGTGGCAGAGGCTACAAAGGAAGAAGGAGCAGATGATGAATGCTCAGGAGAAGGAGGAAATACTCAAGATGATTGAGTATCTGGAGAAGGACATGGAAACTGAAGCTTCAAGTGGGACCAAGGGATCCAAGAGCCTTACATCTGACACATTTTATATGTTTGCAAGAACAACAAGTGAAAAAGAACAAATTGTTGATGTTGTCACTGAGGAAGAAAATGGAGCAGCTACATGTTTTGAAAATGCCCATGCACAGTTGGAGAAAGATTCTTCTTTCCAACATATTGGAAGCAGAAGAACTTTAGCTTATGATATTGGCCAGAAGTTGGAAGTTGGACAGCTTGAAGAATTTGAAGCAGAGAACATTGAAGAATCTCTTAAGCATATAAAAGACTTGGAACAGCAGGAAGATTTGGTGATCAAATCACCAATTGAGACCATGAGGTCTTATGTTTTTGCATCTGACAAGTTGTGTGTGAATGAAGGTGTTAATGAAGGTAGTTCAGATGATGGAACTGTGATGAATGAAGCTGACTATTGCCAAGCAAGATATGATGAGTATATTTCTGATGAAGATCAGATTTTTTTATTGCAACAAAGGGAATTCATTAATTCCTTGTTTTATAAAAGAGATTGCTTCAATGAGGACAAGGAAGCTATGTCCGAAGATGATAAGTTTGATAATGAAAGAGATTGTTTCAACGTGGTTGGTGATGGTAAGTTTTTCATTAATGTTGATAATGGAAATTTGCTTTTATTAAATGGCCATGTGGAGAATGATGGAAATGTAGCTTGAGTCTTTGCAGAGATGGGAAATCAGAATTCCATTCTGATGAAGGCTGAGGAGATAGTGACAGCAGAAGATAATTAAGAAGAGATGCCAAGATTGTCGCATGGATTAAGTGTTCTGGAGCAAAGGACAGAACCACAGAGAGAAGGTGTTCAGATTGTAAGGACAGAGATGATTGAAGATGAGAGAGTTAATTTTTATGAGCTAGAGCAGAGAGGCATCCTTGAAGAGGATGGTGCAGAGGAGAGACTAGCTGGTAGTCTCAAGAAATGTTTGAAGAAATGGAATCAGCACTCTGAGAAAAAAAGAACTGTAGGACAACATGCTAAGATGCTGACAGAGGAAGGAAAGGCTCTGAGGTGTTGTTGGTTTTGTTTTAACAATTTCTTTGTGAATGCAGATTCTGATGATGCTGATGGAGATAAGTTGATAGCATGGGGTAGTGAATCGAAAGAGAAGGAGAATTATGTGGAAGATATTAAACCATGGAATGGAGAAATTGGGCTGATAGAGAGTATGCTGAGTCAGCAAGATCCGGTGCAAGAAAGAAAACCTCAATTTCAGAGTTGGGGATTGCAGGATGTGAAGGCACTTGTTTTTTCTAAAAATGAAAAGAAAAAGGACCTGTTGCAGAACGAAGATGAGCAGTTGAAGAATGAGGATGAGACAGTCATGTCTCATGTGTAGAAGATTGTTGTTGTTGATAGCAGAAAGGAATTTTCTTGTTCGAATATCCAAGAGAAGATTGGGGAGAAGGTTGTGTGGCAGACTATTGGAGTTGCTACAGCAGTGGAGAATCAGAGTTTTTACCTGACCAAAGATGAAAATGCAAAGTTGGAAGAGCTTGAAGAAAACCAAGAAGAAGGAAGGAAATTTCTGAAGATTTCCAAGACAGAAGAAAAGGATGTTGAACCTGAGTTGCAGCATAGTGAAGTTGTGTTTGGCCAAAGGAAATGGGGAGAATGTTTGAAGGAAACATTCAGAAAAGAAGGTGAAATGATAGAGCAAAAGCTGATTGAAGTGTTTCTGGGAGAATTGTTGAAGACAAAGGATAAGGAAGTTGTCATAAATGACAATCAGGAAGAATGTTACTGTTGCAAAAATAAATAGGGCATGGATGATTGGGCGGAAGCTAGGGTAGCAGTAAGAATAGGAGAAGTAAGAAGGGCTACAGACATAGCTGAAGTTCAACAATCAAAGCAAAGTGGTGTCCAGCAGTCAAAGGACACGTTGGATCGAGAAATCGAATTTATAAGAAATTTGATGATAAAGATGTCTGGGAAAAAGGAAGCAACAAGGAAACAAAGAAGTAGTAGCACAGGCAAAGTAGAAAGAGGATGTAAAGGTGCAGCCTGTGGAGAGCTACATCATAAAGTATGGAAGCCAAGAGGAATGCGAAAGAAGAGCACTGCAACGGATGGCCAGTTGCAGAGCAAATTTTGGCATCTAGGCAAACAAATATGAAACCCATGATCAGGAGACCATGAACTATTTTAACTTGGGGAGTCTGATGCAAGAGAATTAGGCTCAAACCAATATTTTTTATATAAATAAACATAGGGGGTCTCTTGTTTTAAATTCCCTATGTAATTATTTTCATTTGAGTAATTTTAATTAAATATAGAGAAAATTGTAACTGTCCGAATGATTAATGGGCACCTGAGGAGATAGTCAGTTTCAAAAGTTTAGGCTAATTTTAGGAGTCCAAGAGTCATCAGGGAAGCTGAATCGATTGATTCCTAATTTTTATAAAAATAAAATCCCTATGGCAGAGTTGATAGACCTGCTTGTACCTGCAGAGAGCTGCATAGATCGGGATAGTGAGTAAGAAGGTCGTAGAGCTGAAGACCTGGCTGAGATAAGAAGTCTGTAAGAGAAGTCATTTAATGAGAAATAATTTTTTTAGTATGTCATGTGCATTGCGATTTAATTCTGTGTGATAAAACCTGTGTTAAGAGCCACTAGAAGTGTGTCGATTCACTTCAAGGATCGACTATGTGGAAATGCGTTATACAAGCCTTTGTTACTCATGCGGAACCATATAACCCTTTTGAACTGAATGCCACATAATTGATTTTTGTTTGTATTTGGTTCATGTGGACTGAAATTTGGTTGCGAATAAGCCTTCACTCTCTTTAGAAGCGACTTATACCTAGAATAATTGGGTCCGTTGTAAGCCACACACTGAACGGAAGTTTGTGGATCGATTATGGGTGAAGGGAGTATAGTGGTCACCGCAGAGCTCAATACGGGTTGAATAGTCCGTAGGGGGCTACCATAAGTTGTATTCTTCAGCAACGAATGTAGACTCATGAACTATAAAAATTAGTATGATAATCGTTATGAAATGGAGTGTTAAGGGTGCGGCAGAGTCAAACGAAGAAGAGTGGAACGCATTTTTCTCATTTGAAACGGAACATCAAAGCAGAGAAATGGAACTGTGAAGTATAAGAGTGAACATGGTTTCGAGTTAATCCAGCAGTATATCGCAAGTTAGAAAAGTGGTAAGTTGTAATTAAGAATTTGGAGTGATCCAATAGGTTGGGTGACACGTGGAGGAAGCGGTTTCGCGATACCAATCTCATCGTGCATTATTGTTCGTGCATATAGCCTGCACGATATCCATTGAATGCTATCGGATTGGTTCATTACGCAAGATTCGATTTGGATCGTTGGACCATTAAGATGGATGAGAGAACAGTTCAACCGCCGATATGGAAGACACGTTAATCGGTGGGGTCTAATTTTAACTATATGGCATTGTATTAACGTTACAACCTCTGAATTGGTCGAATATATATATATATATATATGCGGTTGATGTGGGCCGAATAACATTATAAGATTGTTGGGGTTACATAAAACCAAGGCTGAGACTATTAATGAACCTCTCTCCATGGGGCCTATACAAAGGGATGTTGATAAAGCATAGGCTGAGCAATTGAAGGATAGTTGGTTTCATTTGCGTTAATCCCACGTGGCACATATTGATTCAAACATACATCAATTGAGGGGGCCCAAATAGTATTTGGATTAAAGGGAGCTTGTGGAACCTTTATATTTGAGTATATATGCATTGGTTGATTTATATCAAGGTCGTGTTATGAACACTATTTGACAGTAGAGATCCCATGAAAGAAGAGTAAATTTGATTGTATTTTATGAGATATTACATGCACGTAATAAACCTTGAAATTAATATCTCAAATCTCCGGGATTTGAGATATTAAAGCTCTCAAAATTTAATTGTTTAAATTGCCAATCCCCGACATAAGAACAGGTTGAGCTTGCTCGATTGTGAAATTGATTGGATAAAAAAAAATTGGAGGCATTTCACACACACCGATAGAGGTTGGAATAATCTGAACTAGGAATGTGGGTTTACCAAGTCATCAGTTCTCAGACATATTCTATGGTAGCTAAAGCCATCATATTTGAAGAATTCTATAGATAGAGTCTGAGAAGGGCCATCTAGCCTCTAGATCTCATCCTTTCTTGTAAAGGTGACATATCCAGTAAATTCCCCTTCATTCAATCTCTGGTTTAGATCAGATTGTTGATTGTTAATGTCTTAAGAAGAAATATCTCACTGATACCATTTTGTGGGAGATCTGTTTAGCAGATCTAAGTTGATTTGTTTCTGATGAAAATTCATATTTAAGTCCCACACAGCATATGAAATAGGAACCAAGCTTTGGCCTACATTTTATTTGTCCATTCTTCCTTATACAACATTCCTATTCAGCAGCTGGGCAATATTCCTAAAAAAGGAACACTACAGTGGTATCAGAGCATGATCTTTGGCTCAGCCCATGAGATCAAGCTATCAGTGAATTAAGAGCAGAAGGAGAGATCAGATTGATGGAGAGGATGAGATTACTCTCATCAATTTTCAAATCAGAGAAGGACCTCTCCAAGGAGGTTCAACCAATGGAAGAAGAACGGTGTAGTGAAACTCCAAGAGGGTTTCAAAGCGGAAGAAGCTACAGTGAAATTCCTAGAGAATTTCAGGAAGATGAAGGAGTCCCAAGTACTTCTTATGATGTGTGTGAGCATTCAGCCACACAATCTGATTTACAATGTTGTCACATCCCCACTTTCTTGCTAAGAGAAAGAGGAGAAGAAGAAGGAATGACAGAAAAAGAGATTCCCCCACTCTTTTTCCAGACCTTGAAGGATATTCAAGAAAATCTCAAGGAAGTTGAGGGGATAAAGACTTGTACCAGCGCTGGCACAACCTTGAAGGAGCAGCCTTCATGTTCAATGGAGGAAGACTACACAATTGTGGAAGAAGTTCTTGGCTCTACATTTCACCAAGGTATGGTCAAGAATTCATCTGTTCTCATTTCAGCGCATTGCCTGGAGAGATATACATTCCCATGTGTTGCTGATCTAGAACAATAGAGTTGCACTGCGCTATGTAAGAACATTAAGGGAGGAATAAGATCTTCCCTTGGAGACATCAAAGGGGCTGAATTTCACAAGCCCTTGAGATGGATAAGGTGCATAAGCATGAAGGTACCAAGAGAAGATGGGGAAGAGGTCCAATATCATTCCTATCTATTGCAGAAGGTTGATGCACCTAAAGAGGTGATAGGATTGTGCAGTGGAAGCATGGAGGGTTCTCTCCATTCATGTGTTAAGTCACCACTAGATGATGTCTCATTTCTCGGAGACATTGCACCAAGGAGGCCACTTGATCAGCCAGAGAAGGTGAATGCTTCACATGATGAGGCATTTCCATTTCATTTTCTGCGCTATGGCAGGAAAAGCAGGCAAAGGATAGCAGCCTTCCCACATCTACATTTGGCATAGGAGATATGCATGCACATGACTCTTGGGAAGAGTTATTACAGTCTTCTCTCTTCTCTTTGAGAATGGAAGGAGGCTCATCTATGAGCTGCTCCCATTGCATGAGAAAAACTTGTGGTAAGGGTGTTGATCATTTTGATTTATCTCATGTATACATCATCCCTTAACCACATATGTGCAGGATGTTGCTCCAAGGGGGAGAATTCTTACTTTGAGGCTGCATGATCTACTTGAGGCCATGAGCAATGTTGATATCTTCTCCCTAGGAGGACTCGGGGAGGAATTTTTCTTTGGAGGAAATGCTCACATTGCCTCATCCATCATTTATTTCCTCCAAGCTTATGAAGAGATTGGGTCAGCATGAAAGTGGTTGGAAGACCACATTTTTCAGTAGTCTCTTTTGTAGTTGAGGTCCAAAATGCATTGGTTGCATATGAGGGATCACTTCCCTTCACATTTGCTACATATGGCAGCCAACATGATTTTTATTCTTCCTCCTTATGTTTCTGATATTTCCATTTTTATGAGGAGCATATGTGGGAGAGAGACCCATTGTATGAGTGTGTCTTGTGGGGGCAAAAATCCCCATAATTTTTTCAGTGCATGCTCTAAAGGGAGCATGAGATATGATATGTTTGCCACACTAAAATAGTTTCTTCTTCATGAGGTGAGCCATATGAGTTCAGGTATGCCTCTCACTGATGTTGGGGGGGAGCTTTTCTATGGACTACCAAGCTGGGAGGTAGTTTATTTCATTTGGATGATAGCATGAGTGTGGGAGACATTCATTGGGAGAAATTTTCCCCATGCTCTTCATCACTCCTACCTTAATGAGGCCCTTGAGCAACAAGAAGATCACCACATGCACCTTCCATTTTCTCACGATGTACACTTGCTATCTTACACTTGGAGGAAATCATTGGAGGACAGATTCATTGTTTATCATTTTCAGCCATGGTGGAGACTGTTGAAGGAGGATGCCACAAGAAGAAGGGGGGGATATTTCTCAGCACCCTTGCAGTTGCTTGAGGACAAGCAACATTTGGGAGGGGGAGACTGTAATGATCCTAAATTAGCTTTAGCTAATTGGAACATTAATTTTACCTTGTTTATTTTTTCATTTCATGATTGGGGAATAAAATGTAAAGGAGGACATGAAAAACTCCTTAAATCAAAGAATAAATACATGCCCAATGTGAAAAGGGATAAATCTAGGCCTTTTTAATAAAATCCACTTGTGTGTGAAACAATATTGAGACATTTGATTGGGTCAACAAGACCAAATCTCAATTTTGTCCAGATTCATTGAACCTCCTATACAAACTGCGCAGTTCTAGAAGGAGGGCATCAATGTGAAAGGGGTTAAGTTCATTGAAGTGGTTTAGGTTTTGTGCACACCTTCGGGTTATAAAAAGGAGGAGAGGTCTCATGTAAAGGTTGTTGAAGGATTTTTGAAATAGAGGTTTCTTGAGCAACTCTAGCTCTCTTGGCTGTTTAACCTAAGGGAAGAGGATTTCCTATTTAGGAATCCCCCCTCCTTCCTTGAGTAGCTCCTAGAGGAGATTGTACTGAAATGAGCCACTATCAAGTTGAAGACCAAGCTCCATCTCTAGTAGCAGCACTGATCCTGTTGAGGGTTTTGCAGCTGCTTGATTTGCAGCAAGTGGTATCCTAGATCTGCAGAGATCTAGTGTTTAGGAGGAGTTCTCTCTCAAGGAGGGTGTCTTATGACCACCTGGAAGAGGATCTCTCTCCCTTTTTGTATTTAGATCTGTACTCTACAGCATTTTCTTCATATTTCTAAAGCTACTGCGCAGTCCCTTTCAAGAACTGTGTTTTCTGCATTGGGGTTTAATGTATATTTGATTTTTGTGCAATATAAGATCTCTAGTGATTGAGGCTTGCCTCTCACTTTGTAAATATTTAAAGTAGCTACTGTTCTAATATATTTCAGATCTTATCTCTATTATAATAAATTCATCTTCAGAAATTCTATGTATTCTACAGTTTTGTAGCTTATAAGTCAGATCTACACTTCTTCATGCATTATTTTGATGAAATCCCAAGGGGATCTTGTAGAGGAGGCTGATTAGTTTCCAGATCTGGTATGGATCTGATGTTTTAGCAATATATCTGTCATAGATCTGATTTTTCACTTACAGTAGCTGAATCTCCTGAAAAATAACGCTGAAATAGTATGTAGTCTTTTTCTATGTGTGGCAGCAACTCATTTTGGGGGTTTTCCTTCATAGAAATGTTTGTTTTTCTCTGAATAATTAATATGAATATTATTCTGGACCTGCATACTGAAATTTATGCATAAACTCAGCCAAGCCCTTCAGAAATTACACTACCCAAGCTTCAGCACTTTTCTACATAATTTAGGTCATGGGAAATCAGGGTTTTTCTTGAGTAGTCGAGAAGGAGGAACTGTTTAGCATATCAAAACTTATTTTTTTTCACTTAACTGTGAGTCCCCCTTAACCTATTCTTAAATATTCCAAAACCTTGACCCTTAATTTTATGCAAATTTTCTTATACACCTATTTTAGTGCATAAAATGCTGCTTTTCCCCATCTTTCTAATGATAAAAGCTGAGTAAATAGTGCTGTTGTTATTTATATTGGTTGATGAGAAATATCACACATATTATATGGTATATTAAGCCATCATACCTTAAAAATTCGTTTCTGTGGCATGATTTGCTGAGTAAACCCTTTTGGGATATTACCTCTCGACAAGAGTCTATGGATAGAGTCTGAAAAGGGCCAGCTAGCCTCTGGATCTCATCCTTTCTTATAAAGCTGACATATCCAGTAAATTCCCCTTCATTCAATCTCTGGTTTAGATCATATTGTTGATTGTTAATGTCTTAAGAGGAAATATCTCATTGATACCAGTTTGTGGGAGATTTGTTTAGCATATATAAGTTGATTTGTTTATGATGAAAATCCATATTTAAGTCCCACACAACATATGCAATAGGAACCAAGCTTTGGTCTGCATTTTATTTGTCCATTTTTCCTTATACAACATTCCTATTCAGCAGCTGGGCAATATTCCTAAAAAAGGAACATTACAGACCATCCAAGACATGGTCAATGAAAGGAAAAGGTAAATGGTCTTTATTATTGGATTTTTTCGATTCTCTATATTCAATGTAGATATCCAATTCCCATTCTTCTTTGGGACTAGGACAAGAGGAGACACCCACTCACTGTCTAGTATGAGGTTTATGAACCCTGCTTCTAGCTACTTCTGTAACTCATACTTTAATATGTCATTTAATACTTGGTTCATCATCCTTTGGGGATGGCGCATAGGCTCACATCCCTCTTTGATGAAAATATGTTGTGTTCAAACTGAGGGATGCACCCCTTTCATGTCTTCATAATTCCAAGAAAAATCATCTAAGTTTCTCTTAGCACCTCAAATATAATTTCTTCCTCTTTGGTCAAGAGAGAGGGGTTGATCTTTAGGGATCTATACGGGAGAAATTATACAACCTTTTCATGTACTAAGTTTCAATCAACTAAGCATAATTCAGTCCAAGAGATACTTTCACATTATCTCACTAGGTATTCATCAAGTTTCCCCCCTCTAATAATTTAAGGTACAAATAGGGTATGGTACACTTCACCTTCTTCTTCATCCTCCAACCATAAAGGTAGATCATGTTCAATGGATGTTTGGGCAGGAGGATATAATACTAGTTGTTTTGATATGGGTCCATTCTTGATAGTCATGTTACCAAACCTACAACTGATATAAGCCTCAACAGTGGCCAACGAAGGTCTGATTAGAATGAGAGGATAGTCATTAAACTTGGTTTTGGGCTAAAGTACCAGAAATTTAGTGGGATATTCCCAGGAGTCAATGGAGACCATAACATCCTGAACAACTCCTTTTGGAGGTAATGTGGATCTATCTATAAGTTGTAGAACTGTAGTGGTATTTCTCAAAGCTTGTTGGAGGTTGACCCTCAACATGGTTTCCCTGGTCATCACATTAATGGCAACCCCAAGATTAATCAATGTATGAGGGAATATGATACCATCAATGTGTACAACTACTACTAGACTCCCAGGGTCCAAGTATTTTAGGAAAATTACTCTCCCCAACATCAAATTAGTTAACTGACCTACAACATTGATGGTGTGAGTGTCTCTCTTATTCCTGCTAGGATTTTTGAAGAATATTTCTTTGATGAGCATATTGTAGATGGGAACATCCTTAATAACCCAGAGAAGGGCTATTTTTACACATATATTCTTCAATTCTCCTATAATTTCAGTCTCCTCTATTGTGTGCTAGCTAGGGTGGATCAGTCGCTAAGGAAAAGGAGGTGGATTTATCTAAGGGATGATTTCTTCCTTTTCCTATTAAACTTCTTTAGGTTGAGATGAAGGATGATTTTCTAGGAGAAATATCCCTGATATAAGGTTAATATCATGGATCTCAAAAACATAGGTTGGATAGGATGTTTCTCCACTGTAGACCTGTTATGCCTACTTGATGTTTGGGTTCAGATTTTGTTGGGTAGGCATCTGAGGTAACTTAGGGGGAGCGGGATGAGTGAGTTTAGTTTGGGGTTGGGGTGGAGGTGCCAAAGCAGGAGGTTGGTTGATTTGGTGCCTCCAGCCTTGTGATGGGTTCCTCCATTGAGGTGGTTGAGGAACATATTGATGAAATGGTTAATTGACAGGCTGAGGATGATATGGAGGGGCATAATGCCAAAAAGAAGGTGTGGTGCGTGATGGAGTGGAGGAATAACAGGGTTGCAGGGGTGCATTCTTTTTTGCATGGTAGTAATAATAATTTGTACCTTTCATGAACTATTTATATGTTTGAGGCCCTTGGTCCTTTTTTAATTTATGAAGCAGAGTTGCTCAGGTCCTCCTTCAACAACTTGATATAAAACTTTGAGGCCACGTAAGGAAGGAAATATATATGTTGCATGGTTCTCTTCAAAGGTTGAGAAAACCTCTATGAAATTCATTGGACATTCATTCTGAGGATGTTTTATAATGCATCCATGGAGAAACATAGCTAAGTCTCTCTCTGCTTCCTCTTGTTTCCTCTTGATCTAAATTGTGTCCATTTGCAAAGAAAAGGTGTTCATAATCTCACTTTTAAAATCCTCCAACATGTTTCCAATATCATGCTTAATGGAGGTTGAAGAGAATTAGGGGAATTTTGAGTTCTAAAATCAGCCTCTTAAGAAAAATTTCCAACCAAAATAAAATTTATAAGAACCAATAACATTCAAGATGACGATGTCAACTGTGGGGGATGATTCACAACCTTTGGAGTAAAAAAGTAAAAAAAATGAAAAATAGTAAAATAGTAAAATTACTTTCTCAACTCATATTTTCAACTTGTCTCCCTACATTTTACTAAAATTTCAAGCGGGAGTACTTTTTGGATGCTAAATTTAATTCATCATCCAAGGAGTACCCATGATGCATGCTTTCGATGGACCCTGCTACACGAAAAATGAGAAATACATGAAAAAACGTTATTGCAATCAAATTTTTTGTGTATTTCTTATGTTTCATGTACTAGGGTCCATCAAAATTATGCAACCTGGGTACTCCTTGGATGACGAAACAAATTCTACATCAAATGAGTGCTTCTGCTCGCAATTTGAGTAAACCCATAGGGAGATAAGTTGAAAATACGAGTTGAAAAAATAGTTCTTTCTAATTTCCCTCTAAATTTTGATGATGTAAGCTAATATTATTTTATTATTTCAACTATTATGCTATAATTTCCTTAGGAGTCCCATTTTAGACCTCAAAATTCCCATAATGGCAGGGGGTGCTACTTAGGCTTTTACTAACTCTACATTTTTTCCCGGCTGCCCTAGAGTGGTTTATGAATACAATCTTGATGTTGTCATAAGGCAGCTGATAAATATCTCATCCAGGCAACATATTACAGGTTTCTATCACTTATTCCCTGATTCATCAGAGAAGAACTAGATTGAGTTATCTAGGATCAATGGTGTAGTTTTCCCTTTTGTAGTTTTGTTGGAATCACTCATAATCTTCTAAATATTCATCAGGCCCTAGGGTCATCATAAAGATTTCTTCCTTGGTTTCCTTGGACCTACAATTGTCTCTATACTTGTTATTTAAGGACTCTTGTGTTTGAGCCAAGGTGGTGATGGTGTTCCCAGGCATACCCATGAACCAAAACAAGGTTGCATCCTTGAGGGTATAGGGGAACAATTTTAATTTTTTCTCATATGAGGCAAAGTCATAATTTGTGCATACAACATCAAACTCAAACATGAAAGTGTCTAGGTCCTCAAAAGTCAAGTCATGGAAGTTTGGAAGGGTTGATGTTCTTTATTTTAGTCTCTACATTGGTTTTTTTGATGGGAAAAACTACTTGGGTCATATTTTCAGCAATAGCTTGAATAGGTGAAGGAGGTTCTTCTAGTGAAGCAAGTTCCTCTTCTTCCCTAATATGTTCTTCAAATTTTCTAGGTTTCTCACCTAGAGGGTGTCGTATCTCATAGTCAATGAATAAGAGTGAAGGGTGACTATGTAGGGATGTGGGGGATTTTGGTAGAAACTTTCGTTAGTTGTCCCTATTCCTATGAGGCATGAAAGTAATTTTTTTTGTGTTTTCCAATATTTTGAAATTAAATGCAAAACAGAAATCATACAAGAAGTCTTAATGAGAAACAAACATCTACTTAGACACCTCCCCGACTACAGAGCCAAAACATGGTGAGTCCTGGTATTTCACCAACAATGCTGCAAATCCCAGAGGCAACTCATATTTACTTATCAACCCAGGGTTCATAAAAAAATGGTGGTGATAGTGATATATGCATAGAAAATGAGCTCTACTCATTCCTTCCTCATCTTAGTTATACTATGAGGTGTTGGAAATTATTTCTTTTCTAATGGAGAAAGTCTATCACACTTCTAATTGCAAATCAATACTAAAATTTAAGCATGAACACTATTTTTTTTCCAAGAAAATAAGCTATAATAGATTGTACTCATTCATCTACTTTATGTCTACTTTTTCAATGGAAAATACTAGCACTTATTGTAGTTACAAGAAGGGAAACTAGACTATATTTCATTCATTCTCTAGACTGCATAATTGACCTACAGAAAGGGACCTAATATAATTTCGCACACACACACTGCATCTATGATAAATTAAATTCTATATACTTCATGCTAGCTATTGTGCTAATTATGTATTCTATGATGGACTAATCACACTCAATTTACTCTTTTCTGTTGCAAGAGAAGAAGAAGTTTAGGCTACCTAGGGGTGTCCTTGAACCAATAATTCAGAGCTAGTGGTACACTAAGGTTCACACTAAGTTCAGGGGAGGTGGAGGAGTGATCATGGACTGAAGGAGGTGGCTCCCAAAACTGCTACAGGACCCTTGTTTTTGCTACAGGAAGTCCTGTAATGCTGCAGGAAAGACGCTGAGAGGGATTTGATGCTAGGAATGGCGGAATTGTGGTCAAAAAATATGAGGGAAACGTATATCCATGTGAATGGGGGATGATGGACTAATCACACTTAATTTACTCTTTTTTGTAGCAAGAGAAGAAGGATTTTGGATGACATAAGGGTGTCCTTGAACAAATAATTCAGAGTTATGGGTACACTAAGGTTCACACTATGTTCAGGTGAGGTGGAGGAGTTATTTTGGAGTGAAGGAGGTGGCTCCCAACACTACTAAAGGACCCATGGTTTTGCTACAAGAAGTCCTGTAATGCTATAGGAAAGAGGCCGAGAGGTATTTGAGGCTAGGAATGGTGGAATAGAGGTCAAGAAAGGTGAGGGAAATGTAGAAATATGTGAATGGGGGATGATGGAATAATCACACTCAATTTACTCTTTTCTGTAGCAAGAGAAGGATTTTGGGTGACATAGGGGTGTCCTTGAACCAATAATTCAGAGCTAGGGGTACACTAAGGTTCACACTAAGTTCAGGTGAGTTGGAAGAGTGATTCTAGAGTGAAGTATGTGGCTCCCAAAACTGCTACAGGAACCCTATTTTTGCAACAGGAGGCCTTGTAATGCTACACGAAAGAGGCCGAGAGGGATTTGAGGCTAGGAATGGCGGAATGGAGGTAAAGAAATTTGAGAGAAAGGTAGATCTATGTGAATTGGAGATGATGGACTAATCACACTAAATTTATTCTTTTATGTAGAAATAGAATGAGTTTGGGTGACCTAGGGCTATCCTTGAGCCAATAGTTGAGAGCTAGCGGTACACTAAGGTTCACACTAAGTTCAGGTGAGGTGGAGGAGTGATTCTGGAGTTTAGGTGGTGGCTCCAAACACTACTACAGGACCCCTATTTTTTCTACAGTAAATGTTGTAATTCTACAGGAAAGAGGCTGAGAGGGATTTGAGGCTAGTAATGGTGGAATGGAGGCCAAGAAAGGTGAGGTAAAGCTAGATATATGTTAATGGGGGATGATTGAATAATCACACTCAATTTACTCTTTTCTGTAGCAAGAGAAAAATGAGTTTGGGTGATCTAGGGGTGTCCTTGAACAAATAATTCATAGCTAGGGGTACACTAAGGTTCACACTAAGTTCAGATGAGGTGGAGGAGTGATTCTGGAGTTAATGAGGTGGCTCCCAACACTTCTACAGGAACCCTATTTTTTCTACAGGAAGTCCTGTAATGCAAGAGGAAAGAGGCTGAGAGGGATTTGAGTCTAGGAATGGTGGAATGGAGGTTGATAAAGGTGAGGGAAAGGTAGATCTATGTGAATGGGGGATTATAGACCAATCAAATTCAATTTACTCTTTTTTGTAGCAAGAGAAGGAGTTTGGGTGACCTAGGGGTGACTTTGAACCAATAATTTAGAGCTAGGGATATGCTAAGGTTCACACTAAGTTCAGGTGAGGTGGAGGAGTGATTTTGGAGTGAAGGTGGTGGCTCCCAACACTTCTACAAGACCCATTTTTTTGCTACAGGAAGTTCTATAATGCTACAGGAAAGAGGCCGAGAGGGATTTGAGGCTAGGAATGGTGGAATGGAGGTCAAGAAAGGTGAGGGAAAGGTAGATATATGTAAATGGGGGATGAAAAACTCCACCCTTGGAAGGCTTTTCTTGCACCAAGAAGGTTTCTATGGTTTGGTGTGAATATGGTCTTCGAAACAGGGTTGTGGGTAGCAGAATTGAATGAAACTTAAGGAGGTTTGAATTCCAAAGTGATAATGCCGAGAAGGGGGTCCTTCTCTGATGATGTAGCCAAACCTGCAACTAGTATATTCACTCATGCAGTGATCATTAAAAACTTATCATGTAAAATAGTGGAAAAGATGAGTTGAATTTAACTTAAGCTACTCCTTCACCTAAATCATAAATCTAACCTCTAATCTACAACATATTCATGATAGAAAAAATTAACACTGTTCTATATTTTCCAAGAAATCATAAACTGAATTTTTTTGGCCTGTGGTGGAAGACCTTCATCCTCAAGCTCCAATGGAGGAGGTGATAGAGGGAGACTGTCAACATAGTTTTAATGTTTCATATGCCACTAAAATGCAATGACATCAACCAAAATACTGAAGCATAAAGGACACACAAATGTACACAAGAGAGACTAAAACTCATGGATTGGGCCCTAACCGACCAGCTTCAGTCCTATGAAATCAACTTAGTGAGAAATAGAGCAACTGTTCATTCTTATTTCATAACAAGTTTCTTACATAAAAATGACAGTCAAAATATCTCTAATACATAGTCAAGAGTTCTCTAGTTGCCTATGGAGATCGAATCATAATGAGCTCTTTCTAATCTTGTTCATTTATACTAAAGGGAAGCTACCAACATCTCCCTAAAAAGTAGGCTTTTGTCCCCTTCATCTTCGAGAGATGTGGAGCTTGGATCCCTATTAACATTCACTTTCTTGGCTTCCTTTGACTTCAAATTTTTTGAGGAGGATATTAGGAGATATAGAGGTGATTGTGGAAATTAATAAGGTGGAAAACCTGGTGAGCCCTCATATTGCACCAAGAGTGATGCAAGTCCTAGAGGCTACTCAACTTTACTTTATCAACCAAGGTTTCATAAAAACTTCAAGGTGACAGCGATATATGCTCGACATATGACTTATACTCATTCTATTCTCATCTAAGTTCTACAATAAGCTACTACTACTAAGGTTACTTCTATAAAAGAAATTATGTCACACTTCTAAATGTAATCTAAGACTAGAAATAAATCATGGCCATTACTCTGTCAACAGGGAAAGAAACTACTCTAGATCACACTGATTCATCTAGCTATTTGCAAGAAATAGAAATTCACACTTATGCTAATGCAATAAAGGAAATTACACAAAGGGACATTCATAAGCTAGATTATTGAATTGAATTGTAGAAAATGAAACTAATCTAGAGCACACATAATGAAGAAAATGACTAACCGAGTCCTATCTACTCATGCTTAACTACTGTGTTTAGTGATGCATCTAATAATGATCTAATCAAACTTTAAATGACTATGTTTTGCAGCAAAAGGAGGAGGCACTCAGGTAGTCAAAGAGGGTATTTGGACCAGAGGTTAAGAGTTGAAGGTCTATCGGTAGCTTGGATAGACTTATAGTAGGTGAAATATTTATTTTGGGCTGAATAAGAGACTGTTTGGAAATACTATAGGAAGCTACTACAAGGTTTCCTGTAGTGATACAGGATGTCTTGAAAAGCTACAAGAAACATGATGTGTGGATTTTGAGGCTGGGAATGGTAATAAAAAGGTTAGGATAGGTAGGGTGAAGGTGATATAGGTATATGAAGGGTAACCAGGGCTCACCCCTAGAAAATTTTTGCTCATCCTTTGAGAAACTCAATCCTCTTTATTAATTTATTTTCATTCCCTTGTGGTCTCTCTGACATCCCAATCTATCTTGGAAGGAGTCCCCTTAGGAGGGTATAACCCTTCATTATTTTTTGCATCCTCCATTATTTGTCCTCTTTATCTTGATCTTTTCCTTCACTCAGTCCCAGCAATAAAGGTGGTCTAAGTGTTAATCCAGACCCTTTTATCTTCATTGTTTGCATGGCCCTTTTGTACAATGGTTTTGGATGAGGTGGATCCAGTATGAAATATTATGAAATGTGGTCCGCAAAAGTGTTGATGGTTGGAGCCATTAGTAAGAGAGTTGAAGATTCCTTCTAGTGGTAGATGGTAAATTTTATCACAGGGTTAGATCTCCCTTATACTGGGTGCTGGAGAATGAGAGAAGGTGGTAGCCTTCTACAGGCAGGTGCCTGCATACTAGTATGATTATGTGCTAGTGGAAGATTCTAAGAAGTTTTTCTTTATAATAAAATAAGAAGACAATGACAACGACAATGGTGGTTTTCTCCCACATTTTGTTTCCACCTAAAAATATTGGTGTTCATGTGTGTTGAGGTGTTACTTATGTGTTATGGTTTATTTTGTTATTACTTCTCATGATTAGTATTTAATTAATGTCTAATGAAGTACTGATGCACTTATTGAAGTTGAATAGATGATCAATTAAATGAAAATTTATTTCAATGGATATACACTACTTTTCCTCATCATAGTTGTGTACATGCATTGGGTTACTTCATTAAAGTAGCATACATAAATTTTAATAACAAAAAGAAAAGTTGAAGTAAGTTTAAAATAATGATTCACTTCCCCTCTCAGTATTTTTCCTAATAATGCCTCTTGTTGATTTTACTTATTTTTGGGATCAGGGGGGATTTCATATTTAAATATCACATAATGTTCTGACTTGGCACCTTCCTACTGTCTTGGTTGCAACTCTTTTTCCTAGATTTAATCTTTTGAGATTTGGGACAATTTTTGAAGGAATTCCCTACTTTGTAACAAGCTCTAGAGGGGAAATAAATATATTCATAATCTATATTTTGCACCCATATATAATTTGGATTTCTCAGTTTGATTTAGGGAAGAAATACTTTACTAAAGTCCATTTTCACACAAATGTGAGCATATGTGGGTTTCAAGTACTATTTTATATCGTCACTGC
The DNA here is from genome assembly GCA_034641835.2 of Pinus albicaulis. NCBI lineage: Eukaryota > Viridiplantae > Streptophyta > Pinopsida > Pinales > Pinaceae > Pinus > Pinus albicaulis. The sequence goes on along the minus strand of JAXQQM020061275.1, from coordinate 445,383 downwards.
GCCGATAAAATCTACCTAAATAATTTCCCGTAGCTTTCAATGATGTATGATTCCACAGATGCAAAGGGAGATTATGAAGCCTTACCCAAACTAGAGCAGTAGAAATTGAAGCCGAAAAAGGGTTGAAAGAGGGGAACCAGGGTTTTGATAGACAACCATGCACTTCCCTAGAACCATAAACTAGAACTAGAGATCAACTCTTGACCTTCATATCTATCAAATTGTGAGGTAAAAATCCATCTAGCCAATGAATTGAGCTCATCTGAAATTAGTGGTTTCCAAAGAAAAAAAATCGAGTGAAGATATACCAAACATGGCCTTAAACCATTAAGTATGAATATCAATGCACACTATGAGAATACATTTGTGTCCTTGAATGCCTCAACCAACAAAGGAACCTAAAAATGAGGGGGCTTCATGAACTGGCGTACTTGAGAAGAAATCTCAATTTCAAATTTCACAACATCATGAGAAGATGGGTGAAACAAAAATTTACATGAGCCCTCTAGGATTGACGAAGGAATGACACTCTTTTCAACATGTTCTAAAGCAAAGGGTGTATTTAATATAGCTTCCATGAATTCATATGATGGAGAAACACACTTTGGAACAATCTTTCCTATAGTAGAGGGAAAGAATGGGCTTTTCGCCATGTAGAAGGGTGAGCTCATCCCCTTAACTGAGGATGTGATCTAAAATACATCCACCAAGGAAGAAAAGGATGAGGTCATGAGAAAAATATACGATGAAGTCAAAAAGGAGTTTAAGTTTATGGTTTCCATGGAATCTAGAAAATCTATGAGTATACTAGGGTTTTCGACAGATAAAGAGGAGTGAGATGATATTATAGAAGAATATATGCCCCCCCCCATCTATAAATATCTAAGATAGAGGGATTAGAGGTGGCCAACAAGGGCCTAACCCTATCCACCACAATAGAGAAACCCCTCTTTACCATTAACACATTATTTTTTCACTCCCCATATAATTTATGCTATGTGATCTAAAGTATGTAACATTTTTTATTTTTGTATTTTTTTGGGAATCATGTGCATCTACCTTGGGCCCTACCCCCTCATAATTTTGTGAGTTCAGATAATGTACGATTGTTTTTTATATAAAAAGTTTTAACTATTTTCAAAACATATATATTACCTAAATTATAAATAGATTTAAATTTTGTCATTGTCATTGTCATGTACATATTCCACTCACTAGCCATAGCAGTACGACCATTTGCGCGATTAATATTGAATATTAAATATATTGAAATCAATGAGTCTCACCCAATCACTCAAATATTAAATATATTGAAATCAATAACTCATCCAATCACTCAAATGTCAAGAAAAACTACAGCGTTGGAGATATAAAAATGGAAAGTTATGGACTAGGATTGAACTGTAATATAAAATAGTAATACTGATTTGATTTTAAAGATAAATTCTGGCAAGTTTTAAAAAATATGTAAATTATAAAACAGTAATACTGATTACAATGATGTATAATGAAGGGTAATTATAAAATCCGTTTAATTAATAGTAATTGAAAGATTGGTTACATCTAAATTTGAACACAACGGTCCAAAAAGCAAGCAGAATATCATAAATTATAAAATAGTAATACAGATTTAAGAGATATTATAATGAAGGATAATTAAAAGATTGTTTTAACTAATGGTATAATGAAGGGTAATTAAAAGATTGGTTTAATGGACAGTAATTAAAAGATTGGTTAAATCTAAATTTAAACACAACGGTTCAAAAAATCAAGCATAAAAGTCAAGAATGCCCTAGTCATTATTTACTCAAGCGCATGATGTATGAAGATGGAGAGGGATCGCTGGTTGTGATGAATGAAGAGAGTAAATTCAGGAACGAGAAAGAGGTGATCGAATTTTTTGTAGTCTGGAAACAGCAGGCCGCCATCCAGTGGATTATTCATGGACAGGGTAATTTTATGTTCTCTTTAATTTGTTTGTCTATATGTTTTGTTTAATTAATTCTCACATAAAAAATTGTTTCTCTGTTTATTCAACTGGTTAACATGGGAAAGGCAGCAGGAAATTTGAGTAATATGTGTGTGTTGAATTGATTTTTTAGAGACATCTGTGTAATTTCACAAATTGTTTTCTCTGTTCAATCTACAGGTTAAGCGTGCGTGTTCTTTCTCTCTCAAGCACTCTTATGTAAAGTTGTGTCTTATGGAGCGCTCCATAAAGTAGTGTGTCGTGGTGTTGCATGCATCAATGTCCTGTGTAGTGTTGTGTTATGTCTACATGTGTAGTGTGTTTGTTTTGTGTGTCTGTGGATTGAGAGAGAAAGTCATGGCTGAGGAGAATATGCCAACTGGATCAACAAATTTGAGAGTGAGTTGGTATTTTCTTGAATTATTTTAAATTTATTGTCGACCTTTTTGTATATTTCCTTTTCTAATGAGTTGGATTTTTATGTACAGTAGCTGGAGCAGTGTTTAGAGTGCTTTTGCAGCAAAGAATGGGAAGTTTCCAGCTCTTTTTCAACCACCTGTTTCGAGAGTTTCAATAGCAAATGAAATATTCGTAAGAAGCAAGGTTAGTATTATTTGTGAATGGCATTCATTTTCTCATTTCTCTCAAACGGCCAAATGAAATATTCGTAAGAAGCAAGGTTAGTATTATTTGTGAATGGCATTCATTTTCTCATTTCTCTCAAACGGCCAAATGAAATATTCTTAAGAAGCAAGATTAGTATTATTTGTGAATGGCCTTCCTTTTCTCATTTCATGGCTGGAGAATTGGTCTCTCAAACTGCCAATTGATCTGCTCCTTTTGTCATTTCATAGTAGCGTTGTTTTGTTACATAATTGGTCTCTCCAAACCCTCAATTGAAATCAACCTTTTCTCAGTTCATAGCTGCCTTGTTTGTTACAGCACTAGTTGCATAACCAGATGAAGCCAGAGTTGCTTAAATAGTACCACTAATTTACTTAACACAACCTGTAGCTTCTCCTTGAGTAGCATAGTTCAGTCAATTGAGAGGCACCGCCAAAAACCTGACACATAAAAACCCTACAAAGCCAGATGTACACATCCTTTGTGTTGATTGTGCAATTCAAAAGCAACATGTCGCCCCTGCTACCGATCCAATTCTAGACGCATAGCTAATTACAAATCCAATTCTATTTTAGAGACAGCTTTCTGTTTAATGCAACAATTCAATGAATTTTTTGATTTGTTTGGGGAATTCCTGTGAATAGAATTTCTTGGAGTTTAAAGAGATGCCATCGTTTTAGTGGATATATATGGTTGGGTTTTTAAGGGCTTTGAGGATTACTTTTCTGGTGAAATATAGTAATTATAATATAGATACTAATGTTGGGTGGGGTCTACTTAAGTCTTATTCTAATTAAATGGCATGTGTATAGCAGTTTGAATGAGGTATTATCAATATTGTTGGAATTTTTATTTATCATTGGTTATAAACAATAATATAGATATTTAGGAACAAGTAATTGTTTATAATTTTTTTTAATATTTAAAAATAATTATTAATTAAATATATTTTATTAAAATATTATTTAATTTAATTAGATTTACAGTACCAAGCGGCATAGCAAACCAAAAATACCACAAACCATTACCAAACCAAACCACATAGGAAACCAAGATATTCATATAAGCATCATACATTACAGTACCTGCAATCACATAATTGATCGACTGATGGAAGGGTTTTACATGGATGGTACCAACAGTTGTAATTAGATTTACAAAAAAATCATCATAGTTGCCCTCCCATAAAGAGCGTGCGTTTTATTCGTTCATCATAGTTGCCGTCCCATAAAGAGCATGAGTTTTATTCGTTCATAGTGGGAAAATTGTCATCATTGCACAAACAATTGTGATCGGTAGTCATGACAACCATCAATCAATAGTTTTGTGTTTAGTGGTCAGCACTTTTCAATCAGTAGTCATTATGAGTTATATTATATAAAGTTGTTGTTGATTTTAATTTTATTCTCCACAATCAAAAGTTCAATATGCAGACAAGTGTTGATCATAGTGAAAAAATCTGTGTGAATGGATTGTTTTCTTTTTAAGAAATTTCCAATTAACATTCACTGGTGTGATTCTGTGTATTATGTAAACAATTCAATTTTACCCCTAACTTGAGCCCTAATGTTCCCACTGTGATGATTAATGGAAGGAAATTGCACATAGGAGCTCAATTCTTCTTGTCTTGGGATTCCCACTGTGATGCTTAGTGGAAGGCAATTGCACATAGGAGCTCAATTCTGGTTGTGTTGGGCAGATGTGAATTGATTCATAATAATTGTCAACCATAGATATTACATTCAATTCTGGCATTGCATTCAGTTCTAATTTTTTAGTTTCGAAGTTGAAAGCCCACATTGTTGAGTTATGGGATGAACCCTTTAGTGTTGCGCAGTCGCTGTCGTTGTCCCAAAAACATGGTGGTGGGAAATGTGGTGAAGATAAGATAAAACAGGTTTCACGTGGCAATCAAAGATTCATTTTTCCTCTCTGTCATTAATCGAAGATAAACATTACGATATGATATGAACAGTCTTGGGGATGTGCATCTTCCGTATATTTAATTAGGACAGAGATAATCGTGGGAAATCGGAATGTTATGATGATAAGATAAAACAACTATACAATCTGACAACCATCTCCTAAAACCGTTTTCACGTGGAAACTCTGAGATAACCAAAGATTATTTTCGCCTCTTTGTTATTAATTACGTAGTTTAATTAATTGAATTTTCCAATGCAACGTTAATTACGTAGTTTTATTAATTGTATTTTCCAATGCAACATTTGTTTTTACTAAGAGAAATATATTTACCAAGAATCTTGTTATCGATTTAGAATTTCGACCATATATTTTATTATTATGATTGGTTATTCATTATTTTATTTTATATTTTAATGATTGAAAATTTTATTTAGCCATGAAATTTTATTAATAAAAACATGTAACTGTCCTTATTATATGTATTTTTCTTATTTATTTTTAATAGGTAATGGTTAAATTTAATTGTTATTATAATAGGTAATGGTTAAATTTAATTGTTATTATATTAAATTGGTAAATTATATCATACTTTTATTATTATACATAATAATATTGTATTAATATTTTTTTCTTAATATTTGTCTTGCATTATGAGTTTATGATTATATATAAATATTTATATTATGGATTTTTTTTTTATCAATGGTGCATTTAATTATGTGGAAGGTTGTTATAAAAAGTTTGTATACTAACCATATCATTTCATTTCAATGTTGTATGTTGCAGGAAATTTATCAATATCAAAGTTGCTCGTGAGTAGAAGACATTATCTATATTTATGTTTTTTTAATGTTGTAATTGGAAAAATATATATTTTGTTGTTTAGATGGGCCCATCAAAGAATGTATATGAACACAAACTATCATTAATAAAATGAGTAGGCATTTTTTTGTGGAGGGGAATTCATCCGCTCCAAAAGGCTCTTAGGAAGGTTAAATGATAACCCTCCTTTGAGTTGTGTTCCTTGTGCTCATGGTTTTCATGATCTTTAGTTTATAGTAACTCCAATATGCACAAACACAATTATATCGTTTTATTATAATAATAGTTCATAAACATGTTTTAAACATATTCCCAACATAAACTATTTCACATAAAATATTTAACATTTTTTCAATGTTTTAAACATCTTCCCCACATATACATAAAGGGCAAAACTACTCTTAATCACATAAATCATTTAACATTTTTACAATGATTTAAACATCTTCCCAACATGCATAGAAATAGAAAAATCACTCTTATTCACATAAATTATATAACAATTATAACCTAAATTTATTTATATTTTTAAATTTCGTTTTTTTGGGTTTTGGTTTTGATTTTTTTAAGATTTTGTTTTGATATTTTTTTTTTTTATTTGTTCAATTATATATTTTTATCATAAGTATGATATTAAGATTTTTATGTTACATTTTTTTCTTCTTTTCATATTAATATATAGAAATATAATTTAATAATTTGTGTATTGGTTTTATTATTTATATACAATAAATATATTATTGAATGCTCTCACACACACACACACACATGTATGTATGTATTTAGGTTATAAGGTATGCTTTAGATTCTTTATTTTGTATGTATATGAATGTATTGTTTTGAGAATTGAAATAGTGTCTTTATTAGTTGCATTTCTATAGTTAGAATTTATTTGTTTAGTTTTTTATTTCGGTATATGCCAATGAATAGGATATCTAATTCTATGTGTGTTGTGTGTGAATGTATTATTGAGAGTGTTTGCATTACTTGTATGTACTTCTTTGAAGTATTTTTTCTTCTATGTTTATGAATGTCTCATTTTCCATGCTTTTGAGTATTCCTTCTATGTATATTCTTGTATTGTTTGAGTATGACTTGGGTGTTACAGTAGTGGTTTCATTGTTTCTATGTATATGCATTTATTTATTTTTAAGAGTTGCTTGTATTATCTTGAATTTTTTTCAGTATTCCTTCATTATTTTCTTTGTGTGTGTATTTTTTGAGTATTATTTTGTATGCATGTTGTTTACTTGTATGTGTATGAATGTATTATTTGTTTTATTTGTATCAGAATTATTTACTTGTATTTTGGGTGTGTGTGTATGAATGTATTCTTTGTTGCATTTGTATGTCTCTTGTTTACTTGTATTCTTTGTATGTGTATGAATATATTGTTTAAGTGTATATGAATCTATTATTTGCTAAGTTTTGTATGTGTCTTCTTTACTTGTATTCTTTGTATGTGTATGAATGTGTCATTTATGTGTGTATGAATCTATTCTTTGCTACATTTGTATGTGTCTTGTTTAATTGTATTCTTTGTATGTGTATGAAAGTATTATTTGTGTCTATGAATGTATTCTTTATGTGTGTGTGAATCTATTTTTTGCTACATTTGTATGTGTCTTGTTTAATTGTATTTTTTTTATCTGTATGAAAGTATTATTTGTCTCTATGAATCTATTCTTTGTTGCACTTGTATGTGTCTTGCATAATTGTATTTTTTGTATGTGTATGAATGTGTATTTTTTGTATGTGTATGAAAGTATTCTTTGTGTCTATCAATCTATTCTCGGTTGCACTTGTATGTGTCTTTGCATAATTGTATTCTTTGTAGGTGTATGGATGTATTCTTTATGTGTGTGTGAATCTTTCTTTGTTGTATTTGTATATATATTATTTACTTGTACATATATGAGTGCAATTTGTGTGAATATATATATATATATATATATATATACTATCATTATTTCTATATATAAACATATTATTATATTATTTAGAATTTATCAACTTGTAAATACATTAGTTTGAATATTTATCAAAATGCTATTATTGTTATGATTATTATTTTGGATTTTTTTTTTTTTTTAATTTTTTTTTTTAGTATCAAAATTTTAAAGATCGATAATATTAATTTATCATTTTAAAATGAAAAAAATATGCATATTACAATAACACTAAAAATAACATGATATTTATAATAGCATCAATTCTAATTCTAAAATTCATAATAAGTGTAGGAAGTGTGATGTGTGTGAACATGTCACATTGTGAGTCAATATGTGTAATTATTGTGGGTATGTGTATGTTGGTGTGCACCCATTGTTTGTTATGTGCATGTATGCATGTGAGTGATTGTGCCTCATTGGCAATGAAATGTGTGGGTGTGCGTCAGTGGTTAGTCCCATGCCAATTATGGACCGTTTTTGGGGTCATATAAGCTCTCACCTTCATGTGGTTGACCCTGTTAGTAGAGATTTTAAATCTCCAAACCAAGAAGAGCTTTCTATACAATACTTTTTAATTTATTTAAAAAATAACATTAACTTCAAAACATTAAAATATTCTTTTAATAACATTTAAATAATATTTTATTATTTTTAAAACCTATAAATATGCCAACTTAATATATATATATATATATATTTTTATAATTAATATAATTGAAAAATGTTGTTAGATAAACTAATGTTTATATATATATATATATATATATATATGTTTACCTAAGAAAAGTTTTCAACTATTTTGATTATAAAAATAAACTAATATAATTGTTAATTATTATTATGTTTTATTATAAAAATATTTAGAAAAAATATATGTTACTATATTTATCATTCAGATATTTCTTAAATTATAATAATATAATAAATTAAATTTATGATTATGTGTTTTATTAAAATTTAAAAGATATAATGTCTAAAATAAAAAATTAAATAAAAAGTGATATAATGTAATGTAAACATTTTTTCTCCGGATGCGGATGCGGTGGCAGATTGACGGGACCTGGGCCCCTGTACAGATCCCAACGGAGCTCGCATGGGATGCCCACATGGCCTCATGCCTCAACCTTAATGGCGATATTAATACGCCTCGGGCTGTCAATCCGGTGATTAATTGCACTCCGACGCCTCTGTATATGGCGGTTCTTTTGATTTCTGTTCTCACTATGGAAGGCGAGCATGACAGGAGCAGCCATGGGAGAACTCTGACTCCCCTCCGCGGTGAATGCCCTCCTGGCTTTGCCGACTCCAGCTTCAAAACTCAAACTGGGCGTCGATGTTGTCTTTTGGCCTGCTTGGAGACGCTTCTGGGAATTCACTTCACCTATAGCCCCTTCTGCAGCGTGTCTTCTCTGCCTGGTGTCTCTGTCGAGCTCCTTGCAGGTTCATTCATTCCTGCTGGTATTCATTTGGCTCCTCTTGGTCGTCGTCCCTCTGCTTATAGGGCCTCTGTCTCTTCTAACGTTTCACCTTTCTCGCGCCACCTTCGCCCTGTTCTCTTCTCCATGCCTCGTCTACGACAGCGGATGCGCTGTTGGCGTGGAATCAGTAGGGGTCAGGCCTCCTTTAATCCTCCCTCGCCCTCCTCTGATTTGGGCTCTTCTTCTACTGGTGACGAGCCTGATCCTCCGCCTGTTTTGCGCAGAGGTAGAGGCAGGGGTCGAGGGCGCATTCTTGAACCCTGCCACGCTAGCCCTTCTGCTCCTTCTACTCATTCTAACCCTCCTGGAAGAGTGCATTCAGGGTCCACCATAAGGAAAACCTCTCAGCATGCAGAGCTCCGCTTTCACTGTACCTCTGTCAATTCCATTATTACTGCCTTCATTACTGTCTCCCTTCGTGAAGAAATCCCTCATCTGGTCCCTGACCGCCCTACTTCTCCCTTGTCTCCCTGCGCCCCTTGCTCCACTGGCAAAGCGAGTCTCTCGGATTCCTCCACTCTCCCACTTCAAGCTGGGCTAAATTATGACGCTGAGGACCCGGACCTGAAGGATGGCAGTCAAGCTGGCATGGCGGACAACAGTAATTATTACGAATATGGTTGCAGGATTGTTGAAGAGCCGATGTCTCCAGAGCATGACGGGTGAGATGATGCGCGCAGTCAACACTTTCTCCAGGTTTCTTTGCTCAATTACTGTTGGAGCTTTTGTGTTTTTCAGTTTTAGAGCTCAGCTGGAATGGCTGATAGATGTTTTCAGTTTATATAGTTCCGTCTCTATGGTTTGTATAAACTCAAGGCTAGTTTCCCTATCATGGGCGGCCCAGACTATGATGTTAGCAGGATCGGTTTCCCACTATGGGAAATCCAGAATTTTTAAGAACAACATGCTTATCAACCCTAGCTGTCTGGCTTTCACAGCAGAAGCTGCGGCAATTTTGTACTAGTACTCTTATACTTAATAGAATTAGTCTCACTTAGAAAAAAAAAAAAGGTTCGTAGAGATTTTACATCTCCAAACCAAGAAGAGCTTTTTCTACAATCCTTTTTAATTTATTTAAAAAATAACACTGCTTTTGGGGTCATATAAGCTCTCACCTTCACGTGGTTGACCCTGTTTGTAGAGATTTTACATCTCCAAACCAAGAAGAGCTTTTTCTACAATCCTTTTTAATTTATTTTAAAAATAACACTGCTTTTGGGGTCATATAAGCTCTCACCTTCACGTGGTTGACCCTGTTTGTAGAGATTTTACATCTCCAAACCAAGAAGAGCTTTTTCTACAATCCTTTTTAATTTATTTTAAAAATAACATTAACGTCAAAACATTAAAATAGTTTTTTAATAATATCTAGATAATGTTTTTATTATTTTAAAAACCTTTAAATATGGAAACTTAACTTAATAATATTATGACACTAGGCAGCCTCCCCACCTGCCCAGTCGCTGGACCCCGCCGCCACCTGGGCAAGATTTCCGAGCGGCTGACCCGTGCCACCAATTGGGCAGACAAATTTAGGTTTTTTTTTTTTTAAATACTTTTTTTAATTTTATTTAATTTCATTTAATAAATTTTTAATTTATTTAAATTTAATATATATTTTTTTCAATTTTGATTTTTTTTTAAAAATTAATTAAAAAAAATAATATTTTTTATTCAAATTAAAAAAAAATTATTTAAATTATTATTTATTTTTTTTGAATTATTTGTTTTTTTAATTCCATATTTTTATTTTATTTATTTTTTTCCGTTTTTAATTTTTAATTAATTTTTATTTACTTTTTAATTTTAATTTTAAAAGTGTTTTTTATTTTTATTTTTTAGTTTATTTTTATTTTTATTCTTTAAATTTATTTATTTATTTATTAAAATATAATATTTTTTTAATTTTATCTTTTTTATCTTAATATTTATTTTATTTTTTGATTCAATAAAATTTAATATACATTTTTTTAATTTTATTTTCACATTTTAAATTTAATTTAGTTTTTTTAATATTTTTTTAATTTAATATTTTAATTTTATTAAATTAAATAATTGTTTTTTATTTTATTTTAATTTTTTATATTAATTTTAATTTAATCTTTTTTAATTTATTAAAAATTAATATAATTTTTTTATTTTTATTTTTTATTTACAAATTTTATTTTCTCTTAATTTTATAATTTTTTTATTTTATTTTTAAATTTAATTTGTATATTTTAAATTTATTTTATCTTTTAAAATTTATTTGTTTTTTTAATTTAATATTTTTATTTTATTTTTTCAATTTTTAATTTATTTTTAAATTTTAATTTTAAAAATATTTTTTTATTTTTTATTTTTTTCTTTACTTAAAAAAAAAAAAATTAAAAATATAATGAATTTTGTTTTTTTTTTTTTCAATTATTTTAAAAAGTTTTTTTTTTCATTTTTTATTATCTTTAATATAAATTTTCATTATTCTAAAAATTTTGTTTAAACACTTTCTATTTTCAAGGTGTTTTTTGCACAAAGAAAATGGCGTTTACTTCCATTTTTAAAAAATGTTGAAAATTTACCCCGAAAAAAAAATTGTTATTCCAGAATACAACTTTTTCGTTTTCGGGTTGTTTTTTCATGATTTTTTGATGGTTTTTTTCGTTTGAGTTCTTGTTTAGAGGTAACAGTTCCCGTTTGATTGGTAACTATGTTTATATTCAAAGTAGAGATGTTGTAACATAATGTCTAAATAAATCAATCAATAAAATTAAAAATTAAATGAAAAGACTAATATAATATAGCGGAAACATTTTAAAAATAAAAGAATAGTAAAAATATGGTATTGACAACCAATTCATGTGGAATATATAGCTTATTTAAAGTGTGAAATTAAACCATCCTAGATCCATCTTAACTCTGGAACTACAAAGCATGGAGAGACCAAATCTCTTTTAACTCTAAAAGAGGTTTCCATCTCAAGGGATTTGATGCATATCGGAGATTGATGGATCTGGTCTTAAGATAAAATCTATGTTGATTAAAAGCGTGTTGAACACTTTTTTTATTGTATATTAAATTTTTATCAATGTGGGTTATCTCAAAAGTATGCATAATGGATACTCATTGGATGTGAAATTCAATTCGGCATCCAACGAGTGTCTACAACTGAAATTTGAGTAAACCTATAAGCAAATAAACCAAAAAAAATATATATTTCCCTCCAAAATATTTACATGTACCTCTTTTTGAATTTAAAAGATTTTTATTTGTTTACATATTATGACATATAAATTACGTGAAAATTTCATGGGAAATTTTAGGCTGAAATTTCCTCTAAATGAAAAGTTAATGATTGTTATGGTTGAGGTAAATGAATATTAATAATTGTGCATATTGGAGTAATGAACTTTAAGATTTAAGGTTTTATTATTAAATATATTTCGTATTATAATTACTTTAATCCTCTGCAACAATCAACTCCAACCAATACAACAACATTCTAGCTTTTTCAAGGCTTCAACCTCTTATGAGGAATAAAATCCTAAGAAATCAATCCAAGCTCTAACCTAGTCTCAATGAGGGTCCAACCTCTTATGAGGAATCCAATCCTCAAAAATCAATATAGGCACAACCCTAGTTTCTTACAAGGATCTTCAAATTCATTTCAACAAATATTTGCAAAAGGCTTCTCTAAGATCTCCAACAATTGCTTGAAAAGGTATTAAACATGTGCTCCAAGTTTTTCTTAATAGGTTGCTTCATAATGTTTCTAAGGTTTGCTTCGAGGTAAGATTCAAAATTATTTACAAGTTATACATAAAAATTTCTCTAAAGGCTACTACATCAAAACTACTAATTGCTTCAAGTATTACTTCAAGAATGTGTTCAAGAATGTTCTAAATATGTTCTCAATAATTCTCCAATGATGTCTTCAACAAAGCTCCAAATATGTCTTCAACAATGTCCCAAATATGTATTTAATGTTATTTAGAGTTTTTTTCAATAAAGATCTAAATATTTCTTCAAATATAATCAAGAATGCTTTAAGAGAGTGCTTCAAAGATATTCAAAAGGCTTCTCCAACAAGGGCTTCAAGTCTAATTCAGTATGTCCTCCAAAGGTCACTTCAAATTTTCTCCAACTATGCTTTAAATAGTTGCTACAAAAGTCTTTAGAACTGCTCCAAAGAGTACCAAGAATGTGTTCAAAATGACTTCTTCAAAGATCTCCAAATTGAGGTTAACGCAGGCACCAGGCCTGTCCAAAAACTGGCTTCAATAATGTCTCATTGTCTACCTTGAGAAGTCACAAAATTCTATGTCAAATCCTTCAAATCACCTCTTTTTCAGCCTCCTTGTTTCACTTACATATCATTAAATATTCCCTTAAAATCTTAACCTATCTTCCTTAGTTCAACCTTGTAATGCACCTACATTGTATTAACGTTACTACCTCTGAATTGGTCGAATATATATATGCGGTTGATGTGGGTGAATAATGTTATAATATTGTTGGGGTTACATAAAACCAAGGCCGAGACTATTAATGAACCGCTCTCCATAGGGCCTGTACAAAGGGATGTTGATAAAGCATAGGTCGAGTGATTGAAAGATAGTTGGTTTCATTTGTGTTAATCACACATGGCACATATTGATTCAAACATACATCAATTGAGGGGGCCCAAATAATATTCAGATTAAAGGTAGCTTGTGGAACCTTTATATTAGAGTATATATGGGTTGGTTGATTTATATCAAGGACGTGTTATGAACAATGGTTGAGAGTAGAGCTCCCAAGAAAGAAGAGTAAATCTAATTGTATTGTATGAGATATTACATGCACGTAATAAACCTTGAAATTAATATCTCAAATCTCCAGGATTTGAGATATTAAAGCTCTCAAAATTTAATTGTTTAAATTTCCAATCCCCGACATAAGAACAGGTTGAGCTTGCCTGATTGTGAAATTGATTGGATAAGAAAATTTTGGAGGCATTTCACAAACACCGATGGAGGTTGGAATAATCTGAATTGGGAATGTGGGTTTACCAAGTCATCAAGTGGTATCAGAGCTAGAATTTAATTATCTCTTTGAAAAGTTTATTTTGAAATGCACATATATTGAACAGTGAAAAATTTGACGTTTAAATTCGTTTAGCAGAGATTACATCCTTGATTAAGCATGCAATAAAGATCTCCATATGTGCAGAATCTGGAATTGAAGAAAAAGATTCTTGAATAGTGCAGCAGATAGAGTGCAGTGCAAGTGAGAAGAAAAGTGAGATCAGTCAAGGATCTTGAGGGGTAAGATGATGAGCCTTATTTGAACTCTGGTTGGAAGAATTTGGTTGTAGAATATAGGGTGTAAAAAAGTGAGGAAGGAATCTCAACAGAAGCAGATCACAAGCTTTTAAAGCAGTGATAGTAGAGTCCAACAAGGGATTTTGAGGGAAGAAAGTGTGTGGTAGAACCTGAAAGATTCCCAACTGAGGTTGGATGAAGGAAGAACAAAGGTGTTCTTGAGGAAATTTGTAGAGTGAAGCCTAGAGAGTAAAAGAGAGTGCTCAGAGGGTTCGAGCAGATAGGGGACCAGTACTTGCCAAAAGCCGGATCTGGAAGAAGGGATTGGTGAGGTGAGTTGCAGCAAGAGAGCTTGTTGCTGTAGAGGCCTAGTGTAGCTTGTGAGTAAAGAACTCATAGAGAAGAAAATGGATACTGAGAGCCATAACAGAGACTACAGAGATTTCAGAGTTTCTGAGAGAAGCCACAGCAGAAGGGTTAGTGAAGATGCCAAAGCAATTGGCATAAGGAAGAGACTCACTGATGAAGAGTATTGGAAGGAACTTGCTGAGATCAAGGAAGATTTCAACAGATTGAAACTTAGAATAGAAGAAATCCAGAGAGTTGGTTGGCTCATGAAGAAGAAGATAAAGTGGCAGAGGCTACAAAGGAAGAAGGAGCAGATGATGAATGCTCAGGAGAAGGAGGAAATACTCAAGATGATTGAGTATCTGGAGAAGGACATGGAAACTGAAGCTTCAAGTGGGACCAAGGGATCCAAGAGCCTTACATCTGACACATTTTATATGTTTGCAAGAACAACAAGTGAAAAAGAACAAATTGTTGATGTTGTCACTGAGGAAGAAAATGGAGCAGCTACATGTTTTGAAAATGCCCATGCACAGTTGGAGAAAGATTCTTCTTTCCAACATATTGGAAGCAGAAGAACTTTAGCTTATGATATTGGCCAGAAGTTGGAAGTTGGACAGCTTGAAGAATTTGAAGCAGAGAACATTGAAGAATCTCTTAAGCATATAAAAGACTTGGAACAGCAGGAAGATTTGGTGATCAAATCACCAATTGAGACCATGAGGTCTTATGTTTTTGCATCTGACAAGTTGTGTGTGAATGAAGGTGTTAATGAAGGTAGTTCAGATGATGGAACTGTGATGAATGAAGCTGACTATTGCCAAGCAAGATATGATGAGTATATTTCTGATGAAGATCAGATTTTTTTATTGCAACAAAGGGAATTCATTAATTCCTTGTTTTATAAAAGAGATTGCTTCAATGAGGACAAGGAAGCTATGTCCGAAGATGATAAGTTTGATAATGAAAGAGATTGTTTCAACGTGGTTGGTGATGGTAAGTTTTTCATTAATGTTGATAATGGAAATTTGCTTTTATTAAATGGCCATGTGGAGAATGATGGAAATGTAGCTTGAGTCTTTGCAGAGATGGGAAATCAGAATTCCATTCTGATGAAGGCTGAGGAGATAGTGACAGCAGAAGATAATTAAGAAGAGATGCCAAGATTGTCGCATGGATTAAGTGTTCTGGAGCAAAGGACAGAACCACAGAGAGAAGGTGTTCAGATTGTAAGGACAGAGATGATTGAAGATGAGAGAGTTAATTTTTATGAGCTAGAGCAGAGAGGCATCCTTGAAGAGGATGGTGCAGAGGAGAGACTAGCTGGTAGTCTCAAGAAATGTTTGAAGAAATGGAATCAGCACTCTGAGAAAAAAAGAACTGTAGGACAACATGCTAAGATGCTGACAGAGGAAGGAAAGGCTCTGAGGTGTTGTTGGTTTTGTTTTAACAATTTCTTTGTGAATGCAGATTCTGATGATGCTGATGGAGATAAGTTGATAGCATGGGGTAGTGAATCGAAAGAGAAGGAGAATTATGTGGAAGATATTAAACCATGGAATGGAGAAATTGGGCTGATAGAGAGTATGCTGAGTCAGCAAGATCCGGTGCAAGAAAGAAAACCTCAATTTCAGAGTTGGGGATTGCAGGATGTGAAGGCACTTGTTTTTTCTAAAAATGAAAAGAAAAAGGACCTGTTGCAGAACGAAGATGAGCAGTTGAAGAATGAGGATGAGACAGTCATGTCTCATGTGTAGAAGATTGTTGTTGTTGATAGCAGAAAGGAATTTTCTTGTTCGAATATCCAAGAGAAGATTGGGGAGAAGGTTGTGTGGCAGACTATTGGAGTTGCTACAGCAGTGGAGAATCAGAGTTTTTACCTGACCAAAGATGAAAATGCAAAGTTGGAAGAGCTTGAAGAAAACCAAGAAGAAGGAAGGAAATTTCTGAAGATTTCCAAGACAGAAGAAAAGGATGTTGAACCTGAGTTGCAGCATAGTGAAGTTGTGTTTGGCCAAAGGAAATGGGGAGAATGTTTGAAGGAAACATTCAGAAAAGAAGGTGAAATGATAGAGCAAAAGCTGATTGAAGTGTTTCTGGGAGAATTGTTGAAGACAAAGGATAAGGAAGTTGTCATAAATGACAATCAGGAAGAATGTTACTGTTGCAAAAATAAATAGGGCATGGATGATTGGGCGGAAGCTAGGGTAGCAGTAAGAATAGGAGAAGTAAGAAGGGCTACAGACATAGCTGAAGTTCAACAATCAAAGCAAAGTGGTGTCCAGCAGTCAAAGGACACGTTGGATCGAGAAATCGAATTTATAAGAAATTTGATGATAAAGATGTCTGGGAAAAAGGAAGCAACAAGGAAACAAAGAAGTAGTAGCACAGGCAAAGTAGAAAGAGGATGTAAAGGTGCAGCCTGTGGAGAGCTACATCATAAAGTATGGAAGCCAAGAGGAATGCGAAAGAAGAGCACTGCAACGGATGGCCAGTTGCAGAGCAAATTTTGGCATCTAGGCAAACAAATATGAAACCCATGATCAGGAGACCATGAACTATTTTAACTTGGGGAGTCTGATGCAAGAGAATTAGGCTCAAACCAATATTTTTTATATAAATAAACATAGGGGGTCTCTTGTTTTAAATTCCCTATGTAATTATTTTCATTTGAGTAATTTTAATTAAATATAGAGAAAATTGTAACTGTCCGAATGATTAATGGGCACCTGAGGAGATAGTCAGTTTCAAAAGTTTAGGCTAATTTTAGGAGTCCAAGAGTCATCAGGGAAGCTGAATCGATTGATTCCTAATTTTTATAAAAATAAAATCCCTATGGCAGAGTTGATAGACCTGCTTGTACCTGCAGAGAGCTGCATAGATCGGGATAGTGAGTAAGAAGGTCGTAGAGCTGAAGACCTGGCTGAGATAAGAAGTCTGTAAGAGAAGTCATTTAATGAGAAATAATTTTTTTAGTATGTCATGTGCATTGCGATTTAATTCTGTGTGATAAAACCTGTGTTAAGAGCCACTAGAAGTGTGTCGATTCACTTCAAGGATCGACTATGTGGAAATGCGTTATACAAGCCTTTGTTACTCATGCGGAACCATATAACCCTTTTGAACTGAATGCCACATAATTGATTTTTGTTTGTATTTGGTTCATGTGGACTGAAATTTGGTTGCGAATAAGCCTTCACTCTCTTTAGAAGCGACTTATACCTAGAATAATTGGGTCCGTTGTAAGCCACACACTGAACGGAAGTTTGTGGATCGATTATGGGTGAAGGGAGTATAGTGGTCACCGCAGAGCTCAATACGGGTTGAATAGTCCGTAGGGGGCTACCATAAGTTGTATTCTTCAGCAACGAATGTAGACTCATGAACTATAAAAATTAGTATGATAATCGTTATGAAATGGAGTGTTAAGGGTGCGGCAGAGTCAAACGAAGAAGAGTGGAACGCATTTTTCTCATTTGAAACGGAACATCAAAGCAGAGAAATGGAACTGTGAAGTATAAGAGTGAACATGGTTTCGAGTTAATCCAGCAGTATATCGCAAGTTAGAAAAGTGGTAAGTTGTAATTAAGAATTTGGAGTGATCCAATAGGTTGGGTGACACGTGGAGGAAGCGGTTTCGCGATACCAATCTCATCGTGCATTATTGTTCGTGCATATAGCCTGCACGATATCCATTGAATGCTATCGGATTGGTTCATTACGCAAGATTCGATTTGGATCGTTGGACCATTAAGATGGATGAGAGAACAGTTCAACCGCCGATATGGAAGACACGTTAATCGGTGGGGTCTAATTTTAACTATATGGCATTGTATTAACGTTACAACCTCTGAATTGGTCGAATATATATATATATATATATGCGGTTGATGTGGGCCGAATAACATTATAAGATTGTTGGGGTTACATAAAACCAAGGCTGAGACTATTAATGAACCTCTCTCCATGGGGCCTATACAAAGGGATGTTGATAAAGCATAGGCTGAGCAATTGAAGGATAGTTGGTTTCATTTGCGTTAATCCCACGTGGCACATATTGATTCAAACATACATCAATTGAGGGGGCCCAAATAGTATTTGGATTAAAGGGAGCTTGTGGAACCTTTATATTTGAGTATATATGCATTGGTTGATTTATATCAAGGTCGTGTTATGAACACTATTTGACAGTAGAGATCCCATGAAAGAAGAGTAAATTTGATTGTATTTTATGAGATATTACATGCACGTAATAAACCTTGAAATTAATATCTCAAATCTCCGGGATTTGAGATATTAAAGCTCTCAAAATTTAATTGTTTAAATTGCCAATCCCCGACATAAGAACAGGTTGAGCTTGCTCGATTGTGAAATTGATTGGATAAAAAAAAATTGGAGGCATTTCACACACACCGATAGAGGTTGGAATAATCTGAACTAGGAATGTGGGTTTACCAAGTCATCAGTTCTCAGACATATTCTATGGTAGCTAAAGCCATCATATTTGAAGAATTCTATAGATAGAGTCTGAGAAGGGCCATCTAGCCTCTAGATCTCATCCTTTCTTGTAAAGGTGACATATCCAGTAAATTCCCCTTCATTCAATCTCTGGTTTAGATCAGATTGTTGATTGTTAATGTCTTAAGAAGAAATATCTCACTGATACCATTTTGTGGGAGATCTGTTTAGCAGATCTAAGTTGATTTGTTTCTGATGAAAATTCATATTTAAGTCCCACACAGCATATGAAATAGGAACCAAGCTTTGGCCTACATTTTATTTGTCCATTCTTCCTTATACAACATTCCTATTCAGCAGCTGGGCAATATTCCTAAAAAAGGAACACTACAGTGGTATCAGAGCATGATCTTTGGCTCAGCCCATGAGATCAAGCTATCAGTGAATTAAGAGCAGAAGGAGAGATCAGATTGATGGAGAGGATGAGATTACTCTCATCAATTTTCAAATCAGAGAAGGACCTCTCCAAGGAGGTTCAACCAATGGAAGAAGAACGGTGTAGTGAAACTCCAAGAGGGTTTCAAAGCGGAAGAAGCTACAGTGAAATTCCTAGAGAATTTCAGGAAGATGAAGGAGTCCCAAGTACTTCTTATGATGTGTGTGAGCATTCAGCCACACAATCTGATTTACAATGTTGTCACATCCCCACTTTCTTGCTAAGAGAAAGAGGAGAAGAAGAAGGAATGACAGAAAAAGAGATTCCCCCACTCTTTTTCCAGACCTTGAAGGATATTCAAGAAAATCTCAAGGAAGTTGAGGGGATAAAGACTTGTACCAGCGCTGGCACAACCTTGAAGGAGCAGCCTTCATGTTCAATGGAGGAAGACTACACAATTGTGGAAGAAGTTCTTGGCTCTACATTTCACCAAGGTATGGTCAAGAATTCATCTGTTCTCATTTCAGCGCATTGCCTGGAGAGATATACATTCCCATGTGTTGCTGATCTAGAACAATAGAGTTGCACTGCGCTATGTAAGAACATTAAGGGAGGAATAAGATCTTCCCTTGGAGACATCAAAGGGGCTGAATTTCACAAGCCCTTGAGATGGATAAGGTGCATAAGCATGAAGGTACCAAGAGAAGATGGGGAAGAGGTCCAATATCATTCCTATCTATTGCAGAAGGTTGATGCACCTAAAGAGGTGATAGGATTGTGCAGTGGAAGCATGGAGGGTTCTCTCCATTCATGTGTTAAGTCACCACTAGATGATGTCTCATTTCTCGGAGACATTGCACCAAGGAGGCCACTTGATCAGCCAGAGAAGGTGAATGCTTCACATGATGAGGCATTTCCATTTCATTTTCTGCGCTATGGCAGGAAAAGCAGGCAAAGGATAGCAGCCTTCCCACATCTACATTTGGCATAGGAGATATGCATGCACATGACTCTTGGGAAGAGTTATTACAGTCTTCTCTCTTCTCTTTGAGAATGGAAGGAGGCTCATCTATGAGCTGCTCCCATTGCATGAGAAAAACTTGTGGTAAGGGTGTTGATCATTTTGATTTATCTCATGTATACATCATCCCTTAACCACATATGTGCAGGATGTTGCTCCAAGGGGGAGAATTCTTACTTTGAGGCTGCATGATCTACTTGAGGCCATGAGCAATGTTGATATCTTCTCCCTAGGAGGACTCGGGGAGGAATTTTTCTTTGGAGGAAATGCTCACATTGCCTCATCCATCATTTATTTCCTCCAAGCTTATGAAGAGATTGGGTCAGCATGAAAGTGGTTGGAAGACCACATTTTTCAGTAGTCTCTTTTGTAGTTGAGGTCCAAAATGCATTGGTTGCATATGAGGGATCACTTCCCTTCACATTTGCTACATATGGCAGCCAACATGATTTTTATTCTTCCTCCTTATGTTTCTGATATTTCCATTTTTATGAGGAGCATATGTGGGAGAGAGACCCATTGTATGAGTGTGTCTTGTGGGGGCAAAAATCCCCATAATTTTTTCAGTGCATGCTCTAAAGGGAGCATGAGATATGATATGTTTGCCACACTAAAATAGTTTCTTCTTCATGAGGTGAGCCATATGAGTTCAGGTATGCCTCTCACTGATGTTGGGGGGGAGCTTTTCTATGGACTACCAAGCTGGGAGGTAGTTTATTTCATTTGGATGATAGCATGAGTGTGGGAGACATTCATTGGGAGAAATTTTCCCCATGCTCTTCATCACTCCTACCTTAATGAGGCCCTTGAGCAACAAGAAGATCACCACATGCACCTTCCATTTTCTCACGATGTACACTTGCTATCTTACACTTGGAGGAAATCATTGGAGGACAGATTCATTGTTTATCATTTTCAGCCATGGTGGAGACTGTTGAAGGAGGATGCCACAAGAAGAAGGGGGGGATATTTCTCAGCACCCTTGCAGTTGCTTGAGGACAAGCAACATTTGGGAGGGGGAGACTGTAATGATCCTAAATTAGCTTTAGCTAATTGGAACATTAATTTTACCTTGTTTATTTTTTCATTTCATGATTGGGGAATAAAATGTAAAGGAGGACATGAAAAACTCCTTAAATCAAAGAATAAATACATGCCCAATGTGAAAAGGGATAAATCTAGGCCTTTTTAATAAAATCCACTTGTGTGTGAAACAATATTGAGACATTTGATTGGGTCAACAAGACCAAATCTCAATTTTGTCCAGATTCATTGAACCTCCTATACAAACTGCGCAGTTCTAGAAGGAGGGCATCAATGTGAAAGGGGTTAAGTTCATTGAAGTGGTTTAGGTTTTGTGCACACCTTCGGGTTATAAAAAGGAGGAGAGGTCTCATGTAAAGGTTGTTGAAGGATTTTTGAAATAGAGGTTTCTTGAGCAACTCTAGCTCTCTTGGCTGTTTAACCTAAGGGAAGAGGATTTCCTATTTAGGAATCCCCCCTCCTTCCTTGAGTAGCTCCTAGAGGAGATTGTACTGAAATGAGCCACTATCAAGTTGAAGACCAAGCTCCATCTCTAGTAGCAGCACTGATCCTGTTGAGGGTTTTGCAGCTGCTTGATTTGCAGCAAGTGGTATCCTAGATCTGCAGAGATCTAGTGTTTAGGAGGAGTTCTCTCTCAAGGAGGGTGTCTTATGACCACCTGGAAGAGGATCTCTCTCCCTTTTTGTATTTAGATCTGTACTCTACAGCATTTTCTTCATATTTCTAAAGCTACTGCGCAGTCCCTTTCAAGAACTGTGTTTTCTGCATTGGGGTTTAATGTATATTTGATTTTTGTGCAATATAAGATCTCTAGTGATTGAGGCTTGCCTCTCACTTTGTAAATATTTAAAGTAGCTACTGTTCTAATATATTTCAGATCTTATCTCTATTATAATAAATTCATCTTCAGAAATTCTATGTATTCTACAGTTTTGTAGCTTATAAGTCAGATCTACACTTCTTCATGCATTATTTTGATGAAATCCCAAGGGGATCTTGTAGAGGAGGCTGATTAGTTTCCAGATCTGGTATGGATCTGATGTTTTAGCAATATATCTGTCATAGATCTGATTTTTCACTTACAGTAGCTGAATCTCCTGAAAAATAACGCTGAAATAGTATGTAGTCTTTTTCTATGTGTGGCAGCAACTCATTTTGGGGGTTTTCCTTCATAGAAATGTTTGTTTTTCTCTGAATAATTAATATGAATATTATTCTGGACCTGCATACTGAAATTTATGCATAAACTCAGCCAAGCCCTTCAGAAATTACACTACCCAAGCTTCAGCACTTTTCTACATAATTTAGGTCATGGGAAATCAGGGTTTTTCTTGAGTAGTCGAGAAGGAGGAACTGTTTAGCATATCAAAACTTATTTTTTTTCACTTAACTGTGAGTCCCCCTTAACCTATTCTTAAATATTCCAAAACCTTGACCCTTAATTTTATGCAAATTTTCTTATACACCTATTTTAGTGCATAAAATGCTGCTTTTCCCCATCTTTCTAATGATAAAAGCTGAGTAAATAGTGCTGTTGTTATTTATATTGGTTGATGAGAAATATCACACATATTATATGGTATATTAAGCCATCATACCTTAAAAATTCGTTTCTGTGGCATGATTTGCTGAGTAAACCCTTTTGGGATATTACCTCTCGACAAGAGTCTATAGACAGAGTATGAAAAGGGCCAACTAGCCTCTGGATCTCATCCTTTCTCATAAAGGTGACATATCCAGTAAATTATCCTTCAGTCAATCTCTGGTTTAGATCATATTGTTGATTGTTAATGTCTTAAGAGGCAATATATCACTGATACCAGTTTGTGGGAGATCTGTTTAGCAGATCTAAGTTGATTTGTTTATGATGAAAATCCATATTTAAGTCCCACACAACATATGCAATAGGAACCAAGCTTTGGGTTCACATTTTCTTTGCAAATGTTTCCTTATACAATGTCCATATTGAGCAATGGCAACATTCTTCAAAAAGAACATTACAATGGTATAAACATAACCATACCGTGCCGTTGGCTCAAGGTGTCCGACCTGTGTCTCGTGAGGTTAAGGTTTTCCAACAAACCCATATACTACCGGCTCCTTCGGCAGCTGGGACTTCGCTTTGCAGCCAAAGCTCCACCCGGTTCAGGGAGGTGCTAGAACCGTGTTTCCGCACCCTAGGAGAGGGTAGGTAAATGCGTAGCCGCGTTCGACCTCACAATTACCAAATCGTATATCACAAACCTAGATCTACGTATCGTTTCGCATCCACATGTGCAATACCTATTATAATCAGAGTAAAACAATGTGAGCATAAATTCATACAATAATAACGCAATCGTATATATATATATAGTATAATAGATAGATTCAGATCGTGTCAATCTAACATCACCGTATAAATACGCTTATTTCCCACAAATGCCTAACACATAACCATGCATAGCATAACAGAGTATCATAGAGTCACATTTACCGCATTTAGATATTCCAACGACCTCCTTCTTTCATTAATCCTTCGCATCCTTTTACAATACCCAAAACCCAACCTACACAATACGCTAAATAGGGTCCCCACATACAGATCGGGAGATATCCATGCACACAACCAACATGAGTCCTTTCCCCAATAAACCAAATAGATCTACTAACTTTAAATTCACACTGTAAACTTAATACCCCACTCTCTATTGACTAAAATGTCCTTCTATTTATATCGATCTAGATTAATCTTTCATGTGGTCCGCAAACCGTGGTCATGACTCTAGGTCTACACTTTGACCCATTATAATGCTTTCGGGCTTTTACCCACCCCAAACCTCACATGAGAACAAAGAAAATAAAATATATGTTACCTAATTGTCCCAATTTGCAGCCTCTTTGAGGACCCCGTTCCAATAGTCCCCTAACACAATCTTGTGACTTGTCCCGAGTCACTATGGTGGTGGAGTTCCTACTCTTCGCGCACGTAGTGCATCGACAAACAACGGACTCATGGGGGTGAAGTACCTCTGACTCTAAGTAAAGGCAGCTCTACGCACATCTATGGCCGTGATGTCGGTCCTTCGTCACGTAGTGACACTCTCCAAGTTGTTCACAGTTGCTTAACAACAAACATCAACATCCTATGAGAGCTAGAGGGTCGCAACATCCCAAGGCTTCAAGCATTCTCCGACAACGTGCTTCTATGCTAGAGCTCCTCAATCTTATCCTAGAGGGTGTTGCTAGTCCTTAACCATGCCAAATCTGTGCCGTAACCAAGGTGGGTGGCCGTGGCTTCGATCTATTTGAAATCTTCCTCCTTCCCCGCCACAAGTCCCGATTTATCATCTGAGGATCAACGGCACTTGGACCCATCCATAATCAAGGGTTGTCTCTAGTAATCGGGCACCTTGAGCACCGCCCCGTAATGGTGTTTGTAGCCACGGCCACCAAAGGTGCTGCGCCTGGCCGAGCCTCCGGGGGTGTTTTGGGTTGTACTTGGGCTCGTAAGTCGTGCTGATTTGCTGCTCTACTCAGGTCTTACCGGACTCCGCATTTATGTCTTGGAGGCCTTCAACGCTCGCAACCAATCCTTCCACTTTAGCCTTGGGGTGGCTACGACCGGGATATCTTCTCTATAACCTCTCGTGTAGATCTTGTGGACTGCTTCGACCTCCGCTACTAGTTGGCGTCGAGGAGTACTTCCACGTTCTACTATGCGATGGTTTGTTTGGCCACACCGAGTTGTTGGTGTACTTACTAGTCCCGATGGTGAATCTCCCGAAACAATGTGGTGTGGAGACCCTAATGCTTCATGGGGTAGCTTGGCTAGATTCAACCGCACCCTTGCACTTTCTTGGAGTTGTATTTCCCGGGTCCTGAACCCATCACAAGGGTGATGCTAGGTAAGGAAATAAAAGATGGCTTTCTTCCGCAGCTAGCACCGTATTGCTAGATGCCAAGGGAATCCATCCCTAAACGATGCCGGTCCATAGCGTGTCTTTCTTTATCTATAGGGTTCGAATCTCGGCCTCGGATGGCATTGATCATAACCTCTCGTTTTTCCTCTAAAGCTACCCATTTTTCTTATGTGGCCACAGGACCGCATCCGCAATTTTTTTGATATCTCCTTCACCAACATAATCGTCTCACCTTGTTCCTTCCATCAAGCATGTCGCTTTCTCGTGTCCTCGATGTGCTCACCCGTTCGCTTTGTACCTCCGATGTTTACTTCCTCCATGCCCGTATCCGGGCCGTGGAATCAACCCGGGGTGTTAGCCCTGCTCTTCGTGGTGGTCCGCTTGGCCGCGTGTCCTTTTCGTGGTCGCGCCCCGAGTCTTTCCATGTGCCTCTAGTCTCCTTGATGATAACAGTGGGAGTACCGCGTCGCAATAGTACCGCGGTGCCCTTTGCACCGGAATTCAAGCATATCTTCCAGCAAGAGGCCATAGCGCAATCACATTGTCAATTTTTTCATCTAACTACCATATAAGGAAGTGACGTCCATGTTTTATCCTTGTGGTTTTGGATCTGAATGTTGTGCATGGTAACCTGGAATGCTGCAATACTTTTGTATTTGTCATATACTATGGGGGACAGCTGAGGTCGAGAATTGATGACTACGACCATGCTACTTTGGAAGAGGACCCAGAAGACTTGGTTATCTTCTATGCACTGCGCATCCTAGGAATCCCACAAATGGGCATACCGAGCCCCTTCGCACATATCTGGGGTGAGCTCGGGGAGGACCGACTTCGCAGGGGTTTCCCAGAAAACTAGGGCTACAAGAAACAGTAGCCAGGCATAGAAAAAGGCTTTTCCTTACTCCAGAGATTCGCGGATGTTGGTCAATAACTTGTCGCATAAGTATTGGGCCCAATTGAGGCAGACCCCCTTCGCACACTGACTGGATAGCCGAATGACATAAGCATGGATAGTTGTGACCTGGCATTTTCGAATTAGCTTGCAGGCTAATAATATGGTACCCATCTATGTAGCAGGTTCGCTGATAGATTTGATGATGAAGCCCTTATATTCCTTTCCACATGGTAGGCCTTACACACATATTCAGTGGTGTCCCCCTCATATTTTTTGCCCACACGCTCCAGAGGGTGCGACCCATTCATGGGAAGGCTCGGAATTCTGTGAACCAACAGAGCAAATATGGGGGCTCTGTCCTGAATCCATAGGCAGCCATCATGAATTAAGGCAAGCAGCTGTCGGCCCAGTCGATCCGTGACGTTGTAATGGCCAAAGTGGGGCATCCACAGCAGGTTCAAAAGATAGGATCCGACCAATCCATTTACCCAGCACTGAGGAACGATTGTGACCCCATCATCCACATAAATTGTGTCAAAGTACAACGCGGGGGCTAGCTTAGGGAAGGCTTCGTAATTCACTAAGTTGTGATCGTCGAATTTGACCTCATGGAGCTTCCCGCAGGGGTCACTCAGGACAGGTACCTCTCCTGGGGTTATTAGCATCTGCAGATAGGTAACCAGGTCATCGAGGTTCTTTGGTGTGTGTGTCGAGGGCTTACGCGGGTGGATGAAGGGAGGTAACTAGTTGATTATATTGGCGAGAAGGGCTTCTTCCTACGTAGCATGAGTCTGAGGCATTGCTCGTGGGGACTTGGCATGCCTTAGGGAGGTCCTAGGCTTCCCTATAACCCATTTCACAGCGTTTGGGGGCTTCCTTGAGCCCTGTGCATGCTCTTTTCCCTTCCTTGTGACCGTCGTCGAGAGCACTTCTTCATCCTCAGACCCAATCTCCATTACTTCCTCAATTTCCAGGGTAGTAGGTGGAGAGGTCTTAGCAGGGTTATTGGCTGTCATCCTAGCACGGAAAATGAATCCCAAATCTAGGTGGCTACCGTCAGAAGGGGGAGATTGATTAGACATGAAAGGGATAGTGCAGACCCAAAAAATCTTACAGCTCAAGCTTGTTCGAGATAAAGAGGATAAGTACAAGCTATGCAAGTGAGGCGAAACCCTTGTCTGAGCTATTCAACCCATTTTATAGTGCCTGCAGGTGTCCAACGGTAGGGTAAACTTGACCTAGAACTTACCATCAGGTAAACAGTAAAAAAACCCCAAAATCTGCCCCATTAAATGCCAGCGGCCCACTGCTTTTAATGGTAAATTTTTCTTTTTACCGGATGTTGTTGTGCCAATGGCTAGTTTTCACACCTCCTCTACGCTTGGCATACCTGCTATGTTTGGGTTAAACACCTGCGCCTCCTGCGCATCTTCCCCCAACACAGGCTTAATCCCTAAGTACTTCAAAACCAAATATATGTTTGCCCGACATGTGTCATCCCAACAGAACCGGGCCTCCTTCGTAAGCAATTCTTTTAGAGGTGTTGTGATCAATGCATACCTCCAAACGAACTTTCTGTAATAACCTGCATGGTAGAGAAGTGAACGCAACTGTCCCCTTGTTGTAGGAGTTGTCGGATATATGATAACTCTGCCTCCTGTATCTGCACCCCCAATCTTAGCCAACGTGGGGTGCGTCTCAATGCTACCCGTTCGCAGCCTGAGTGGTCTAGTAACCATGCGCATCTCATCCAATTATAAGTTAGAAACATATTGTGGATCATTCTTACCTTCTTTTGGGGCTAGGCTGTAGTATTTGACCATGCTTGGTACCCACGGTTCCCAAGTGGGCACTTCAGGTGCGACATATAGGTGTAATTCACACCATGCTACAATATCAATGTCCTGCAGAGCTGCGTCAAGCGCCTCTGTCCCACCTACTTGCCCAAATGTTCCTAGAAATTCATCCTTCAAAGTCTCCCAGTGGTGGGTGCATTGATGGAGCTCCGCATCTAGGTACCATGCAGTGGGAAGTGGTCCCAGGGCATGAATAAGCAGATGAACCCACTCTTCAGCAGTCCTGTCACACCATTGTTCTATCCAAGCGAACAGATATTCACGTGGGTCTTCGGGCCCAACAAATGTTTTGATTCGTATGTTGGCTGGCGCCTCAAATCGTAGGATCATCATATCCCAACACTCCTTCCAATCCTGGAATGCCTCCTCATGTATCTCCCACCATAGCGCAGGTGATCCACGCATGGCCAACTCACAGGCCCATAACTTCATTCTTTGGGAACCTCGGCTTCAAATGCTTGCAAAAATTCCCTAACGTTACCAGAACCATCAAAGTAAGGTAGACCTCTTACCTCTGAGAAAATGCAGTGGAAGTTCTTTGTGATTGGAAGACATCGCAGCGTAGAGACATCTTGTAACTAGTTTTTCCAATTCTCTATATTCCCATCGAGGTCAGAGAAACATTCACTATCCTTTTCCCAGCAGAGTACTCCCTCCACCATGGCCCTTGATCCAATCTTCATTTTAATATTCCAAATTAGAAACAACTCATGAATCATGCAGTAAAAATGCATTTACAAAAACATTTGAAATAAAACACTGAAATGGAACCTTGGATCCCATAAATTAATCAATATACAATCTAAATCCAAGATTAGAGCTAAAACAAAGCAAACTAGGTGGGTTAAACAAATCTCCCACACCTAGGATTGCCAAAAAAAGCTAAAACCCCAAGACTGTAAAATACCAGAGTTGCTGCACAAGGTACTACACAGTATAAGAGAGTTTTTACACACAAAATCATAGGAGAACAATAGATATACTCATGGATAGATAAATAATGCTAAAGAACATAGATCTAATCTCCTTATACAAAATACAAAAGAAATCGGCAAGGGTTTCTTGTCAAACACTCTACATACAAAATGGGAAATTCAGTAATTTACTGAATAACCACTGCAACACTAAAGTACATGAGTATAGAAGGCTAAAAATATTTCTGATCTGATGTAGATCTCTGAAGGGCTTCCTCCCATGAAAGGATGAACCTCTCAATCACAAGGAAACTTAGCAATGGAGCCACCAAACCATGCAATGAACACTGCCTCCAGAATAACACATTCCCTAGCAGAAAAAGTGTTGGGAATGTATGGGAAATGTGTGGTCTGATATCATAGATATTAAATAAGATCTAGAGCTCTCAAAATAGATCTCTCAAGTGAAGGAAACCTTCCTCTAGTGAGAAAATAGCTCAGGAACCAAGATTCCATTCCCTTCCACTACTGCACCCAGCATCATTGCACAATCTCTGGAAAAAAATGTACTGATGAAGATGGCTAAAGCTTGGCCTAAAAACCTGATGTGGAATTATGAATGAAAACTCTCCCAATGAGGCTACTCAAAGGAAAGAGGTGGGATTCCCGCTCGGGAACACCTTGTGCTAAATATCACTGCTACTCTGCTGAACAACAAGAGAGAGAAAAATCTGAGTAGACATGAAGAATAATGCTGCCATCCTCTTCCTTATATAGAACATGAGTTTTCTTTCCCTTGGCCCCACTCAATTAGGTCATCTCTATCCAAAGATACATCTCCCTCCAAAACTGCGTTATTCATCCTTGGATTCCTCCTTCTCTTAAACTGCGTTGTTGACTTGCTCAAAGCAACTTGATATTATCCCTGTTCACACATGGAGGCTTTTTATTATGCTAGAAAAGTGTCCCCTTTCATACTTGGAGTGTTTTCATTCCTCCTTAGGAGACTTATGGGCTTTCCTACTTATTTATTTACCAGTTAGAGCTGCTGCTAACTCTAATGTTCCATTTAGCTATGAGGCTAAAATTTTGGAACATTACATTCATCCCACACATTCAACTTATAGATGTGATCCACATCCTCTTCATCGCGCACTGGTTCTGTGTATCATTCGCCTTCTGCAGGATCTAATGGTACTATTACCCTTGTACCATTATTTTCGAATACCATGCTTTTCTTCTTTAGGTTAATGATGCCTCTCATATTGATGGCCCAATCCAAGCCTAGGAGCACAGTGTAGGGGTCCACATCTTCTACAATCTGAATTAATTCAAAATTAGCTTGGACCTTGATCCCTATGATATCCACCACGATCTTCGATAGTC
Organism: Pinus albicaulis; assembly: GCA_034641835.2. Lineage (NCBI taxonomy): Eukaryota > Viridiplantae > Streptophyta > Pinopsida > Pinales > Pinaceae > Pinus > Pinus albicaulis. Next base: position 415,070 of record JAXQQM020061275.1, on the reverse strand, counting down.
TCCCCAAGGGTATGATCTTCTGTTGATTGGCCATACACAGCTGGATAGTGGACCATTCCAGCTTACGTTCCCCCATTCGTTGCCAAGTCTATTTAGGTAATACATTCACATCTAACCCTAGGTCCAAAATACCCTGATCCATCTCATAATCACCGATCTACGCAGTCAACCACATTTCCCTACCAGTGCGCTTCTTATATCTATAGATTTTGTGTATGTCCTTGACTTTCGAAGGGAGGCTAGGTCGTGCTGCGCAACTATATATTAATGCCTGAAGATTTTCCATAGCCTTTGGGTTGCGTAGAAGCTTCATACATGCCTGTAAAAAGGGTTTGACTTCCTCATCTACCTTGAGGTCTTTAGGCAGCTGAGAAGTAGTTGCCTTTGCCTCAGCAAAGTCTTTGCGAGCTGTGAAAAATGTTTCTTTCTCCTTTTTTAGATCCAAACCTTCCTGTTTGATAAATTCTTGTTGGAATAGAGGCTCGGTCACAATCTTCTCCCAAGCCCCCCCAGTGGCCATCCCACTACGCATTATGACATTCATACTTGAATCTTTGTCTTGTAATTTAGACTTAACCCTCTGTACATTCTGCGTAGGTGTCATCGGCTTCTCCTGCATATTTGCTATCAAGATGGGGCAGTCTTCAATCGTATGGTCCAGTTGTCTATAATATAGACAGGACTGCCTTGTAGGGTTTGGAAAGTCCCTGGCGAAGTGTCATACTTCTCCACAGTTATAACAGATTATTTGCCCTCGTCCCTGACCTGCGCTCCCACCCCTTCTGCCTCCCTTACCCCTGTTTGGGGATCCACCTGTGCTTGAGAGGGATCTTGGTGAGGATGGATCTGACTGTACCGTATAGAGGTTCCCTTGATCGATCATCAAATCATATGTCCGGAAATTCTATTGATCATGTCATATCAACCTGCAGAACCTGCACCATTGTTTCTTTACTTCTAGGACATACGTAGCAAGGCGGGGGCAGTGGTTTGTGTCGTGCAGCCCTGCCACGTGACAATCATCACATCATAGTGCCGACCCACTTGAACCTGCAACTTCCCTAGGGTGCAATGGACTAGGTCCCCCGGCTTGCATATAGTATGTTAACAGAGGGCAGTTATCATTGGTGTGACTATTCGTCCTGCATCATATGCACCATATTTTAGGGCTAGCCTCTTCTCCTCACTCCTTTCACAGATTCTAGATCTCGATGTGCATCACCTCCAATTTTCCTTGGATATGCTGGATGCCCTGTTGAGTATCATCTCTGGGTGCAACTTCCAACTTCATAGAAACTTCCAGGGCTTTTTCCTACTTTTCAAAATTTTGGTGACCTATCAGTACATGTAGGTGAGGTAGCAGCATAGTAATGAACCATTCCATGTGCTGTCTGATATCATTCTGAAATCCCCCTTCTCTGATCACCTTCTTCAGTCGCTGATTAGCCTCCCACAGCGACTCACAAGGCCCTTACTTGAAATCCTTTAGATCAACCACTATTTGAGAGAAGGACTTAGGCTTCTTGAATTATTGCTTCAAGGCGTTCTTAATCTCTTCAACGGTTGTGTTTGCATGTTGGTCGATGTTATCCATGTACCAGTCCAAAGCTCTTTTTTTGAAGGCAAGGGACAATTGTGCCCTCTTCACTACATCACTAGCTATTTCTGCGTAGTCCATACCGATTCTGTGACAAACCAGAACTGATCCATGTCTTCATCTCCCACACCATTAAATGTAAGAAACTTCATGTGCGCATCCATGTCGTCTTCCGGTGGTGGTGGAGGTGTAGGTGAATTCTTACCCCTACGCTAGTTTGAAAGTGGTGTGGCTGGAGGACTCTGTGCAGTTGCTTCTCTTACTGGGCTTTAGATAGATCTACCTCCTTTGCGGTTGGTTCGATAGTATTTGCCACTTCATGTCATACTCCCATCCAGATCAGAGGTCATTCATTTGGTGTGGCTACACAGAATAATTTTTTTGCATTGTAATATCTTAATTAGCAATGGTAAGGTCTTCAGAAACTTACCCCGGAATCCTTGAAGAATCTTTGCTCTGCTTCAGAGTAGGAGACGAACTGATCGATGACAAATTCTGTCATGAACCCTCCTATTACACTGTCCACCTAGTGGTACACCGTGCGAGTGATGGTGTTATCAATCTTTTCTAACTGCTGGATCAATTCTGGGGTCCACTGTGTGACCCACTCATCTTTCCAACACTTTTGAAATATGAACAAACTTGCGAGCCACTCCTGGAGCTCGATCGCAATGGTTATAAAGAAGATCTTGTAGATATCCATGAAAATTTACTTATTTTTCCACTCTTCGGTGGTTAACCTCTTACTGCGGTTTTCTTTTACTGTGAATTCCTGAACTTGCTATTCGAACCATTCATCGATTTATTTTCTTTCAAGTTTCTAGTATGGCCTTGGAATTACTTGATACCTCTCTCAAAATTCTCCTGGTCCTGGCAACGGAACCATTTGTTGGCTCGAGGGTCCTAGCCCAGGTTCATAGGTTAAGGTTTGCCAAAAAACCCCTATAATACTTGCCCTTTCATCAACAACCTGCTTGCGTAGGCCAAAGTCTCACCCAAAGCAGTATGGGAGGGTGTTGGAACTAGGTTTCCGCACCCTAGGAGAGGGTAGGTAAGTTAAGCAGAGCTGCGTTCGACCTCACAATTACCAAATCGTATATCACAGAACCCATATCTATAGATCCCTTCGCATCCGTGTGCGTAATACCGATTATAATCATAGTAAACAACAGAGCATAAATTCATAGAATAATAACACAGTAGATATATATATAAAGTATAACAGACAGATCCAGACTAGGTGTCAACGCAACATCATCAAATAACATAGTTATTTCAGCAGCTTAACACAGAACCATGCATAGCATAACAGATATCATAGATTTGCATTTAACATATTCAGATATTCCAACAAACTTTCACTTTCATTAATTCTTTAGATCCTTTTACAATACCCAAAACCCAACCTCGCACACAGCAGAAGGGTCCGCACACAATAGGACTGAGGATCTCCGTGCACACAACCAATAGGAGTCCTTTCCCAATAACCCAAACATATCTGCTAACTTGTAATTCGCACCAACCTTAATACCTACCTCTCTATTGACTCAAAATGTCCTTCTATCTATATCGATCTAGCCTAATCTTTCCTGTGGTCCAAAAATCGTGGTTTGTAGACTTTAGGTCTACCCTTTGACCCATTACAATGCTTTCGGGGCTTTGACCCACCCCAAAACCCCTGTGCTAGACTAAAATATGCCAAAAATATACAAAAATACTCAAAATTGTCCCAATTTGCAGCCTTTAGAGGACCCTATTCCAACATGTGTGTAGATTAGGTCATATTTTAATGAAATCTGGAGAGAAGCTTCTTCGGTTTGAGGGAAATGAGATGTGAAATCTTTAGCTATAGCAAGAAAAATGGATTTGAGAAACCAGTCCATGTAGACATGATATTCGAAGGTAGGGGCTCGAAATAGGCTCTTTCTTATCCGCCATTCCTGGACATGATCAGATAGGTGGGTTGGAGACGATTGACGGAAAGAGGTCAAAAGTTCGGTACTAGTGTCATAACGAAGGGGGAGCTGGAAATAAGACAGAAAATCCTGGGAAAGAGTTGAAAAAGTAGTATGAGAGGAGGACGCCTGGTCAACATACCACTTAGAAGATTCTCCAGTAAGCATATGCTGGAACAACCAAAGACAGACAGAGTCATCGGTGAAGGAGTTAGACAAACACCACATGTGGAAAGATAGAACATGGTTTGTAGGATCTTCTCCAGCAAGACCTTCAAACTTGGGGATGTCGGAAGGGAGCTTGGTTGGCATAGTAGGCCAACCAGGATCATGGTGCATGGGTCATTTATTAACTGGTTAAAATCGAGAAGACTGAGGCCTTCCATATAAGAGAGCAAGGGAGCAGCAGAGATAGTTCCTGTTGTGGTCCCACTAGTAGTATTCCGAGCATTAGGGCCGGGGCTACCACCATCATTAGGTCCTGAACCAGACATGGTGAAGGTGACAGGGGGATAACCGAGGATATAACCAGAAGGGGACCCAATGAACCAGAAGCGGAGTCAGAATGGGGACTTGATGGAGGACTAACTCAAATCCTACATGGAGGAGTAAGTCTTCCTAATGGAAGCTTAGGATCGAGGCCAAGAAGTCTCTAGGATAAACGCCTTGGGGGCGCAATGATGGAAGAACAAACACGGATCACAAAAGGAAGAGAGACCAACAAGGGCGAGGAGGTGCAAGATTAAATGATTACAATGTCAAAAAAAGGGCAGAGAGGTGCAAGATCAAATTATTACAATGTTAAAGTCTTTTCCTGGTGGTGTAAACCAGGCGCTCTTCACTTAGGGTGTGTGTGTTAAGTGTGTTAATTTTAGTTTTTAAACCTGGATGCGTGTAGAGAAAAAATAAAAAGTGTGTTGTATAACTGTAGATAAATCTACAAAGAATAGTAAAGAAAACTGAATATAACAAAAAATAAACAGCTAAAGATGCATCAATCTAAACCTAAGGAGGCGGGCTTCTCAACAACTAGTCTGCGGGTCGGAAAAAAGCTAGTCAAGACACACCAAAATAGCCAATGGATCTAAATTAGGGAGGGAGAATGATCTAAAGCTCAAATCTACTGGAAATAGGTACAAAAAACAAAAACAAAAAATAGAGGGAAAAGTGTTGCAAATGAGGTGGTGAAAGGCTACAACCTGAAGGGAAACAGAGGGGACCCTAGAGGAGGACCAAGAAAAATTGAAAAGAGGTGTTTTGGATGGATGAATAACCAATCTGAAATGGATCTGAAGGTATATGATTAGATCTGAAAAATGGCTGAACACATTGAAATCTCAGACAACCTGCTTCAGCTAAACTCGTCTTGGAAAGGTGGAAGCATACTGAAGCCCTAGGGGGATAGGTTCCCACTTCGACGAGTAAAATAGAGCAAGTATAGGTCAATAAAAGGCAGAGACAGAGGTCAGAAAACCCTGAAAAGTAATCCAGACAAACCTAGAAAAATCTCAAAAAAATTCCCGCAAAAAGTATAGGTCATAGTTTTTGACCTGTTTTTAGTAAAGGTCGCAGGTTTTAGGCAGTTTTCTGCGCCCTGAAGGTTGAGGTCGCAGGTTTTGGCCCATTGAAGTGTGACATGCACTTCCGACACTCTCGAGAGTAGGTTTTAGAGAAAAGTTTCATCTCAACTACGACTGATACCTGTCACCTACACAATAGGTCTGGAAACACACGGAAGTTACAATTTTTACTATTTTAGGGTTTTCTAGGTTAAAACAACATCAAGAAAAGAAAAACAAGAATCTAAAGAAAAATCCTAGGGTTTGAAGTAGTTGGTCATGTAGGGATCTGAAAAAAAACAGAGGTCGTAATCATAAACCCTTGTGGAGTCAATAGTTGTTAGTATGAATTCTAATCGCATGCGTACGAAAAAATCTCACTTTAGCTATGCATAACAAATAGCCCTAACATCAAAGATGGTTTCCAATTTCTTTAGATGTGTAGTTAGTTGACCAAGACAAATGCTAAAAAATCTAGATCTATGCAGTAAAAGACATTAAGCAGTAAATAAAAGCAAGAGTTGCTCCATGCATCCAATAGACAAGACAAGAATATTTTTTAAAGAATTTTTGTATTTATGACACCTAGGAAGGGAACATAGAAAAGATGTTACCAGTCTCCCTCAATGGGATGGGTTCTTGTATGTCCTCTGCACTTCAGATCTAAGATCTCTCTTACTTGATGGTGTAGAAAACCCATACAAAAAATGGAACTCAAAGGGAGATCACAAGAAAAATGGAAGTAAAATATGACAATGATGGAGAATAAAAGTATGACCAAAAGTATAGATCCAGAGTGATCTTTAGGCAACAAAAAGTAGTGAGTGAATGGAAAAACCATTCTATATATAACAAAATATTGAGTTAGTCTAGTTATTGGTGCACAATTAAAATATTATTAACCAAATCTAGATCCAACTTTTATGGAGTATTTTATTATATTTGTTGGAGGGAAAAACAATTTGAATTTGGTCAAATCCCTTTATTTGTAAATAATAAATAAATAAATAATTTATTTATTATTTTAAGGATGTGGTTGAGTAATAATTAAATAAATAGTGATTTATTCAATTATTTATAAATGATTTAATCAAATTTATGAGGAATATTATTTAAATAATGTTTAAATAATTATTCCTAGAAAATAATAAGATAAATAATGATTTATCTCATTAATTTTCCTATTTTGGGTTAAATATGACCATGAGTACCAATTAAACTGTTGTTTAACTAATTATTCCTTGAGAAAATCAAACAAATATTGATTTATTCAATATTTCCTCATGGATTTTCCTATTTAGACCATAAAAAAATTAATAAATTAAGGATTACTAATTTATTTTTTATAGTGAAAGAAATTTTACTTCGGGTAAAATTGGTCTTACATGGTGTACTTTAGTCCATCTAATAGTAACGGGTTAGATGACCAAAGGTGGTGTGACAACGTATTAAAGTAGAGAGATCTTGCGTATCTTTGGGCAACCGAGAACTACACCACATCAGGGGTCAGATGATGCTTGTTGAGAGTGTGTTGAGTGCGAACTACTATGGGTGGGCCCAAATGATGTTTTTATCATTGAAACTACAGTTGTCGTTATGCAAGCAGTAAGTGAACCATGATTGTTCATATGGCACAGTGTTGTGCTCTCTCTTCTTTGAGAACATCCTAACACTTCGGCCTCGCATACGGATCCAGTTGAGGGCCGAGAATGGAGCCGAATGGGCGGTTGTTGTGTAGAGGGGAGGTGGGGCGATCGGATGGGTGTTAGACAGTTTTTTGACTCATTGGGATCAGATTCCATTGTACGTAGATGACTATCCCTATAGTGGGATGAGTTATCATGGGGACCCGGACTTTCCACTACCGCCAGGTTGAGCATGGGGGCCCGATGGTAAGTGATAAGTTGATTATCTTTAATGTGCATTTCAAAGTTTTTGAATATTGTATATGGTATTGATTCATTCACTTTTGGTATGGATACAACACCAGTGAAACCGGTCGGGTATCTTGGGCGGCCTGCAGTATTAGGAGATGCAACACCTAGTGGGTTGAGGGGTCCACAAAATGAGGATGCAGTTTCCCTCCTTGAGGATATCTGTCGTACATGTGAGAGTCTTATGACTAGAGTTTTGAGCGCGGATGGCGGGACTTAGATGACTGTCAGCCAGAGCCATGTATTGGTCTACCCTCGGTGTGGCGAGGATTCATGCGATGCATGGTGCCTTAAGAGACAATACCTTATATGTGATAAGGAATCAATGCTTAAGCCATTTATATGATTATGTCACAAAATTATTTGTGTTTGTTTAATGAACCTCAAGTATTTATCATTAAACCCTCAAATATCAAATATAATGAACATTTCACAACGTTATCTTTTGCTTATGTTGAATGAAATGACCAGAAGAAAATGAAAGAAAGAAGTCCAAACTGATATGCTGTTACATAGAATATATCATCTCAAACCCCCATAAGAATTATATGAAAGAAACAATTAAAACGAAGGAGCGCCAATTAAGGGTTTTAACTCTTGCTTACATAGGTAAAAAGAGACCAGCTGCTCATTACTTCGTTTTATTCAAAGATAGAAAATACAGAACGAAAACTTGAACACATATCAACATAAACATATTCCAGAAACTTGCTTCTCATTCATTAATCTTTGAAAACTTTGAGTACAAAAATTGAGTCTGAAGGTCCAAAACTTGGAACCTTCCTTCCTCTGAATTATTACATTAAATACAATAAAAAGAAGTTCAAAACTGCTATAACTGATCCTAACTACCTCAACTCCTGAGGAATTTGAAAACTATCTATTACATACTCTTAAAAAGTCTTATTATATTTACATCATCTTTGAAAGATTATAACAACATAAAAATTAACACCCTATTCTATATGCTGAATGTGAATAGTTGACGATGCTGCTACATTTCCCAGATCAGCTTCTGATTTGTCTTTCTTCGAAGTTGAATGATCTTTTGTCAAGTATATTGTCCAGGCTATGCACTTCTTCCATATCTCTACTCTTGTCCTGGGTGAGTGTATCAGATTGTGATACTCTAACCTGAAAGCAATAATTCGGTTGTAAGATGGTCTTTCTGTAAATAGAGTTTTTACCATCCACAACAGTTGCAAATGTCTCTGAAGAAAGTTGATCATCGTTTCCCCCTTGAGTACCTGAGTCTTTTCATGTGTATTATCAACTTTGCTTTTTGTTAATACCAGTAAGTTTTCATAAGAATCCCATGAAAATAGACCTCCTCCTAGTGCCCAGCATGAAGGTAAACCTGCTCTTGTCATTTTTTCCAATGATTTATCAAACTGACTTACTGCTTCTTTGATTTCAATCAACCTCTTTTATGTGTCTTTCCTGTAATCATTCTTGACAATCATATTATTAATCTCTACTGCATATAATATTATATCCTTAATCTCATTTTCCTCCAATTCTTGGTATGTTTTGGAATAAATAAAATTGATGAATCTTTTTGCCCAAATAGCCCTATTGATTTTCATCTGTCTATCTACCATTAATTGTTCTTCAAATTCTCTGATAAGACTCCTTTCTTTTGCAACCACCATCAAGAAGTCCCAAATTGACTTCATTTCAGAAATGATATCATTCCAAATGATATATTTTGCCTATATTAAAGATATGTTTCCTTTCAATTTATCTTTAAGGCTTTTGATCTCAGCATTGGCATTCTGACTGTCCATTTTGTACTTACTAGCTTCATTTTCTGTAGCTTGAATAATCTTCGATGTAGTCTCTAGATCTTCTTGAGCCTTCTTCCAGTCTCTTTCCACCATCTGTAATTCAGTATTCAACTGAGCAATTTGTACTTGAGGATCTTCGTTACCTGAAGGGAACAAAAGTACAAGTATGACTATCAATATGATTTTGCAATGATATTGCAGTTTGTTTTATTTTGGATATTTCCTCCTCCTTTTGCATAAGCTACTGTAGCAACTTTTATTTATCGTTCTCTACCTCTGCAACCTCTGCAACCATTGAATGCTCTCCTATAGGTAGTTTTAGCTTTTTATTCAACGTAGATATCTTTGCTTCAACACTTCGCAGAATTTTCTGCACAACAGTCCTATCATTAGGGTCCACCCCAATCTTTTTTTATGATTTTCTTCAATTCCTCATTCTGAATGGTTAAAGCCCTAGAGTTGGCTTTTTCTAACTTCAACTGTTTAATGAATTTCCCAAGCATATTATCTGATTTCATTGCCATTGCATTAGTCTTTGTCAGGTCATTTAAAATCAATTGACCTGTCTGCATATGTAAGTTAATCTTATCCAATAATGGGATTTTCTTCACATCTACAGTTATATTTACAGTATTGAAATTAATAGAGGAACCAATTGACATGTCGGTAGGATGTGACAAGGAAATTCTGAATTGATCTTTCTCAAGATCTAGGCAGTCAAAAGCCTTGTTTGATCTGGAGCAATCTGATATTCATCTTGGGCTTCCATGCTAGCTTTCATCTTCTGATTCCTCTTTGCAATTTGAGAAAACATCTGTTTGATTAGAGGTACTTGTTCATGAGAAGTCTCATGTCTTCTGGGTGAGGCAGGAACATTTTGTTCCTCTCCCAGCTATAGAGAGTAACCAGGTTGATTATATGCATGTTCTTCATTAAACTTTGTCCTTTTCTCAGCTCCTTGCTCCTCATGTTCTAAGTCAATTATTGTTTCTTTACTTATTTTATTAGACTTTTCTGAAATGATAGGAGTCTGAATATTTGAACTTGTTAAACTTACTAACCGTTGCTAGCTATATTTTCTAAATCTGGCCTACTTTCATGAATGAAAGCTGAATACCCATTCTCACTTCTTCTATTGGAAACTACACTGTGTGGGTCATAAGCCCAACTTTCCCCTAGCAGCAAATGCATCTCATATAGTATTTTAGTAACTTCTTCAAATGTCTGTCTCATATTAACAATGAAAGGACCTACAGTCATGGGTAGCTTAAACATATGTCCCTTTTTCATGGGCACAAAGTGAACTTGATCAACATTCAGACTTTGTCGAATAAACTCCAAGGCAAATAGCCTCATGGGAACAAATACTAGAAGTTTATAAGGCTCAACACCTACTCCATATAACCTAATCTCTGAATAATCCTGAAACACAAACCAATCTCCAAACTTACAATTTGCTCCTAAATGCAAGAATTCTTGATCTTTGGGTAAAAAACAAGGGGGAGAAACTCCATTCAAAACCTTATATGCACTTGACATGAAATAACTGGCAAAATCAAATAGTCCATTTTCATTTTGTTCTCTCCTTACTATATCTGTCCAGAAAACTACAAATTTCCTCTTCTTATTCACATCCATGATATTCAGACCTAGATGCATAAATTCCTCCACATTTTGATATAAGAACAAGTAAATGATGAAAGAAGGAAATCTAAAAGAGCCTAATGATAGACTCATCAGTTGTGAATTTACTGCTTCTTGCCAATAGGATGGAATATCCAACACCATTCCTGGCTTCATCATCATGTCAAACATCCCTAACATTGTTTTATCCACCATACTGTCTTCATATTTTCCCAGAATTTTAGTAATGCTGCTTAGTACTGGCTAAATCTTAGTATCAAAAACCTCCATAGGAAAATCCTTGCTATCAGGCTGAAATTGTTGTGTGTTGGGCTTTATAAAATAAACAAGCTGATTGAAGTCTTCACCTACAATATTATCATAACATGCTACCAAAGATTCATCAGAGAATTGAACACATGACTCTGACTCAGGGCAACAAAGGGCTTGGCAGATTAACTGGGCAGACACTTGTAGAACATTCTCTCTCTGACAATTCATCACATAACATTTGCCAGGATACATAACGGAAACCATCCAGGATATCAATTCAGGGAAAATATGGGTTTTAGGGATGCATGTAGATAGCAAACCAGACTTGGCCATGGCGGCATACACTGGAGAAGCTTTTTCGTTCAAGAGGACTTGTTGGTAAAATGGAAGATGAACCAGGGAACAATTCATGTCTTGGATATCCCTCTCGGTATCCATGAGAGGGATATGACTAGCAGAACCAGACAGAGATGAACGCTTGGCCATAATTCAGGACTACGACAACCAACGACTTGCAAGGTGGCTAAATTTTAACAGGGTGACAGAAAGCTGAGCAGGACACAACACAAATTAATCTCAAACATTAACTTAATCTGAAATGACTTTGAGAAAAAATAAATTTCGCTTAAATAGGTGGCGTGGCCTTTTAAATTAAAATGCGTCTTCATGACCTTGACTGTTGAGTTCACGGCGTGAGACAATACATGAACAACTCGGTGCCTTATGTCATTGCGGGAGGTCTCGGGGTACGGAGAAATATTTTGGCTTGTGCCCCCGCATTCAATCTCCATCACACATCTGTGTTTCTCTCGCATTCAACCCGGTCAACTGCGGAGGCACCCTTGAATTTAACTCTCGCGCTTGTTGTGCCCGTGGGTTGAGCCTTTCAATCGGGATTGAAGAAATCACCACATCCCACTCAAGAAAATAAACGAGCTTTAATCTTCAAGATAGAACCTACTTGCATAAAGTATAAATTATTTAAACTTTCAATTCTAATGCAGTGAACCGAAATATTTTTATGCTAAAGCATATGACGTTAATACTTTAACATACTTTAGCAATTTTCTATACATATATTTTTTTTTGTATTTTCAAGATTGACAATAAAAGGATATTGCAAATGATCCACAACACAGTGCATGGCGATGGCCAGACAAGGGATGTGTGTTCTATGGGCTGCAGGAGCCAAGCCATTGTCTTGGGACCCTCCAAATAGTGACCAGATGTAGGGGCATGAGGTGCCCCTAGTTTTGATTTTTTGTAACATGCTATGGGCATGTCATATGTATCAGAGTTGATGGAATCTAAAACATTTTTAACGACACATATTGTGGATATGCATTGTTATATGGTTTATTATATTACTTTATTATATTTAATCATTGCAGGTAAATGCAATCTGAGGATGTCTTTAAATATTTATCTACATAGTGATTTTGTGCTCTAGATACTGGCACACGTCAGTGTACTAATACACGGTTGCATTCAATCGTAAATATCTTCCTAAAAAGGATAGGATTATGCACACGATAAACACCATTCAATTGCATGACAAGAAGCAGGGAATCTAAATAAACATGAAAGTGGAGGATGCGATGGGAGAGGGCATCAGCTAATAAACCTTGCACTCCATCATATTTGGCCTGATTATTGGTATCGAACCAATATAAGTTGAGAATGGCTGATGGAAGATAGGGGGTCAAAATGGCCAGGTTTTCGATGTTAGATTCGGAGTAACGGCTTTGCACCATAGCGCAGCATTATACGGTGTGGGGCAGGGGTCTCTAAGAGGACCTGCAGACTAACAAATGAGGAGGATGATGAACAATCTTTACAGCAGCACGAACGCAAAGCGGAAAATCAAACAAGCAGCACCAGTGGAGGAATGGAATGCTATGGTTATGATTTCTACCACCTCACACTAAAGAGGATGGTCTGGGAACTACTTTGGGAAATTTATTATTACCGAAACTCACCATAGACACGGATGGTGATCTTTTTCTTACATGGGCTAGAAAAGTAAGTTGAGTGGAAAAGGATTCCATCGATGTTGTCATCACGGTAGAAGATGGGGTGATTGGTGGAAGGATAACCACATGATGCCACAAAAGCTACTTGATTCATCATCGTGAGAAGGAGTTCACATGCACATCGTCATGGGGGGTGACGAAAGAACAGGAAGATAAGGGATCCACTGATGTTGAGGCTAGGGTGATCGGCCCAGAAAGTCGAGACGAAATAGAAGGGAAATCACAGAGGTCTTCACGTGAATATCATGGATGGTGTGAGGTAGAGGATAGTGGAGAGAAGTGACTGTCTCAGCATGAGGGGAATGTGTGGTGGATGTGTCCTCTAGCTCGCATGTGGCATAACACAAAACAAAGGGGAGGCAGGCGCAAGGGTGCGTGGTCTGTGCGGAAGACCTTTGGAGACCAGTGGTCACAGGTGACAACGAGAGGAGGTGGGTATAACGACCATGGATATCACACAAAGCACAAGGGTGGTTTGTGTGCACAATGTGGGGTTCTTGGATACATTCGTGGAAGAAATAGAGGCTTCAAGGACGTTAGACTTAGGAAACACGAAATTAACCATGGGCTTGATAAGAGGCAATTTCGGGCAATTATGGGTGGCATGATCAACAACATCACACAAACCACACGGGGGGGGGGGGGGGGGGGGGTGTACGATTTGGAGGCTAAGGAGGAGTAGGGGTTGTCTGGGTAGCCTTATATTTAGGTGCCTTTTTTTTGCCTTTTCCCCCCTCACCCAAAGCTTTCACAAAAGGAGTAGGTTCTTGTTGAGGTGGCTGAGGCACATAAGCAAAGGGTGGGGTCATGGCGACCAGTTGGACCGGGGTCAAAGATGTATAAGGTTTGGGCTGACTAGGTGGGATAGTGGTTGGGGATTAATATACCAGACTAGGGTCCTAGGTTCATGTTAGGAAGGGGAAAGGTAGCCGTAATAGGTACCAAAAATACTCCAGGAGGGGGAGCAAGAAACGATATCTGACCGGAGGGGTAATGGCTAGGCGAGATAGCTCCGAGATGGTTAAGGCCAGGGGGAACCATTCTAGGAGGATAGATAGGATCATGGACACTAGTTGTAGAAGAGGGGCCTGGAGGAGGGGGTCTTGAACGCTGAGTCGAAGTACTAGGAGTAGGTTGCTGAGGGTAGGGATGCTAGCTAGTCAAACCAGTCCATTTGAGGTCAGACCGAGGCGATTGCATCTTACAAACATTCAGGGAGATAGGGTTAGAGATAGGAATGGGGGAGGCCAAGGAATGAAACAAGCAAAGATGAATCTTTATAGACTCCAAGTGAGACACTGGTCAAAGGTTCGACTGCTTGTTTATTGGCCACCGAATAGATTATGGACTCAGGAGAGGTCCGAGACTTTGGTTCATAAAATGTCAACTGATCGATGGTGATGATCTTTCCATTGTGAGGAAAGAACATCTTACAGTGAACCGCAGATGGGACAACAGACATCGCATAAGTGTAGCTACGACCTAATAGAATTTTGTAGTCTAAGGGGGTATCAATGAATTCTACGTCAACACAAAAAGTCTTGCCCGCAAGAGTATTAGGAAAATTGCAGAACATGCCAAGGGGCTAGGAAGAGTGGCCATCCCACGTATGGAGGGTGATAGTGGAAGGGGCTAACTCAGGAGATCCAAGTTGATTCCAAACCAAAGTGAACATCACACAATTGGATTCCCCCTCGTCAATGATAGAACGAGAGATGTTGGCATTCCAGATCTTGACATGGATTTGGAAGGTGACAGAAGTAGGAAGGGGGGGATGCTCTAAATTGTCAATGTTGAAGAAAATAAAAAGATCATCTGAAGGATCCATAATTCCCATAGAATCTTGTAGAGCTTTTCGTTGTGACGGGCATGACTGGAGGACTTCCAGCATTGACATGGCGGTAGGGGATTGCACCAAGTCATCTAATATACTATAGGAGTGGGTAGCTGTACTAGAAGCAACGTTTTAGTGTAATGGTCCCTTGGGGATCTTGGTATGAACCTCTGCCTTAGGCTAAGGGATATGTAAAGGACCATTGGGTGTCGAAAGAGGCTCCGTGGGACTAGAAGACGGGGACTCGGTAGCAGACTTAGCGGGGGGCTGGGTGTACTGACGGGACAAAGTCTGAAGGTTGAGGTCAACGATATTAGGTTGGTCAGATTTCATCATGAGGATCTGGTAATCAGAGGTACTAGATGGAGGAGGTTGAGTGGCTGCCTCACTTTTAGGGGGTTTGGAAGCCACATATCCTTGATGGGGGAAAGGATTGGTAAACACAACCGGTTGGATAGGGGAAACATTGGGAGGAACCAAAGGGGAGGCTTGCTGTCCTCGGGATTCTACTTGAGATTCCCACATCTGATGCATCTGAGGAAAAAGAGGAAAATCATGGGTATAGTGGCCATAGACACCGCAACAAGAACAAGGCTTATTCGTGCGAATAGGCCTGTCCTACTTGCGCTGAGTGCCTTGTTGTTGGGTTGCAGTGTTAGATGTATTCCCTTAGGGATGGTTTCCTAGATTACCCTAGGCAGATTGGTTTTGGTTGCCTTTATTCTTCATTTTGGAAGTAGAAGGATTAGTCACACTCTGTTGTGCATACACCTGCCCCTAAGGGGGGGTGGTTTCTACTGTTGATCTTGAGAAGGAAAGGGAGGTTGAGGTGCTAATGCCGAAGGAGATGGAGCACCAGGTCGCGGATACGAATACTAAGGAGGTTGGGAAACATTGGTGTAAACAGGTTGGGAAAAAGGAGGAGGAATGCCGTATCGTGGATACATGTTTCCAAGAGGGGAAACAATGTTGAAGGAGCTGGCCCTTCCTGAGGGAAACCATAACCCATGGGAGGATGAGTGTATAGATGGGAAATGGCTCCAACAATACTGTCAACGGAATGGGATGCCCTCGATGCATTGGCACCACTGGGTCTAGGGAGATCAGGTAAGACTATATAAAGATAACTAGATTGTGCATAGATCAGGTTATATTTCAACGCAATCTAGAGGGAAGCTTCTTCGGTCTGAGGGAAGCTTCCTGCGATATATTTTCCGATAGCAGGAAAAAGGGATCTAAGAAACCAGTCTATGTAGACATCGTCTTTGAAAGTAGGGGCTCGCCATAGGCTCTTTATTCTCCACCATTCTTGAACATGGTTAGATAGGTGAGTCATAGAAGATTGTCAGAAAGAGGTCAAGAGTTTAGTACCGGTGTCATAGTGAAGGGGAAGCTGGAAATAAGACAGAAAAGCCTTGGAAAGGGTCACAAAAGTAGTATGAGAGGATGTTAAGTCCATATATTAATAGTGTAGTCCCTTTTTATGTTAGTGTAGCCCCCCTTATTGTTATTTTTGTACCCCTGTACCCCCCATATTGTTATTATTGTGCCCTTACATTATTATTGTTAGGTCGGCTATGATTACATTGTGGCCCCACTAGGATTATATTGTGGCCCCATGGACTCCTATATATAGAAGGAGGTTTTGTTCATTTGTATCATCCAAGAATTGTTCATTCATGTAATGCATTGGAGGCTTCCCCCTCGAAGTGGCCTATTTCTAAGGCGTTGATATATGTTTTCTTCTATTTGTTGAGCTTGATTCACAACATTTGGTATCAGAGCTTTGGATTCTAGGGTTTTGCTACTCCAAACAGGTCATTGTGGCATTTTTGCTATAAATTGTTTTCTACGAAGGTTCAAAATATGAAATTTTTAGACTGAGAAGCCAAAATCCTGAGGAAAATTTTCACCAAATTTCAGAGGTTGGTTCTCAATATTTTAGGAGATATGATCTGTGCAAGTTAGGTCATTTTGCAGGCTCCTGAATTTAACCTAAACAAGTCATCGTGGTATTTTCGTAATAAATTTTTTTCTACAAAGGTTCAGAAGCTGAAATGTTTAGAGTTCGAAGCTGCAATCTTGAGGAACATCATCACAAAATTTCAGATATTGGTTCACAATATTTTCGGAGATATGATCTATGGAAGGTAGTGCTTTTTCATGCTCCCGAATTTCAATTCAAAGAGGTGATCGTGGGAAAATATTCATATCTCTCTCTCTGAGCATTGGATTGGAATGTTGTAAAAAGTGATCACAATTAGATGGACTCTAGTGTTTGGTCTATCAATTCAGAGCCAAAGGAGGAAACAGTGACACATGGCAAGTTGTACAAGTTCGCTCTACTAAACCAGTCTAAAATTGGGTCATTGTGGGAGATTGGACATAATTTTGTCTTGAAGAATCCAAATTAGATCATACCTATGGCATTTTAAAGAAGCTTCAGAGGACTACTACAGGGTTGAATTTCAGATATTGAGGATCTGCAATTATAGAGATAATTCAATTTCAATATCGAGCTCCTCAAAAGTAAGTAAAAGGTGTGCATGTTTTTTTCCGAATTGCATAAATCTTGTTTGAAAAATCAGCTTGAAGTGATTCCAAGGGCCTATTGAGCATATATTTTAGTATTGGGTTCTGAAATGCCTCCTAAAAAAAATTCGACACCCATTAAGCCCTCAGAAATCTATACTATGATGCATGAAGAGGAATAATTGCAATATGAGATATCAAAATTACGGTACCAAGTGCAACAAATTTTGATCTTACGAAGAGAAACCAAAGATGACATAGATGGTTCAAAAGCAGAAATGGAGGCTAAGTTGGATGGTTTGAAGGATAAAATAATAGCTAATATGGATGATAAATTGGTGGAAGATGACATCGAGCATCAACAATAAGTTCTCCAACTCTCAAAGGATACCCAAACTTTGGTGTAGAATCTAATGAAACAACAGGAATATCAACATCACATCGAAAGAAGTTCTGAAGCAGTCACAGAAACAAGAACTTGACAACTACGATCAATTTTATAGTATCTCAACAAGTGGAAGAACTTTCCTATAGAAGATTCCACATGGGAGGGTGAGAATTTTATACAAAATCATCAAGAAATAATCAAGCGTTGAGGACAACACTTGTTTGAAGGAGAGGGGCATGTTAAGTCCCTATATTAATAGCATAGTCCCTTATTATGTTAGTTTAGCCCCCCTTATTGTTATTGTTGTACCCCTGTAACCCCCATATTGTTATTATTGTGCCCTTACATTATTATTGTTAGGTCGGCTAGGATTACATTGTGGCCCCACTAGGATTATATTGTGGCCCCATGGACTCCTTTATATAGAAGGAGGTTTTGTTCATTTGTATCATCCAAGAATTTTTCATTCATGTAATGTATTGGAGGTTGCCCCCTCGAAGTGGCTTTCTAAGGCGTTGATATCTCTTTTCTTCTATTTTTGGAGTTGGTTTCACAGCAGAGGAGGAGGCTTGGTTGACATATCACTTGGAAGCTTCTCCAGTAAGCGTACACTGTAATAACTGATGACGGACAGAGTCATCGGTGATGGAGTTAGACGAACACCATATGTGGAAAGAATGAACATGGTTGGTAGGATCCTCTCTAGTAATTCTTTCAAACTTGGGGATGTCTGAAGGGAGCTTGGTTGGCATAGCAGGCCAACCAAGATCATGGTGTATGGGGTCATT
The DNA here is from genome assembly GCA_034641835.2 of Pinus albicaulis. NCBI lineage: Eukaryota > Viridiplantae > Streptophyta > Pinopsida > Pinales > Pinaceae > Pinus > Pinus albicaulis. The sequence continues at coordinate 396,767 of JAXQQM020061275.1, read as the reverse complement.
GATAAACTGGCTAAAATCGGGAAGGCTTAGGCCCACCATATAAGGAAGCAAGGGAGAAATCGGGATAGTTCCTATTGCGACACCACTAGTAGCATTCCCAGCATTAGGGCCAGGGTTTCCACCAGCGGTAGGTCCTAAACCAGACATGCTGAAAGTGAAAGGTGGAGGAGAACTGGGGATAGAACCAAAAGGGGAACCCGATGAACCAAAGGCAGAGCCTTCCGAATGGGGACTCGGTGGAGGATGAACACGAACCCTACATGGTGGGGTAAGTCTTCCTAATGGAAACTGAGGCTGAAGGCCTTGGAGTCTTTGGGATAAATGCCTTTGGGGCATAATGATGGTAAAGAGACACAGAACAAAAGAAGGAAGGGAGATAAACAAGGGCAGGAGGTGCAATATCAATTGATTACAATGTCAAAATAAGGGCAGAGAGGTGCAAGATCAATTGTTTACAATGTTTTAGTCTTGGCCTGGCGGTGTAAACCAAGCGCTTTTTGCTTAGGGTGTGCATGTATGTGATAAGTGTGTTAATTTCAATTAAGCGTAGACGTGTGTAGAGTAAAAATAAAAAATATGCGGTATAGATGTAAATAAATCTAAAAATGACAGTAAAGGAAACTGAATGCGACAATAAAATAAACAACTAAAGATTCATAAATTTAAACCCAAGGAGGAGGGCTTCCGAAAAACTATTCTAAAGGTGGGTGAAATCTAGTTGAAACACACAAAATGGCCAATGGATCTAAAGTTGGGAGGGACATGGATCTAAAGATCAAATTCACTGAAAATAGGTGCATAAAACAACAAAAAACTAGATGAAACAATGCTGCAAAAAATGTGGCGAAAGGTTACAACCTGAAGGGAAATAGAGGGGACCCTAAAGGAGGAAAAAAAAAAACTGAAAAAAGGTGTTTTGGATGGATGAATAAATGATCTAAAAAGGATGTGGAAGTACAGGTTTAGATCTGAAAAATGGCGGAAAACACTGAAATCTTAGAGGACCTGCTTCAAGATAGGTGAAGAGGGAGGGTTGCGGCCTTAGAAATCTATGGCAGCAACAAGGGGGATAACCACCCAATCCGGACCTTAAGACAATTCCTTTTCTGTTTGGGATAGTGGCTCCGATTGGATATAATGGGGCTAGTTTCCCATATTTGGGTTTTTGTTTGATTGTTGAGTTTCTCTCAAAGTATTTGCATGACGAATTACTAAAAACGAAAGAAAATTTATTCTAAAATGAAAAACTTTTAATTTAAGCCTAATTTAATCTAACCGGGGATAATACTAATTTGATGGGATCTAAAATGATATCTATTCATTCTGTGATGATGAAGATCATCACAAATTTAATAGAATTATTACTTTGTAAGATGATTCTCTTGAAAACCCTGAAAGATGGATTCATCAATAATATTCAAAAATAGAATTAGCATGCATATAATAGTACAAGATGTGTACTGCTCTGTACATATAATCAGCGATAATAGGCCACATTCAACCCTTCTATCAATAAGTCTTTCAAAGAATACAAAAGTTCATCAACAGTGATCAATAAAATGATATATAACTAAAAAGGTCGTGTTCCATTACTTTATCAAGGCATTCACAGACTTAGTTACAATTAAGCATTCTTTGAAAATGTTCTCAATAAAATTCTGGACCCTTCTCTAAATGCATGAGAAGGGTTTAAATACTAAACTAACTATAAACTAAAATTAAATTATTACCAAAATGTAGAGGAGGTTTCAAACAACCTTTCTCTAAAAACTTAACTTAAACAATAATAGAGAAACTTTGAACTAACAATCCATATTTTGCGAATCTTGCCCTTCTTTCTGAGTGTGGTCATGAAGTTGACAAATATCTAGCATTGCTTTAAGCTGAGTTGGTTGTGATATCTGTGACCGAATCTATCCCTTGAAAATAACATTTGAGATTACTGACTGAGATCTTTTTGCTGAATCTGTAAGAGTCTGAAGAGTTTGATGTTGATGGTAAGGTTTGATCAGAAGATTCCGGTAATTTTCTTGATCAAAGTTATTAAATTTTTTGATCATTTCCTTTTGTGTATCTTCTCTCTATCTCCATTTCATTTCTAGTTCCCTCGTTCCTGAAAACACATCAGACGTGTTTTCTTTAAGAAGTTATGTTTTAAAAAATTGATCACATATATACTGAATAATCCCATTTGATTTCTTGGACGTCTTGGTCACTGCTTTCTCTGCTTGATTAATTTGTGCTCTCCATTCTGCGAATAAAAATTCTTTGTGAAGCTTATCTATTTGTGGTAGATTAGCTTGTTTTCCTATATCTGAAATTTTCCACTGAATGTGTTCTTCGATTTTCTTTTCAAGTCTTTCACATTCTAGTTTCTTAATTTCTATTTTTTGAATCATTATCTTATTGGAATCACAATAATAATCAATCATGGAAGCTTGGTGACAAAACATTTCTTGTTCTTTCTTTAACATAGTGTTTACATCAAGTGCTTCTTTGATGAATTGTTCTAACTATGGTTGACTCTGTAATTCAGCCATTGCTCTTTCCAGATATTGCTTGCTTTTAATTAAGTTCTATCTGAGATTTCAATTTGAGGCTTTCAATATATTCATGAAATTGAGATGTGCTTATTTTGATCTTCTCAATGGACTTGGCTTTCTCTTCATTTAGCAACTGTTATAATTCTTGTACTCTGGCTTCCTTTTGTTTCAACAATATTCTAACCTTAGTAGCTTTATCAAGAGTAGCAGTGGCATATGCCCCTGCATATTGTGATAAATTTGTTAGATGTTCAGTGGGATCATCTGAGGAATCCTTCCAAAGTACATCAATTGATTCATCTGTTGGTTTTGGATTTGTTTCATCAATCCTTCTTCTTTTATTTATTTTAACCACAACTTTGTAGCTAGGACTATAGAAAATGTCTAATGATGAAATATCTTCAAACTGCAAAACTATCTGATCTGTAGGGTAGGCTGGTATGATTTCTTTGTCATGCACTGCTGGAACTGTTTGTAGCGGATTGAAAGTATCAACTATTTTCTGTAAAGGATCTGGTGTTTGAAAACTTGATGTTTAATCAATATTGGGATTTTCTTTGGGAGTCTTTATTGCTTCAGAAAATTCTTCCCATTCATTCATCAGATCTTTTAATTGAGATGAATTTGACTGATCTAACATGCTATGACTATGTTGAACTATTTCCAAGTATGATTTTGTCCCATTGCTCTTTGTTTTCTCCAGTACTTCTATCTCTTGAAGAATTTGGTCAATTTCTGAGTTTGCTTTCTTAGATTCGGATTCCTCAGATTGATCCGAATTATCAAACTACTGCTGTGATTGACATGATTAATTTTCAGATATATATTTCATTTCATCATCTATACTAACACTTGGAGTGTGTTTTTCATCTTCAATAGTCAACAAATTCATAGGAACCTTTTCTATTCTCTTGTTTCTATATGCTTGAAAAGCTTCAGCATCTTCTTGACTTAATTGACTAGAAACGTATTTGGCAATATCAAAGAGATTTTCCATGCCTTGGAAGAAATCATCAAATTTATCTTCTTCCTTCACAAAAGGCTTCATTTTTTAGCTCTGTGATGTAATTTTTGGTCACATCATTGCGATCATATAATATTCCTGGCATAAATTCCAATCTCAACAACTGAATCTTGGGAACCTCTTTGTATGTATCGCCAATATTAGCTAGAGCAAAGGTGCCACACTGTAGAGGGAAAATAGGCCAAATAGCCTTTTTACCATCCTTTGACTGCTTTGTGACACCGTTGACAAGCTGATATCCCATTTATTTTGCAAATAATTTATCTGTAACATAGTAAGGTAAAATATGGGGATAATCATGACTCCCAAATACTCTAATATATGTGAAATTTTCTTCAGCAAACCATCTTGCTACGAGAAGAATATCTACATTGGCTTCTTCAGAAACCCTAGGAGCCTTTTTGTTGAAAATCATCTAATGGATGGGAAATATGACTCTGTAGTAGATTTTATAGAAGTTCAAGTGGAACTCGAAATCCCAGAGTTCTCTATGGTAAATATGAATCGGGGTAGGGTTTTTGGTGGTCCATTTCCAACCCATGGTAGGAAAATTATAAGTAAAACAAATGGCATCCATGACATAGGAAGACATATAAAACGAAGGTATTTCTTTGAGCGAAACACTTCTTTTATTCCTATCTTTAGTGATCTACTTGGCTAAATAATTGGATAGAATGTCTGCCCAATTTAGAATAGATGAATTGACGATTGCGTCAATTAGGGGAACCCAATCTCTTGAAAATCTAGTACCATCAGGCTTGGCAAATATTCTACACAACATACTAGTGAAATAACAATAAGGATTAGGAATTTATGCAATTGGGTACATACCGGAGTTATCTTGCCTCAATTTCCCTTCATTGTCCTTCCATTCATGGATGACTTTGATAAGATCTGGATGTTTTTATTTGAAATTCCACACATACTTATTGTCGTATCTCTGCTGCAGGGTTGGTAGATGATACATTGCTGCTAAATCCTCTGCTTTGAAAGAGCCCATAATATCTCCTCCTGAATTCTTGAAAATTCTATCTTCAATGTTCAAGTGGTCAATTGCCCACTTAACCATGTCTGTATAAGGAATAATCTTTGGTCTCACTGCTATTCTGTGAATGTGCGAGCATGCAACGTCAAAAAGGGTTGCATCAGAGGTAGAATCAGTGCCTGTAGCAGAAAATTTATCTATCACCCTTGGTCCTTCATCTTCGAAGAGTTTGTACATTTCCTCCCATGACAAACTGCCACACTCTTTTTTGCAGACGGTGTCTGGAAATAATGAAGACATATCTGCATCTTCTATGGATAATGTTTGAGAGATTTCCTTGCCTCTTTTTCTCATTTTTAACTTCTTCAACCAAGTAACTAATTTCCTAAGAGTGAAGCGAATTTAACATATAAGGAGTAATATAAGAGTAAATCAATCATTTACTTCCAATGCGTGCGAGAATATGTCAATATATCAATCATCTTTCATAATTCCTAATTTAATATATCACATGGCCTCGCACGTAAGATCTATCAATCATTTTAAAGTCGTTAAGATCTTAAATTCTATTTGATATGACACAAACTATTTTCACACGCTGAATTAATTTAATATGCAAATCACAATCATTCCTTATAGTATTTTGCGATGCTTAATATTTAAAGGCTGCGAAATGTAATCTGTGCAAATCACAGATCGCAACTTTTATAGTATAACATTTGAGTGTATATTATAAGTTGCGCGCAATGCGAATTGCGAAAAACTTAAAGTGGACGCGATCATGAAAGATGTTATATTTCCTAGTTTATTTTCTTGTCGGGTCCGCGGGTATTGTAACTTATATCATTTGTTTCTTAAAGCTTTATTGATTAAATAAAGTGTGATGCGAAAAAAGGAAGAATAAAACGATGATTTTGATGTTTTTTCAAGGTTTTTTAATTATTTTCTCGCAAAGGCTTCTAGCGCATTTCAAAATTTGCATATCTCACGTTTTATAATTCTTTTTGAAATAAGATATGTAATATGCGATGCGCTTTTAAGGGAAGAACATAAAATTTTATTTTCTAAGTTTTTTATTTTAGGAAATTATAAAAAGAATTTCCTATTTATTTCTAAAGGGTCCCTATTTATGAAAAATAATGGGGGGTTGTTGTATAGCACAACAAGAGGTCAAAAAACCCTAAATAATGGCCAGACAAAACCATAAAACTCTCAGAAAAATTCCCGCAAAAAGTACAAGTCGCAGGTTCTGACCTATTTTCTGCTGAGGTCACAGGTTTCAGGCTATTCTTTGCTTCCTATAGGATGAGGTTGTAGGTTTCAGGTTGTTTTCAGCTTCCTAAAGGCTGAGGTCACAGGTTATGGCCTAAAAAGTGTGACCTGCACTTCTGGCTGTTTTGGGAGAAGATTTCAGAAAAAGTTGTCCTCTCTACTGTGGCTGATACCTGTTACCTGCGCAATAGGCACAAAAACACACGAAAGTAATAATTTTTACTATTTTAGAGTTTTAAAGGTTAAAAAAAATGTCAAGAAATGAAAAATAAGAAGATGAAGAAAAAACCTAAGGGTTGAAGTAGCTGGTTATGCAGGGATCTGAAAAATGACAGCGATCGTAATTATAAATCCCCAGTGGAATCGGTAGTTGTTAGTGTGGATTCTAATGTAATATTCCCAATTAGCCCAAGCTAATGGGAATATAAAATTTTGTTTAATTTTCCTGTTGCATGAATAAATGTGTAAATTAGGACAATAAAAACTCGTAAAACAACAAAATAAATCAATGCTCCATGTGAACAAGGTTAAATCTAGGCTATCTTAATAAAACAACCTTATGTGTGGAAGGGATTGAGCTGCTTGACTGGGTCAACCATGAACAAATCAACAACGATGTCTAGATGCAATGAACCTCGTAGATGCACAACGCAGTTTTAGATGGAGGATACACATGTAAAAGAAGATAAATATTTGAGATGGTTTAGGGTTTTGCAAGAATTTTATCTTATAAAAGGAGGAGGAGGACAATAGAAGAAGGTTGTTGAACATATTTTATTTCTGAATATGTTGTTTGTTTAGACATATATCATTCTCTTTCTGTTTAGCTAATAATAGTGTTTTTTAGCACTGGGTGTTCCTGATCGGGAATCCCACCTCTTTCCTTGAGAGGCCTCTTGGAAGATTCTTGCTGATCTTGTCCACTATCAAGAATTTTTCCAAGCTTCATCTTCCAACTACAACGTAGATCCTATTGAGGGTTTGGTTTTCCTTGTAAGCTACAACAAGTGGAGGCTAGATCTACTCAGATCTAGGCCAATCTAGTGCCTCTTTTTAGTGGGAAAGTATTTTATCCCTTGACAAGAGTGTATTGGATCATTGGAGCTTTAGATCCATACATTGGCATTAGGCCAAACTGTTCTTCAAGTCTACAGTGCAGTCCATCTTCCAGGACTGCGTTATCTACAAGTGTAAAGTTGTAGGGTCTTTGGCATAACTTTGGAGGAGTGATCTCTAGTGTTGGGAATCTGCCCTTCACTGTGGTGATCCATGGATTTCTGATCTATTCCATGTCATATTCAGATATGATCTGAACACTCCTATATTTGCTTCAGAAATTCTGAATCATTCTGTAGTTCTGCTGCATACAATCTCATATCTACTCCATGTGCTTCATGTTTTACTGAAAACCGCAAGGGGTATGTAAAGTACAGACTCTATAGTGTATTGATCTGTCACAGATCTTATTGTTCATGCATTATTTAGCTCTAGATATAAGTTGTAATCTTCAACTGCTGTATGTTCAATAAAATAACGCTGTCAAACATAGGTGAATATATGTGATTGTGACACCTCTTTTCGAAGATTGTCTTGATAAAAGTCTTCCATTTTCCTCTTATAAACTGTATGGGCCACATTGTAAATCTTATTTGCTGATGTACATGTTATTTTTGAGCCTCCATATTGGCCTTCTACTCTTACTTTGTTGAACTGCATTATTTTCTGAGCAATATTGTTTAATATTGTTGTTGTTCCATTTTGGGGATATTATAATGGTATCAGAGCAATCATCTTGGAATTGCCTGTGATTTCTTAAGAAGCCAATATGTATTTTCAAGGAAAGGGAAGACAAAATAAGTTTGATTACAACGAACACGGAATAAAATTCGCTTCTTTATCTGGAAGATTGAAAGGAGAAGAGTTCTCTAAAACTCTTTCTCAAGCTATGTATGAGCTGAAAGGATAAATACAGGGAATATGGAGGGAAAGACATGTATATCCCTCAAGGATATTGTTACATCAAGGAAGCCCCAATACTTATTACTATGTGTGTGAGCATTAAGCCACAAAACCTGATCTACAACATTGGAGCATGCCCACTTTCTTGACAAAGGAAGGAGGGAAAGGAGGAACACCAAAGGAGGAAGCTCTTGGTGATTATCTCCAAGAATATGAGTCTCAATCAGAGAGATTCAAGGAGCATCTCATCTTTCCAGAGTTCTTTCAACTTAAAGGGGAAAGAAGATCTAGCAGGTACAGTAGAAGAAGAGGGTGCATGCAGCACACCTTGGGTAGATTCTCTCTACCTACCTTTGATGGATCACCTAGGAACTTAGAAAAGTCTTGGGTAAGTAAGCTTGGCACATATTTCCAGCTGTGTCAATTTTTAGAAGAATAATCCATGAGAGTATCAGTGCTGCATCTTCAAGGTAAGGCTTATGCCTGGTGGCTATTTGAGTCTTCTTCCTTGAAAAGTGTAAATATCTCTTCTTATGCAAAGTTCACTGGAGACTAGTGAAAAGATTTGATTTAAGGCATATTGAAAATTCTTGGGGAGAGAAAATCAAGCCCAAGAAATTTGAAGCTTTGCATGAGTTGGAAGAATCCATAAAGCCAACTCCATTTTTTAACATTGTTGAGGAGGTTGAAGATCAGTTGCATGATTTTCCAAAGGAAAAATCCCCAATACAACAAGGTCTCTCTTCTCAAGGAGAAGACATGAGGGTTCCTTCTTCAAGAAGAGTTCAAGGAAAAGTGTCTCTTAATGATGAGACATTCTCCATTGATTAGGAGAAGGGAGAGAAAGAGCAGAAAAGCTTCTCCAACGCTGTGATAGCAGGAGGAGATCCATTTTTATTAGGAGATGGAGATGAAGCAATTGCTTCCACTAGAGAGGCTCTTGCATCTTTGCAGGGAGTTCCTAAGGGTATTCCATATGGAGGACATGAGCAGCATGTGTCTATGCTAAGAGACAATGAGATAGAAAAAAGGAGGGGTCACAAATCTGACATAGCAGAAGATGATCCACTATTGCTAGGAGAAGAGAATGGAACAAATGCTCAAACTAGAGGCACTCTTGCATCACTAAGAGTGGTCTCCAAATTTCATGAGACTTCCACACATGAAACAGAGTTGAAATTGTGCATTGGAAGCAGGGACATGAGGATTCCATCTATTATGCATATGAGGATGGTCCCTGAAACCTCACTTTCTTGTGGAAAACCACCTGGGAGGCCATCTGATTTAGATTTTGTGGGGAAGACCTCACAACTTGCTGCTCCAAACTTAGATCCAGGAGGGATGGGAGCACTTGAAGATAAAGCTACATCTCTGGGAGACTTGGGTAAGCTCAAGGAGGAGGGAAATATTTCCCCACTATCACCATTTTCCACTCTCTCACCTCATACTGCATTGAGAATAGAGGCTGCAAAATTGAAAGGTAGCACCATCATGGGGCAAGGAGAAATATCCTTGGCTATGAAGACTCAGAAGATAATCTCACTTGGAGAGAGATCTTCCATACATGATAGATGATGGTGGCCACACATGCATACCTTTTCAAGGCCAAGGAGGTTTTGGATGAATGATAGCCTCCCATGGATGACTAACTTCCAAGAGCTTCCACCTTCACTTGAGCATGTGCATGTGCAAAGAGGGCAGCAAGGAAGGAATACCAACATTCCATCATATACCTTTGGCATGGGGAATGTCAAGGAGGAGAAGAAGGGAAGGTGTGGCCTTCAAATGCGCACTTTTGGCATGGTAGATGTCAAGGAGGAGAGCAGCAACATGACAATTTTTTTTTTTGATGCATCATTAGCGTTGTCATTGTTGGGCAGTTTAGATCTGTATTGGAAGTCCCAACTGTTGGTGGATTATTCAAAATATCTACACACTTGTATGATACTTGATGACCAACTGCATAAAGAGGGATATCTGGTCCATGAAGGAGTCATCTATCATCATGGTAGATATTTTGTCTAGAGCTTCTAAGCTCAAGCATAGCGAGAATTACAAAGGGCCTGGGGAATATAGGCTGGCCATATTCTGTAAAGATCTCCAAAACCCCATCCATCATGAGGAGCTTTTATTGGGAAGGCTTGGAAGAAGAACTACATCAGCATTTTCAAGAATGCATGAGATATTTGGAGTTGGGGCAGCCATGGGACTCTATGCAAGAGTCATTTCAACCATCTCTTCCTTCTTTTGAAAAAGGAGAAAGATCCATGCACAACTCCATGTGTATGAGAGACATTGTTGGTAAAGGATCTGTTCATGTAAAGCAAGTTTTATTTTCTGATTGTACATGTTCTTTTACCATTTTTATGTAGGCCATGACTCCTAAAAGGAGTAATGTATCATGTAAATCTCATGGAAACTATTGGGCCACTAAAATTTCTGAACTTGGCCACTCCCTTGATGTGCAAAGGGAGATTTACTTTCATGATGGGTGCTTCCCAAAAGCACCAAACATATCTCACACTTTCAGCTATAGTGAAATGACATGTGCAGCAAGTAAGTGGTGGGGAAACCACTTACCACACCTTGACATGATGCAGCTAGGAGATGCACCACGCTGGTACCATATGTGGGACTATGACCCACCTCCTCATGCTCAAATTTCTGTTTGCTTGTATCTAGTTTCACTTCCATACATTGATGATATATTTGTACTGTTTATGGGCTTGTATTGAGGGAGGATGGGGAGCATGTATGTACCTCATGGGATGGAGGCTCTCCATGTACCTTATGCTACATATTTCAGGGAGAGTATTGGTTCAACCATGTTTGTTTCATGTGATTTCTTGACTCCTTGTGGGATGGATTATGTACATCTCATAATGACTTTGGAGGAACAATTCATGGAGGGTTGGATTGGTGAACACTTAGCTTGTGAAGAAAGTTTGATCCTTGATGGTGTCACCAATGGAGGAGAAGTGTTTCAGCACTCACCCTATCAGTTGCTTGAGGACAAGCCACATTTTGGAGGAGTAGAATGAGTAGAATGCCCATAATAATAGTAGTGGCCCAAATTAATGGGAATATACAATTTCATTTTCTGTTGCATGAATAAATGTGTAAAGGAGGAAAATAAAACTCTCTCAAACAACAAAATAAATCAATGCCCATGTGATTGGGATTTAAATGTCTGGGCTTTGTTCATCAAAAACAACCTTGCATGTATGGAAGGGATTGAGATGTTTAAAACTGGGTCAACTTGCATGACCAAATCAACAACGCTATCTTGATGCAGTGAACATCCTAGATACTGTGTAGTTTAATTCAGGGGGGCTACACATGAAAGAAGCTAAATCTTTGAGATGGTTTAGGGTTTTCAAGACTTTTTATCTTATAAAGGAAGGCCGAGGACAACGAAGAAGGTTGTTGAGCAGTTTGTTACCGAATATATTGTACAGACAGATTTTATCATTCTCTTGGCTGTTTAGTTGAGAATAGTGTTGTTTAGCACTGGGTGTTCCTGATCGGGAATCCCACCTCTTCCATTCAGTAGCTGTTGGAGGAGTCTTGTTTATCTTGTCCACTATCAGGCATTTGGCCAAGCTTCATCTTCCAACTACAATGCAAATCCTGTTGAGGGTTTGGTTGTTCTTGTAAGCTACAGCAAGTGGAGGCTATATCTACTCAAATCTAGGCCAATATAGTGCCTCTTTTCACTAGGAGAGCCTTCTATCTCATTGGCAAGAGTGTATTGGATCATTGGAGCTTCAGATCTACATCTTGGCATCAGACCAAATTGTCCATCAAGTCTACAATGCAGTTTATCTTCCAGGACTGCGTTATCTGCAAAGAGGAAATTTGCAGGGTGTTTTGGCAAACTTTGAGGAGTGATCTCTATTGTTGGGGATTTTCCCTTCACTGTGGTGATCCATGGATTTCTGATCTATTCCATGTCATATTCAGATCTAATCTGAATACTCCTGTATTTTCTTTAGAAATTATGAATCATTCTGCAGATCTGCTACATAAGATCTCAGATCTACTCCATGTGCTTCATGTTTTGATGAAAACCCCAAGGCGTATGTAAAGTAGAGACTCTATAGTGTATGTATTTGTCATATATTTAAATATTCCTGCATTATTGATCTCTATATCTAAGTTTTAATCTTCAGCTGTTGTATGCTCAATAAAATAACGTTGTCAATCCTTTTGCAGTGAATATATGTGATTGCAGCACCTCTTTTTGAGGGATTTCTTCTGTATAAGTCTTTTATTTCCTATTATACATTGTATGGGCCTCATTATCCATCTTGTTCTTGATGTATACATAAAATTTGAGCCTCCATAGCCTCCTGCTGTGATTTTCTAGACTGCGTTATTTAGGCAGTCTTGTTTAATATTGTTGTTGTTCCCTTTTGGGGATATTACATCTAATCCTGATAAATAGAAAAAATATCACTTTAGTTGTGTATAAAAAACAACCCTAACATCAAATATGGTTTTCCATTTCCTTAGATCTGCAGTTAGTGATCAGAATAAATGATACATAAATCCTTATTTATGCATTTAAAGACATTAAGCATCAAATAAAAGCAAGAGTTGCTCCATGCATCCAATGGACAAGACAATGATGTTTTTAAAGAATTTTTGTATTTATGACAGCTGGGAAGGGAAAATAGAAAGATGTTACCAGTCGCCCTCAATGGGATGGGTTCTTGTATGTCCTCAATGCTTCATATCTAATATATCTCTCTCTTTATGGTGTAGAAAACCCAGACAAAAAATGGAACTCAAGGGGAGCTCACAAGCTAAAAGGTAGAAAAATATGACAATGATGGAGGATCAAAGTCAAACCAAAATTATAGATCCAGAGCGATATTTAGGCAACAAAAGGTAGTGAATGAATGGAAAAACCCTTCTATTTATAACAAAATATTGAGTTAGTCTAGATATTGGTGCATAATTAAAATATTATTAACCAAATCTAGATCCAACTTTTATGGAATATTTTATTATATTTGTTAGAGGGAAAAAGAATTTGAATTTGGTCAAATCCCTTTATTTGTAAATAATAAATAAATAAATGATTTATTTATTATTTTAAGGATGTGGTTGAGTAATAATTAAATAAATAATGATTTATTCAATTATTTATAAATGATTTGGTCAAATTTAACAAGGAATACCATTTAAACAATGTTTTAAATAATTATTCCTAGAAAATAATAAGATAAATAGTGATTTATCTAATTAATTTTCCTCTTTTGGGTTAAATATGACTAGGAATATTAATTAAACATTGTTTTAATTAATCATCTCTTGAGGAAAATCAAACAAATAAGGATTTATTAAATTATTCCTCATGGGGTCCTCTGTTTAGACCAGAAACAACTTAATAAATTATGGATTACTAAATTATTTTTCATAGTGAAAGAAATTTTACTATGGTAAAATTGGTCTTACATGGTGTACTTTGGTCCATCTAATATTAATAGGTTATATGGCCAAAAATTGGTGTAGCATCAGTGGTTTAGCGTTCCATACATGTAAGGGTAGCATGTGCCACCCTCGGCCACACAAATCAGGAATTAAGAGATGCACTTGCAACAAACCGACACTACCAGACCCTTCTATGGTATATGCCAAAAAAAGGTAGCACAAAGGACAAAATAGATGCAATATATGAAGGAAACACTGGGAATGACAATTATACAGGTAGACAACCTGCTGGAGCAACTCCACGTGTGTTCCAACTCACTTACAATGAAAGCTCAGATTGTCTCTGAATGACTACATAAGCTCATTCTCGAGATCAGGGGACCAGTAGACCCAATCGGCTACACTCAAATCTATAACCAAGCTGACATACTTTAGCTACAAATTCAGACAATCAAAGAGAGCTCGACAAGGAAAAAATAACTCGCCAGGGACCTACGACACCTTGTAAAATAGAAAGAAGAAACAATTCAACAATTGGAATCTGAGGTGGACCCCAAATTCAGAGAGATGTTTAACGACCCGCCCCAAGTAATGGACGCAACTCACGCCAAAAAGGTGGTCACCAAGACAGAGCCCGTAGTGAAAGCATGGTAAGAGGCAATCATTGAGTTCACTTAACTTAGGACAGAGGCTATGATCAAGGTTCCAGAGTTGGGGCCTTTGTTAAAGGAGGGCCAACCATAATAGGAGAATCCAAAAAGGGAGAAAGTGGAGGGAAATATGCGAGAAGTAGAAGTCGATGGAAAACTAGGGACTGCTACAGAAGGAAAATATTGACTTGGGACGAGTCAATAGCATGTGGTCAGGCCCTATTAGGGCCTTTTTTTTGAAAAACACAATTTTGAGTTGCAGAAGGTTAGGAGCGGAAAGAACAGGTGGCAGAGGGAAATCAAGGAAGGAAAGGAGCTTTTACGGTTGCGGAAAACCTACAGATAGATGACGGAGCACAATCAGGTGACAACATAGATGGAAGGAACATGAGACAACGAATAGAAAACAGAACCCCCAGAAATAGAGCCAATGGCAGAAAAGAGATGGCAAGTAGCAGAGCGCAAGGGAACAATTGAGCGAATAAGGGGAAAAGACTGATAGTGTCAGCTGGAAAGGGTAGGTAAGAAAGGAAGGAGTGACTCCATGGGGGTTATATATAGAGGGTACTAAGCCTTGAGGGAGCTCTACGGATCCTGTATGTACCGTGTTGTGGCATACTAAACTCTATGGAGTATGTTATGTAGTGTTTTGGCTGAATTAATAGAAGCAAACTGATGTTGTGTAGTGAGTTATGGGACGTATAACAATGGTTTATTGATGCTTGTTTTGGCTATTTTAAATTTCATTTTGATGTTCATATTTTTTATGGCTAGATGATAACTTGTATCTCAAATCATATATGATGGAAACATTCTGTATAATGTAATGGATGACTTGTTGTTAATGATCTCTTTTTGGTATTAACGGTCTAGCTTCTAATCTCCGTAAGGTCATGACATGCCTCAGGTGAGACTCCTTGCTCTCTTGGGAAAGGTGAAAATGCTGACGTTTTCCTAGACTATAGTGGAATTTTGTTGGCTCTGAGTTTGAACCTGGGTCTTTCCCAGAGACCTCCTTTTTCACCAACACTCTTTTCCCTCTATTAAAACCATTTATTTGAACACAAAGAAAGAGAAGAAGAGTTTCAAAAGTTTGTCATTCATATACCTTTGAGATATGTAAAAAGTTCTTCAACTTCGATTTTTCCTTTACCTTCTTTTACCCCTCCATCTTCACCTCATTCTTCCACTACTTCATCTTCTAAATCTACTTCATCATCTTCTACAACCACCACCACTGAATCTTATTCATCTTCATCACAAGGTATGGTTGGTTTTAGGCCTATTGGTGAAGCATTATATGCTTCCCTATTAATTCCAAACATACTTAATGTTTTTCCTGCTTGATACTTGAAACATATTCCAAGATTCAATGGGGAAATTGGTCTGTCAGCTAAATATCGTTTAATAGCATTTCTAGATTTTTCTGACAACATGAACATAGAACATGAAAATATATATATGAGATAGTTTGTGCAATATTTAGAAGGAAATGTTAGAATATGGTTTAGAAGATTAAGGGTAAATTCCATTAGATCTTGGGAAGAATTTAAAAATATTTTTAAGAATAAATGGGTGTGAAAAATGATCCTGCCTATTTCTTGGTAGAGTTTGAAGAACTTAAGATAAATGATGGTGAACCAATATTTTATTTCATTAACAGATTTAACAAAATTTATCATAAGAAGCCTCCTAATTGTAAACCACCAGTAGCAATTGTTAACAAAGTTCTTTACTAAGTCATGAGTCTGTTCCATAGTTTTGTTTTTAGGATTAAAGTTCAAAAAATTTCAATTTTTTTTTTTTTTTTGGGTGCTACCAGAATTTCTGGAAGCGCCAGTTTTTTAAGCCTTTCAGACAGTCTTTTATTTCCTATTTCTGTCTTTTTATTTTTATTTTCCAATGCTATTGGAATTTCCAGAAGCATAGTCTATTTTTTAAATAAAGCGAAAAAGCGTACCCACTTTAGTCATACCACGTGTCGTAGGGTTAATACACATCAAATATTTTTTAAATCCATTAAGATCTAATGAGAGGTGTCATATTACAGTCAATTAGCTAAGGTCAAGTCATTGTATATGTTAAGCCACATGTGTCATCCACAGTTAATGATATAACCATTTCCATTCATGCCTCTCTACACTAAGTTATCCATCCATATGTTGAGTGTAATATTCCCATTTAGCCCAAGCTAATGGGAATATCTTATTTTGCCTTGTTTTATCTTGAATTTCATATTAATGAATAAAATATGAAGGAGGACATGTAAAATTCTTGAAAACCATGAATAAATCAATGCCTATGTAAATAGAGACATATCTGGGCCATGTAAATAAACTCTTGCAGGTGTGAATGGGTTTAAATGACAAGATTGGGTCAACCTTGACCAAATCAACAACAAAGTCTAGGTGCAATGAACCTCATGAATACACAACACAATTCTAGATGGAGGCTCCACATGTGAAAGGGGCTAACTCATTGAGGTGGTTTAGGGTTTGACAAGGCTTTCACCCTATAAAAGAAGGAGGAGGACAACAGGAAAAGGTTGTTGAGTATATTATTTTCTGAAGGTATTGTCTATTTAGACACTCCTCTTTGGGTTTTCCTATTTAGGATTCCCACCTCCTTCCTTGAGCAGCTCTTGGAGGAGTCTTGTTTTTCTAGTCCACTATCCAGCATTTGGCCAATCCACATCTTGCATCTACAGTGCATTCCTGCTTAGGATTGGGTTGTCCATGTGAGCTGGAGCAAGTTGAACACTAGATCTATTCAGATCTAGCTTGTATTGGTGCCTCTTCTTAGTGAGTGTGTCTTTTAACCTCTTGGAAGAGTGCATTAGTGGGTTAAGCTTCAGATCCCTACATTGGAAGTAGGCCAAAGCATTCTCAGGGCCTACAGCATAGTCCCTCTTCCATGAATGCATTTTTTGCAAGAGCAGAGTTGCAGGGTATCTTGGCATCATTTTAGAGGAGAGATCTCTAGTGATTGGATCCTTCCTCTCACTGTGGTGATCCATGGATTGGCCAAACAATACATGTTAGTTCATATCTTATCTGATGCATATGTTATGATTCAGAAATTTTTGAATACTTCTACAGATATGTGACTTAGATCTCAGATCTACTCACCGTTGTTCATGTTTTGCAGAGATCCCCAAAGGGAGTGTATAGAGGAGCCTATATTGTACACAGATATGAAATAGATCTATCATTTTATGTAAAGATCTACTCTAGATATGAGTTTTAATATACTGCATGCTTCAACAATGAAAATAACGTTGTCAAGATTATTCTTCCATTTCATGTTGTTGTAGCAACTCATTTTGAGGCTTTTGTCTTGTACAATCTTTCCCTTTCCGTTATACACTGTATAAGCTGAATTGTAGATCTAATTTGCTGATGTATAGCTGAAAGATGATCCTCCATGTTGGTATCACACTTGTAAATTGATAAACTACATTATTTCTGAAGTAGTCCATTGCATATAGCTACAACCCCTCTCTTTGGGTGTTTTTCAGCTAGACTAGGTTGTGAGAGATTTGTTTAACCCACCTAGTTTGATTTGTTTTTGCTCTCCTTTTGGATTTAGATCTTAGATGAGATGATCTAAGGGATATAGGAGCTAAAAAATCATTTCAGTGCACTGAATTCTCAGGAGTGCATTATTTCAGCAGGCTTGCTGTGTGATTCCCATTTTGGGATATTACAGTGGTATCAAAGTCGACGTCTCGAGGTCGAGACTCGTAGAGCACAGTGGGAAGTAATGTCCCATGTGTGGGTAGGGCCTGTAGCCACATGTATGAGGTCTACGTAATGAGGGGTACTGCACAAGGTTCCCCGCCCTCAAATTCTCTGGTGGGCCTTAAGACCCTACCCTTAACACCCTGGGATGTCACCCTCACTAACAGTTCAGGATTTTGGTGTAGTGGTTGGGCCTTTGTGGTATCAGAGGAAGATATTTGGCACAACCTATGCATTCTTTGAGCAAATATGTCTTCAAAGGGAGGAGAAACTCTCACTGACAGAGAGAAGAGGTATCATGGAAGAAGACAAAAGAAAAATGATTACACCATTGAAGCCCCTTTATATGGAATAATAAAAGGAGTAGAGTTTTCTAACATTATTTCTCAAGATTTTCATGAGTTGAAGGGAGGAATCAGGGGAGTGAGGAATGAAAGAAAATAATACCTTCTGAAATGGTTTACACATGAAGAAAGGCCCACTACTTCATATGATGTGTGTGAGCATTCAGCCACACAATCTATCCCACAACATGGTAGCATGCCTACTTTCTTGTCAAAGGAAGGAGGAAGAGGAGAAACACCAAAGGAGGTATCTCTTGGTGAATATCTCCAAGAATATGAATCTTAATTAGAGGGATTCAAAGAGCATGTCAATTTCCCAGAGTTCTGTCAACTCAAAGAAGAAAGATCTTGCAACTACAGTAGGAGGGAAGGGTGCATGCAGCACACTTTGGGTAGATTCTCTCTACCTACATTTGATGGATCACCTAAAGACTCAGCCAAGTCTTGGGTGAAGAATCTTGACACATACTTTCAGTTGCATCAAGTATAAGAAGAAGAAGCCTTGAGAGTAGCAGCGCTGCATCTTCAATGGAAGGATTATGCTTGGTGGTTGTTTGAGTCTTCTTCCTTGAAAGGGAGGAACATCTCTTCTTATGAAAGATTTACTAGGAGAGTAGTGGCAAGATTTGATAAGAGACATTTTGAGACTTCTTGGGGGGAGAGGATCAAGCCCAAGAAATCTGAATCTTTGCATGAGTTGGAAGATTCCATGGAGCCAAATCCAGTCCTAAACATTGTTGAAGGGGTTGAAAATTTGTTGCACTTTGTACCAAAGGCAAAGGCCCCAATTCAGCTAGATCTCTTTTCCCAAAGAGAAGACTTGAGGATTCCTTCCTCACTAAGAGGCCAAGACAAAGGATCTCTTAATGATGAAGCATTCTCCAGTAAGGGGGAGAAGGGAGAGAAAGAGCAAAGAAGATCCTCCAGCACTGTGCAAGTAGGAGGAGATCTATTTTCATTTGGAGATGGAGATGAAGCAATGGCTTCCCTTAGAGGGATTCTTGCACCTTTGAAAGGAACTCCAGATATTCTTCCATATGGAGGACATGAGTAGCATGTGTATTTTCTAAGAGACAATGAGACAAAACAAAGGAGGGGTCACACAACTAATCCACTATCTAAAAATGGGGCAAGGGTTCCAATCAGAGGCACTCTTACACCATTAAAAGGGGTCTCCAAGTTTCATGGTACTTCCACACAACAATCAGAGATAGATTTGTGTAGTGGAAGTAGTCATATTATGTTCCCATCTATATTTCACATGGGAATGAGCCATGAGAAATCTTTATTTTGTGGTGTACCCCATGGGAGACCACCTGATTTAGATTTGATGGGAGATTTTTCATGCATTGATGCTCTTTCCATAGATCCTAGAAGGAAGAGAGCATTAGAAGACCCTGCTATAGCATTGAGACTATGGGGGAGGTAGAAAGAAAGGGAGAGAATTTTTCCTTTGACTTCACTATCTATCCTCACCTCTCAAATTTCATTGAGAAGATATGCTGCAAGGAGAGAAAATGACACCATCATGAAGCATGGGAGGCAAGACTTGAATCAGAAGACAAACTTGTTTGAAGAACACTCTTCCCTATAGGAAGAGAGATGGTGGTCTCACATGCACGCTTTGGTCAAAACAGAGAGGCCTTGGACAGATGATAGCCTTCCATAGGAGACTAACTTCCAAGGGTTTCCTTCTTCTTTGAAGCATGTGCATGAGCAAGGATGGTAGCAAGGAAGGAATAGCAACCTTCTATCTCATACCTTTGGCATGGGAGATGTCAAGAAGGAGAAGAATGGAAGGCATGGCCTTCCAACATACACCTTGGACATGGAGGATGTCAAGGAGAAGAGCAGCAACATGGAAGCCACTTTAGCTAGCACATTATTAGCACTGTCATTGTTGGGCACCTTAGATCCCTATTGGAAATCCCAACTATTGGTGGAATATTCCAAGGATCTTCATACATGCATGATCATTGTTGACTTGCTACATGAGGAGGATTATTCAATGCAAGATGGGGTCATCTATGAGCATGGTAGGATCTTCTTATCTAGAGCCTCTAAGCTCAAGGAGAAGCTACTACAATGGGCCTATGAGGAGTTCTGTTTCAGCCAAGAGTATTCTATGAAGCTCAACAACATCATCTTGAGGAGCTACTATTGGGAGGGCTTTAAAGGAGAACTATATCAACATTTTCAAAGGTGCATGAAATTTGTGGAGATGGGGCAACAGCATAACTCTGTTTGAGAGTTAATTTAGCCTTCTCTTTCCCCTCTTGAAGGAGAAGATAGATCTATGAACCACTCCAATTTTATGTGGAGGAATATTGGTGAAGAATATGCTCTTGTAAAACAAGTTTATTTTTCAGATTATATGCATTCTTTCACCATGTTTATGTAGGCCATGACTCCAAGGAGGAGTGTTATATCTTGTTAATCTCATGGAAAATATGGGGCCACAACAATTGCTGTACTTGGCCACTCCCTTGGTGGACAGAGGGAGATCTTGTTTCATGATGGGTGCTTTCCTAAGGCACCAAACATATCTCACACATTCAGCTACAGTGAGATGGCATGGGCTGCAAGTAAGTGGTGAGAAAACCACTTACCACATCTTGGTTTAATGCAGGCAGGAGATGCATTACGCTAGTTCCACATGTGGGACTATGACCCACCTCCATATGTGCACCTTTCTGTTTGTTTGTACATTATTTTGCTCCCATACATTGATGACATGCTTGTACTTTTTATGGGAATCTATGGAGGAAGGATGGGAGGTATGCATGTGCCTAATGGGCTGAAAATTCTCCATGTGTCTTGTGTTATATATTTCAAAGGGGACATTAGGCAACCCATGGGTGTTTCACATGAGATCTTGTTTCCTTGTGGGATGGATTTTTGCACATCTCATATTGACTTTGGGAAAACAATTCATGGGGGTTTGGATTGGTGAGCATCTATCTTATGATGGGAGCTTGATCTTTGATGAGGTCACTAACGGAGGAGGAGTATTGCAACACTCACCTTATTAGTTTTTTGAGGACAAGCAACATTTTGGAGGGGAGGACTGTAATATTCCCATTTAGCCCAAGCTAATGGGAATATCTTATTTTTCCTTGTTTTATCTTGCATTTCATATTAATGAATAAAATATGAAGGACGACATGTAAAACTCCTGAAAACCATGAATAAATCAATGCCTATGTAAAAAGGGACATATTTGGGCCATGTAAATAAAATATTGTAGGTGTGAATGGGTTTAAATGACAAGATTGGGTCAACCTTGACCAAAGCAACAGTGCAGTCTGGGTGCAATGAACCTCATGAGTACACAACACAATTCTAGATGGAGGCTCCACATGTGAAAGGGGCTAAATCATTGAGGTGGTTTAGGGTTTAACAAGGCTTTCACCCTATAAAAGAAGGAGGAGGACAACAGGAAAAGGTTGTTGAGGATATTATTTTCTGAAGGTATTGTCTGTTTAGACACTCCTCTTTGAGTTTTCCTGATTAGGATTCCCACCTCCTTCCTTGAGTAGCTCTTGGAGGAGTCTTGTTTGTCTAGTCCACTATCCGACATTTTTCCAAGCCACATATTGCATCTACAGCACAGTCCTGCTTAGGATTGGGTTGTCCATGTGAGCTGCAGCAAGTGGAACACTAGATCTTTTCAGATCTAGCTTGTACTGGTGCCTCTTCTCAGTGAGTGTGTCTTTTAACCTCTTGGAAGAGTGAATTAGTGGGTTGAGCTTCAAATACCTACATTGGCAGTAGGCCAAAGCATTCTCAGGGCCTACAACATAGTCCCTCTTCCGTGACTGTGTTATTTGCAAGAGCAGAGTTGCAGGGTATCTTGGAATTATTTTAGAGGAGAGATCTCTAGTGATTAGATCCTTCCTCTCACTGTGGTGATCCGTGGATTGGCCAACCAATCCATGTTAGTTCAGATCTGATCTGCTACATATTTTATGATTCAGAATTTTCTGAATACTTCTACAGATCTGTGACTTAGATCTCAGATCTACTCACCATTGTTCATGTTTTGCTGAGATCCCCAAG
Source organism: Pinus albicaulis (assembly GCA_034641835.2). Classification (NCBI taxonomy): domain Eukaryota; kingdom Viridiplantae; phylum Streptophyta; class Pinopsida; order Pinales; family Pinaceae; genus Pinus; species Pinus albicaulis. The sequence goes on along the minus strand of JAXQQM020061275.1, from coordinate 374,752 downwards.
GGGAGTGTATAAAGGAGACTATATTGTACACATATCTGAAATAGATCTATCATTTTATGTACAGATGTACTCTATATCTGAGTTTTAATCTATTTCATGCTTCAACAATGAAAATAACGATGTCAAGCTTATTCTGCCATTTCATGTTGTTGTAGCAGCTCTTTTTGAGGCTTTTGTCTTGTACAATCTTTCCCTTTTTGTTATACATTGTATAAGCTACATTGTAGATCTAATTTTATGATGTATAGCTGAAAGATGATCCTCCATGTTGGTCTCACACTTGTAAATTGATAAAATTTGTTGTTTCTGAAGCATTCCATTGCATATAGCTATAGCCCGTCTCTTTGGGTGTTTTTAAGCTAGACTAGGTTGTGGGAGATCTGTTTAACCCACCTAGTTTGACTTGTTTTTGCTCTCCTTTTGGATTTAGATCTTAGATGAGTTGATCTAAGGGATCCAGGAGCTGAAAACTCATTTCAGTGCACTAAATTCTTAGGAGTGCGTTATTTTAGCAGGCTTGCTGTGTGATTCCCATTTTGGGATATTACATTGAGGTATGTGTTTTTCGGAGTTAGAGGGATCGTGGTGGTCACACCACACTCCATAACGGTTCTACTCGATGCATAGTACTACTACCAAAAATTCTGGCCAATCAACATCACAATTTTCGGAGGTGACTGTGTGTCATCAAAGACACTTGCCACAAGCTATCTGGAGATCCCATACAAAGAACAGAGCCAACTCAAGGTGGTGATGCTGTGTCACATGGTGAGCATCATGATCATGAAGATTTGTAATGATGGAGGGTGATTTGCATGGGGTGGTGAACAAAGATTTAGTTTTAAAACCACATAAAAATCAAGAATGTTGTCATTTGAAGTCTAAGCTATTGGATTCGAATTTGCTGAGAGTTACAGTTGGAGAAGAAGTCTGGATTTTAGAAAAGATTCCAGAGGAGAATACATGCCACACCTGTAAGGTAAACTCTTCCTATTCTGCCACCTATCATCTACAGGAGACATAGTCATTTATTTTTCTGAGGATGACTAAAACAACTGGTAAGATAAATCGAATAGAGCCACAGGGTGGAGATATTGTTGATGTTAATTCAAGGGTAAGAACTTTGTTTATGCACTTAGGTTGATATCCTATTTACACTAGGTTGGGAAGCTCACATTCAGAAGTTGCTTCTAGAGTTTTCTAATTCTTTTAATGGAAATGAGGCTACAGTTTATGGCCTCACTTTGCAATTTTATGAAGAATCCATTGCTAAAGCCTTTAACATTCCCCAAGAAGGAGAAAGGTGGTTCAAGGGAAAGTTATCACAGAAGGTGATCTCAACAACTTCCTCATGGATGCTCACAGAGATCCAAACTAGGCAAAAGGTGTTCCAAGCAGCTACCTTAAGAATGACCAGGCATAGGAAATCAAACTTATAAAGATATACCTCACATGTGAAAGGAGATATTTAGTGGTATTCCTCTATCATATGAGGTTTATTTTTAATATTGCACGGATGAAGACATTGAATATACCATTTTTCTTGTCGAAAAGCTTGACCAAGAAGTCAGCAAGGGTTTAGACCCAAAATGATGTTTCTGAGTACAACTTATATCATCAAGCTTTGATAAAAGTTATGGTTGGAGAAGAGTTAAGGAATAGAAGCCAGACTTGGGACCATTTTCTATTATATAGGGAAGGCCAACCTGCACCTACACCTCCAGTTCCACAACCTAATCCTCAGCCTATAAAGAGAAGAACAAAAATAAGGGTCTAGAAAGAAAAAATTAATAAAAGGCCAAAGGTAAGAAAGATAAAGTTTCTGTAGGAAAAACTGAAAGAAAGGTGGAAAAATGAGAAAGCTCCTCAACAAGCAAGCCCAAGTCCATGAATATAGTACCCCCTATTTCTCTATTTCCAAATGTCTACACCAGATCCAGAAGAGGAAGGTCTACAACAACAGATAAATCAAAAGTGTAGGTGCTATCGGAAATTCCAGAAGCACATATTCAGAAAACGTTACAGAAGGAGTACCAACCTACACCATCAGATGGAGGACTCCTTAAGGATGTTGGATATGAAATCAACAATAAGAAGAATAAGGAGGAAGCTAAACCTATTGCTAGAACCATAAATATATATAAAAGGGAGAGAAATAAGTTTAGTCTTAAATCCAAGTCTCTTCTCAAGCCAATCCTATTGACAGAAGTCATTGATGTTGAAGGGAAGCTCAGAGTTTCAATGACAGAGAAGTTAGAAAAATCCATGAAGAAAAACAAGAACCCAATCCCTTCAAAATAGAACTTAGAGCTCTCAAAAAGAAGAAAAACAGAGAAGGGTGCTATGGAGGACAAAGACACTGTCAAGGAGGTAGCTACAAGAGCAACTACATCCATAACATCAACTGATGACAATAAAACTAATTTAGAAATTGGCTGAAGATGTAACACACTTAGAGGAAAGGTAAAAAGGTTTTTAGTACTAATCCCTTTTTTATAATTAGTTATAAATTTTTAACAACAACCTAGTTGTCATAAATTACAGGTTAGCACAAAATTTTCAATATTTTTCTCTGTATTTTGAAAAAGAAACAAGGTGCTACTGCAATTTCCGGTAGCATTCCAGATTTTGTGCAGTTACAGGTTTTTATTGGAATTTCCGACAGCACCTGTTTTAATTGAATTTTAACACCTGTCAACAAGTTTTCTGAGCCTGTTAAGGATGGATAAGAACCCATAACTAAATTGATAATACAAGTGATGATGAGAGGTAGTTATGAGGTTGTTGGTGGTCTTAGTAAATGAAGCTACATGGTTATTAAATATCGAAGACACAATGAGAAAATTCAATAGAAAAAGGGGTAGCATGACAGTACACTCATCATTCCAGCCCATAATTCTTCTCTTCTTATTTCTCCATATGTCATTTCTATTAGATTTCAAGGGGATAAGGATGTAATGTCCTTTGACACATATGTTATGTTAGAATTAATTTTTCCTTATTTTTAGGAGAGATGGAGTTGGTTCCTCTCTTGCTATATATAACACTTGTAAATACTATTTCCAGGTTGGATGTTAGTGTACCTAAAGACTAACTATAATAAAAAACCCTTTTTGTTGTGATTCAAGGAACATCTAATGTGTGGTGTGTATATTTTCTTTGTTAATTTCTTCTAAAATATGAATTGTAGCAACTAGTGAAGTGTGAGTGAGAAGCTGTTAAATGATTTAATAGTAAATTATCTGCTTTAAGTTTTTTGCAAGTTATATGTGTGTAATAGAACTTGTCAGTGAAGATTTCATAAATAATTTGTGGAATAATTTATACATGTAATCTATTTTCTAAGTGTTGTTTGCTTTGCATAAACTGATTTTATGTAAAGAGCCACCATCATCGCTGTGTGACTGATTTAGGATAGGAATATTTCCTGGAATAGGTACCAGCTATTCATATTCTTCCACTTATGCACTCTGCTCCCTATACTATCTTTTACCCACACAATTTATACTTGACACAGCTTTCTAAATGCATGAAAGTCTTAAAGAACATAAAAAATAATTTCAAAAACTTTGAGAAAGCCATTCCACCACTCAAACAACCCCTTTAAAATTTGAATGATCTATGATGTATAAGGATTAATCATTAAGCAGTCAAGGACTGACTCCTTACGCTAACATCTTTGGTGCCATTGTGGGTGAGGAAAATTGAAGTTTATCCTTGGGTGAATGAAAAAGTTATAAGTCCGGTTCTGAGGTGTACTGTTCCAACTGTCTTTTTATATTGCTTTACACCTAGTGACTCCATTGTGATGTTATAGCTCCTAGAAGGACTAGAAATAGGAATAAATCATATTCCCCTTTGCGAATCCAATTTTCTGACCCTGAAAATATAATCAAGAAAAAGAGTAAACGAAAGTTTATTGCCTCTACTATTACTGTTTTCTCAAAGGCTGTTCCTAAAGAAGTCCTACAAACTTTATCCCCTGATTTTGCAGAAAATCCTATACCTCCCTTGTTTTCCAACCACCAAACAATACCTACAGCACTAATTGGTGCTTCATTATCTTTTTTTCATAATCCACCTATTTCTATTCCACAAATCCCAACTACTCACAACATGGTAGGTTCAAACCCACACCCTAACTGAATGTATGCAATTGTTGTTGCTAGGTATGCCCCTTTGGTTTTACCTTAGCCTATGAATGCATTACCTGCAGGAGATTATCTCAAGTACATGCCTAAGTTTGGTGGTGAGGGAGAGGAAACAACTAGAGAACACCTTGCTGATTTTTATGGCTATGATGACAATCTGATTATTGAGCATGAAGATGTCTGGATGAGAGTTTTTGTTCAGAATTTTGAGGGTGATGTAAGAAAACGGTTCAGATCTTTGACAACTAGTAGAATCACTGGAATTGAAACCCTAGATGATACATTTTTAAGGGAATGGGGTGATAAGAAAGATTTTTTGTATTATATCACTGAATTTGGTGCAATAAAAAGAAAAGAAGGAGAATCAGTTTTTGATTTTTCCATGAGATTTAATAAGATGTATAAAAAAATACCTATTGAAATCAAGCCTACTGAAGCTTCAACTAAAATCACTTATGATGGTGCCTTTGATCCTGATTTTTTTTTATTATTGAGAGAAAGAAGATCTACAACACTAAAAAAAATGCAGGAAAATGCACTGGAGGTATAATCTAATGTGTTAGCAGCTGATAGGCTCATAGGAGGGATTGACAAAGAAAAAATAAAGAAAAAATATGAAACTTCTACTTCAGGAACTTCAGACATTGATCCTAAGTTAGATGAGCTGACCAAGATGGTCAAGTCATTGACTACTTAGATGTCCAAGCTCAAGATGGAAGCAAGACTAACTACTACTATAAATGTTTCATTTGATTTTCCTAATAGGTAGTAATTTACAATACCTAATGTTCCTCAAATTTTGTAGCGAGAGAGGAGAGAGGTTGATGATAAAAAAGTTTAGCCTCCTTTGGAGAATGATATATTTGAAGATGACGAGGAATCTGAAAGGTTGGAAAAGGCTACTGATTCAATTTTATGAGAGACAAATAAGGGTTGATTCATCTTACAAAACCAGAGTATGAAGATTTCATGTCATATAGTCATAATACTAAAGTAGTTCCTAAGCATTCGATCATTGCAGTTGGTCATAAAATTTGATTTAATCTCATATCAAATAATATTGATGATAATCCAAAGCCTGTTGCACAATCCAAGAAGAATAAGGATGCATAAAAAATTCCAGCAGAAAAACAAGTTGAAAAGCATAAATTACTGGAAATTTTGGTAGCAATCAATACTCCTTCACTCGAGGTAAAAATTGCTCACAAATTTCCCCCTGTTTTCAATTTTGAGAATGAAATACAAAATATAAATATTCCCGTTCCTCTTGTAGAGCTTATGAAAAATGATTATTCCAAAAAGACCTTTATGGAAGCTCTTCAACCCCCACCTACTGAAGTAGCTTCTGATTTTGTTAACCTTCAAGATGACAAGCCCACTGTTACTTTAGGTCCATTGGTAGAAGACAGAGATGACTCTACCCCTCCTTTCTATATATATTTGAATATTCACGAATATATCTTGCATAATTTCCTAATGGACTCCAAAGACTCACATAATTTAATGCCCAAGGTTGTCATGGATGAACTAGGTCTTGAAGTAACTAGAGATTACCAAGATCTATACTCCTTTGATTCCCGGAAAGTTCAATGCCCTGGTGTCATCAAAGACCTTTCGGTAAGCCTTTTCTCAGTTACCCATGAGAGGAATGGTGATGGATATTGTTGTAGTTGAAATTCCTCATAGATTTTGGATGTTACTTTCTAGATCATGGATTAGAACGTTGGGAGGAACATTGCAAATGAATCTCACTTATGCTACTGTCCCTATTTTTGGAGGAGAAAAAATAAGAATTTATAGAGAAGCTCAACTGGCATATATCATTAGTGACAAAAAAGACCCCACTAATCATGGAAATTTATGCTAGAACAACTGATGTTGGTTCAAGAATTTTACACATGCATAATGCACTTGTAACTGCAGAAAATTTTTAGTATTTAAAGCCAGCTGAAAAACATATCAATCACGAGGGTTCTCAGCTATGGAAAATTTACTTTTATGGATCATGTTACAAAGAAGGAACTGGTGCAAGGATAGTTCTTATTTCTCCATTGAAAGACAGCTCCAATTTTTCTTTCAAAATTGAATTTGAAGAAAATAAAAATGTGACTGAGGATGAAGCCCTGCTAATTGGTTTAAGAACAACAAAGGACATTAATATTTTAGAAATTTATGTTTTTGGAGATGTTGAACTTATCATTCATCAAATAAATAATGTTTATCAAACTAAGCATCCCAGACTCAAATATTACCAGAATGTATTATGGAGCACTGTATAAGATCCATTCTCGGCTTTTAAAATTTCTTTTGTTCCAAGAGAAAGTAACATTTTGGCCGATTCACTTTCAATTTTAGAAATCTCATTCAAGATTCCAATACCTATGAAGCTGAAATATGAAGTGGAAGTTAGGTTTAGACGTAGAATTCCTGATAATGTCAACCATTGGAAAATTTCTGAAGATGATCAGGATATTAGAAGATTCATTGAAGCTGCTGAAGAGTTTGTTGTCCTAAATATTAATTAAGATGAAGATATCATGAAGAATGATGTTGATTTGCAAGACACCAAAAATCTGCAAAAATAGATTGTTGATCAACCTATCATTCAGCTTCCTACCAATCACATTCCTAAGGGGTTAATCCCACTTGAGAGCTCTTTGATCACAATGATGTATTAGTCAAACCACAGTTGGATGAAACCGAAATAGAATTGGAAGATTTCAATTTGGACAAATAAAAAGAACCAAGGTATGTGAAGTTGTCAAAAGTTTTATGAAAAGAAATTAAGGCTAAATACCACAAGTTGTTTTATGAATTTGCTTACGTTTTTGCCTGGAAATATGAAGATCTTAAGACATATGATACATCTATCATTGAGCATAGAATACCATTGAAGGATGTTACTAAGCCATTCAGGCAGAAATTAAGGCAAATCAATCCACTATTGTTACCAGTGATGGAGAAGGAAGTTAAGAAACATTTGGATGCCAAAATAACCATTCCTTTGAGATATTCAGATTGGGTTGCTAATCTAGTTCCAGTAAGGAAGAAGAGTGGTGAAGTCAGATTATGTGTAGATTTCAGAAATCTTAACAAATTCTCCAAGAAAGATAACTATCATTTTCCAAAGATGGAGCATATTCTTCAAAAGGTAACTGGTTCAGACATATTTTCCATGTTAGATGGGTTCTCCAGGTACAATCAATTTTTAGTTTAGCTGGAAGACCAAGAGGAAGAATCATTCACAACTCCTTGGAGAATATTCATGTATGAAAAGATTCCATTTGGACTTATGAATGCCGGAGCCAATTTTCAGTGCGCTATGGACTTTGCATTCATTGGAGAAAATGAAAAATTCTTGGTCATCTATTTAGATGATATTACTATGTATTCAACTTCATATCAAGAACACCTTCAACACTTGAGACAATTATTTGTTAAATGCAGAAAATATGGTATATCATTGAATACAAAGAAGTCTCACTTTGCTCTCAAGGAAGGTAAAATGCTGGGTCACATAGTTTCTGAAGATGGAGTGAAAATTGATCCTAAGAGAGTAATTTAAATTCAAGATTTAACACTTTCAAGATCCAAGAAATAGGTTCAATTTTTCCTTGGTAAGATCAATTTCTTAAGAAGGTTCATTCCAAATTTTGCTGAAGTGGTGAAGCATATTACTTGCATGTTGAAGAAGGACAAAGAAGTCAAGTGGACTGTTGAATCCATAAATTCATTTGAGTTGATAAAAAACGCTATCATTGAAGCCCCTCAACTGTTAAGCCCTGAATGCTCAAAGCCTTTCTTGATCTTCCATTTTCCTCCCAAGACACTATTGCTACTGTTTTATTATAAAAAGATTCAGAAAATAAATAATCTCCCATAGCATTTTTCATCAGAGCTCTTAGAGATGTATAATTTAAGTATGAAATGTTGGAAAAGCATTCCTATGCATTAGTGAAATATCTGAAAGCTTTCATATTTTATATTCTGCATGCTCAAGTTATTACTCATGTACCTTCATCTACTGTTAGAGAAATATTATTTCAGGCTAATATTTATGGAAAAAGAAGCAAGTGGGTGACAAAATTTCTTGAGTTTGATTTAGAGATAAAGCCTACTAAATCAATCAAAGGTCAAGGGTTAGCCAAACTACTAGCTAAAGAAAATTGCAAATTTTTGGGCTTGAATTTCATGGATGAAAACTTTAAAGGATAGATTTTGGAACATATAGACATCATGGAAGTGGATGTAAAGCTTAATGAATGCAACTAGTACAAGGACAACATCTATTTTCTGTAACATTTTAAACCTCATCCAAATTATGATAAAATTTGAGTAAGATCTTTGAAGCTGAAAATTGTTAAATTATGAATTAAAGATAATTGTTTATATTGAAAATATCCTGCAGGAGTTTTTTTTAGATGCATTGATCCAGATGAGTCCAAGAAAGCTATATTTAATATGCATAGTAGTGTATGTGGAAGAAATCACTATTGGAGAACTACTGCATACAAAATATTGAGAGCTGGATATTTTTGGCCTAGCTTATTTTCTGATGTGTGTGCTGAGGTGAGAGAATGTGAAAAATGTCAGAAGTTCACCATTAAGAAACATTTGAAGTCTTTTCCTCTCAAGCCCATAGTTGTTTCTGCACCTTTTCAACAATGGGGCTTAGATTTCATTGGATAAATACATCCACCATCAAGTGGAAAACATCGTTGGATTCTTGTTGCAACTGATTACTTCACCAAATGGATTGAAGCAATACCTACCATGAATGCTACTCATAAAGTTATCATTAATTTTTTGGAGGGAATCATAACCTGATTTGGATGTCCATCAAGGTTAGTAGAAAATAATGCAGCTGTTTTGAAAGCCACTCCATTAGTAAATTTCCTTGAAGATTATGGCATTCAACTCACACACTCTACATATTACTATCCCCAAGGGAATTGTTTAGCTGAATCATCAAACAAAATTTTGGTAAGAATCATCACCAGACTGTTGGATAAAAAAAAGAAAGCCTGGGATTCAAAACTAAAGTTTGCTTTATGAGCAGACAAGGTGACAATCAAAAATTCTATTAATACATGACCTTTTCAAATGGTTTATAGAACTGATGTTGTTTTTCCAGTTCAATTGACCATTTCTATAGCTAAATTTCAGTAAGATCAAGAAGTTGAACCAAATGATATGACCAGGAGAGTTTATCAAATCATAGAAGTGCAGCAAAAGCGAGAAAAACAATATGATTTGGTGAGAAAATATCAGCAAGCTATAGATAATTTTTTTGATAAAGGAACTAAAAAAAAAGATTTTCATATTGGAGATCTAGTGTTGAAGTGGGATGCACATCATCAAGATCCATGTAAGCATTCCAAGTTTGATGCTTTGTGGCTTGGTCCTTTTAGAATCTCAAACATTCTGCAAAACAATAATTTTGAGTTACAACATCTTGATGGAGCAAAACTGTTTGGAGGCCCATTCAATGGGCGCTTTCTCAAAAAAATATTTTACTAAGGCTGTTGGTAGCCTAAGTTCACTGCAAATACCAATGTGTTTCATAATAAAACTCCATATACTAATGACAAGGCACTTAAACTACAAATACTCTTAGAGCCTCGCAGGGAGAGCTCTATCCCCTATGGAGCCAATGTTAGGACAGTTCTTTGCTAAGTCATGAGTCCATTCCATAGTATTTTTTTTTAGGATTAAAAATTCAAAAAATTTCAAAATTTCAATTTTTTTTTGGGCACTATCGGAATTTCCGGAAGCACCATTTTTTAAAGCCTTTTGGATGGTCTGTTATTTCTTATTTCTGTATTTTTTTTTTTGATGCTGCTAGAATTTATGGAAGCATACTCTGTTTTTTAAATAAAGGGAAAAAGTGCATTCTCTTTAGTCATACCATGTTTTTTAGGGTTAATACACATTATTTTTTTTTTCAAAATCCATTAAGATCTAATGAGAGGTGTCATATTACAACTAGTTAGCTAAGGTCAAGTCGTTGTATACGTTAAGCCACATCTGTTATCTATAGTTAATGATAAAACCATTGCAAGTCATTCATATCTACGTCAAGTCAGTCATCCATATGTTAAGGTACATTTTTTCTGAGTTAGATGGATCATGGTGATCACACTGCACTCCATAACCGTTCTACTGGCCACATAACACTGTTGTCGGAAATTTCGATCAATCAACAACAAAGTTTGCGGAGGTGACTGTGTATCATAAAAGACACTTGCTATAAGCTATCTAGAGATCCCATATGGATAACACAGCCAACTCAAGGTGGTGATGGTGTGTCACATGGTGAACATCATGATCATGAAGATTTGTAATGATGGAGGGTAATTTTCATGGGGTGGAGAACCAAGAGTTAGTTTGAAAACCACCTAAAAAACATGAATGTTGTCATTTGAAGTCTAAGTTGTTGGATTTGAATTTCTGAGAGTTACAGTTGTAGAAGAATTCTAGATTCCAGACAAGATTCCATAGGAGAATACATGCCACACCTGTCAGGTAAACTCTTCTTATTCTACCACCTATCATTTGTAGGAGACATAATCATTTATTTTTTTGAAGATGACTAAAACAAGTGGTAAGATAAATCGAATAGAGCCACAGGGTGAAAATTTGGTTGATGCAAATTTGAGGGTACGAAATTTGTTTATGCATTCAGTCTGGTATCCTCTTTGCACTCGGTTGGGAAGCTCATATTCAGCAGTTTCTCTAGAGTTTACTAATTACATGAGGCTACAATTTATGGCCTCACTTTCCAGGTTTATGAAGACTCCATTGTAGAAGCCTTTAACATTCCCAAAGAAGGAGAAAAGTGGTTCAAGGGACAAGTTATCATAGGAGGTGATCTCAACATCTTCCTCAAGGATTCTCACAAAGATCCAAACTGGGAAAAAGGCATCCCAAGCAGCTACCTTAAGAATGATTGGGCAGAGGAAATCAAACTTATCAAGATATACCTCACATGTGAAATGAGGTATACAATGTTATTCATTTATCACATGAGGTTTCTTTTTCATATTGCATGGATGAAGACATTGAATTTGTGATTTTTCTTGTTGAAAAGCCTGACCAAGATGTCAGCAAGGGTTCAGATCCATAATGATGTTTCTGAGTACAACTTGTATCATCAAGCTTTGATAAAATTTCTGGTTGAAGAAGAGTTGAGGAAGAGAAACTATACTTGGGACCATTTTATATTCTATAGGGCAGGTCAATCGGAACCTACACCTCCAGTTTCACAACCTAATCAGAGAAGAACAAAAAGAAAGGCATAGAAAGAAAACATTCATAAAAATGCCAAAGGTAAGAAAGAGAAATTTTATGTAGGAAAAACTCAAAGAAAGGTGGAAAAATGAGAGATATCCTCAACAAGCAAGCCCAAGTCCATGAAGATCGTACCCCTTGTTCTTCCATTGCCAAATGTCTACACTAGAGCCAGAAGAGGAAGGTCTGCAACAATAGATAAATCAAAAGTGTAGGTGCTACCAGAAATTCTGAAAGCACATATTCAGAAATATTTGCAGAAGGAGTATCGACCTACACCATCAGATGAAGAACTCCTTAAGGATGCTCGATATGAAATCAAGAAGAAGAAGAAGAAGGATGAAGCTAAACCTATTTATATCACCAGAAAGAGACATACAAGAGAGATAAATAAGTTTAGGCTTAAATCCAAGGCACTTCTCAAGCCAAGCCTATTGAAAAAAGTCATGGAAGGGAAACCTGAAGGTTCAAAGACAGAGAAGTCAGAAAAAGACATGAAGAAAAACAAGAACCCAACCCCTTCAGAACATCACTCAGAGCCCTCAAAAAGAAGAAAAAAACAAAAGGTTGCTAAGGAGGGAAAAGACACTGTCAAGGAGGCAACTACAAGAGAAACCAGATCCAGAACATGAGCTACTAACAGTAAAACTAATTTAGATAAACTGGTTGAAGCTGCAACACACTTAGAGGAAAGGTAAAAAGGTTTTTGGTACTAATCCCTTTTTGCTAATTAGTTATAAATTTTGAACAACAGCCTAGGTGTCATAAATTACAAGTGAACACAAAATTTTCAGCATTTTTGTGTGTATTTTGAAAAATAAACAACGTGCTACCGAAATTTCCGATAGCATTCCAGATTTTGTGCAGTTACAGGTTTTTATCAAAATTTCTGGCAGCATCTGTTTTAACTGAATTTTGACACCTGTCAGCAAGTTTTTCTGAGCCAGTTAAAGATGGATAAGAACCTAGAACTAAATGTATAATGCAAGTTATGGTGAGAGGTAGTTATGAGGTTGTTGTAGGTCTTATTAAATTAAGCTACATGGTTATTAAAGACCCAATACACAAGGATAAAATTCAGCAGAAAAAGGGGCAACATGACAATACTCTCAACATTCAAGCCGAGAATTCTTCTCTTCTTCTTTCTCCATCCGTCCTTTCTGTTAGATTTTGAGGGGGTAAGTATGTAATGTCTTTTGACACATATGTTATGTTAGACTTAATGTTTCCTTATTTTTAGAAGAGATGGAGTTGGTTCCTCTCTTTCTATATATATCACTTGTAAACACTATTTCCAGGTTGGATGTTAGTCTACCTGAAGACTGAATATAATAAAAACCATTTTTTTCTTCTTTTTGGAGGATTTTATGATTCAAGGAACATATAATGTGTGGTGTGTATCTTTTCTTTGTTAATTTCTTCTAAAATATGAATTGCAGCAACTAGTGAAGTGTGAGTGAGAAGTTGTTAAAGGATTTAACAGTAAATTATCTACTTCAAGTTTTCTGCAAGTTATATGTGTGTAATAGAAAATGTTAGTGAATATTTCATAAAGGATTTGTGGAATAATTTACACATGTAATTTATTTTCGAAGTGTTGTTTTCTTTGCATAGATTGATTTTATGTAAAGAGCCATCATCATAGCTGTGTGACTGATTCAGGATAGGAATATTTCCTAGAATAGGTAACATCTATTCATCTTCTTCCACTTGTGCATTCTTCTCCCTATAATACCTTTTACCCACATAATTTATACTTGCCACAGCTTGCCAAATGCATGAAAGCCTTAAATAACATAAAAAATCATTTCAAAATATTTGAGAAAACCATCCCACCACTCAAACAACCCCTTTAAAATTTGAAATGAACTATGATGTGTAAGGCTTACTCCTTAAGAAGCTAAGGAGTGACGCCTTGCACTAAAAACAACAACAAAAGTTAGGTTTTCCAAAGGATTTGAAGACAATTTTTCAGTCATGTTAAGGGAAATAATATCTCTACCTTAGAAGACATGCAAAAAAATGATATTGATGTTGAAGCTAATATATTTTCTTTAGCTAAGATAAAATCCAAAGCTAAAAAGGCTCAAAGAAAAATGAAAAATAATCAGGAAGCCTCTTCTTCTTCTAAATCCAAAAATTAAGATAAAAAATAGATGAAATTACATAATTACTTAGGAATATTTCAAATAGGATTTCTAAAATTGAAACACAACCTAGAGCAGTCCAACAAACTATTACTAGGCCTCAAACAAAAAATCAAGGTCAATTCAAGAAAGCTCCTCAATTAAAAATTATTCAAAGACATATTAATGATCAAAAAATCCCACCATGTTTGTTGATTGATAATAAAAAACGTAATGATAATACTTCCTCAATCACAGAATATTTTAAAAACCTTGATAACACATCTGTTCAGACTGCTATTTTCCCTTTCCCTCAAAATCAAATGTCTTAAGAGGATCAAGAAAATTCGCAAGTCTATAAATATCAAGCCTTCTCAGACTTTTTAATTGCTGAACTCAATAGAAGGTATTATTAAGACCAAGGGTAGGTCCCATAAGACCTCCTAAAGATCCTGTCATAATTCAACCACTAGTAAAAACTGCTGAAACTCAAACTACTACCATTTAACCTTTGAATCAACCAAATGATACTACTCAAATTAATAGAACTGTTTTGACTAGTTTTAATGTTGAAAGAGAATTAAAGAGAGTCAAGATTCCCATCCCATTGTTATAACTTTAAAAGAATCATGGATATAAGAATCAAGTCACAAAATGGATTCAAAACTCAAATGGTAGATGCTAAAGGATATGTTATAAGTCTTCAAAATGAAAAACCATAAATAGTTTGTGGTCCAAGCTTTGAAATGATAGATGAAACAATACCACCATTTTACGTAACTTTGAAAGCAAATGATTCATTACTATACAAATGTATGTTAGATTCTGGAGCCTCACATAATCTTATGCCTAAGGTTATCATGGATCAATTAAATTTGGAAATCACTCGATATTATCATGAACTATACACCTTTGATTATAAAAGAGTACCATGTTTAGGACTTATAAAGGACTTAGTGGTAAGCCTAGCCAAAATACTAGTGAAAAGTGTAGTCCTACATATTGTTGTCACTGATATTCCCCCTAAGTTTGGAATGCTTCTTTCAAGATCTTTCTATTCTAGACTAGGAGGGAGTATTGCGATGGATATGTATTTTGCTACAATTCTTGTATATGGAGTAGCAAATCTTAGATTGTATAGAGCGGTCAGATTTATTCATACTATTTATAAAGTAGGTCAAGCTAGAAATCATCCCGTATATGTAGTTGACCAAGATTTTGGTCGCTTCCAATTATCTTCAAATAATTCACAAAAATCTCAACTTAAAATTGAAGATGTGGTTGAAACTCCCAAAACTATTCAAACTGATATTTGGAAACTTTACTTCGATGGATCTTGTTCTAAATATGGAGTTGGAGCTGGTGTTGTTTTAATTTCACTAGAAAAAGAGAACATAACCCAATCTTGCAAGCTAGATTTTGATGTCACTAATAATGTTGCAGAGTATGAGGCTTTTCTTCTAGGTTTAGAGCTAGCCATAAGCCTTAAAGTGAACAATTAAAGTGTTGTGAATAAAATATTTCGGTGAAAATCACATCCAAATAGATTTGGTTGATGCATTTCGAACCAACCAGTGTGGTTCATCATCAGGACAAGATGATGAACCACACTGGTTGGTTCGAAACGCGTCGACCAAATCTATTTGGATGTGATTTTCACCGAAAGATTTTATTCACAATTTATGGATCACAGAAGAAAAATTCCTAAAATTAAAGTGTTTTCGGTGATTCTGAACTCATAGTTAGATAGGTTAGGAATTTTTGTCAAATAAATCATCCTAGGCTTAGATATTACAGAAATGAAGTTTGGGATTCAGTGGAAAATTTATTTCATGCATTCAATATTACTGCCATCCCTATAAATGAGAACATTCATGCAAAATCCTTAGCTGTTTTTGCAATCTCCTTCAAAATCCTAGACCAAATGCAAGCACAATATCAAATCCAAGTTAAATGTAGGCCATATATTCCTAATAATCTAAAATATTTGAAAATATTTGAAGATGATGACCAACTTAAATATTTTCTACAAGTCATTGATGAATTCTCTATTTTACAAATATAAGAAGATCAATTAGATATGAATGAAATTGCTAAATAAAATGAAAACTATGATTCAAATTCAAAAGTGGTTGATCACAATATCATCCAACTATTAAAAAATTTCATTCCTAAAGGCCTAGTCGCTTTAGAAAAGCTATTTGACTAAAATGATGTCCCTAGAAATCCACTGTCAATTTAATCTGAGGATATCTAAGAGCAAGGAAAATTTTAGGGGCTAATATTCACAGGTGGGCTAATTTTCCATGTTTTTTTCTAAAAATAAGGTTCATCAATTTCCATTTTTTTTCTAAAATGATTCACCCAAATTTTATAGTACACCATTATTTTACCTTAAAAATCACCAGAATATTATATCAACTAATATAAAATCGTTGGAAATCTAAATATTTCTAAAATAATATCACCAAATTTTTTACAATTTGCATATTACAGATTAGTAAGATTCGCCAAGGTTTCTAAACTTTAAGACAACCTTCCATCCTTAAAATTTTCCCTGTCCAAGAGTCTAACATTGGAATATATGAAGACATTAAGAACATTAAAATTTAAAACTGAATATTTGGAACTTATTAAAAACTATAAGGATGTTTTTGCTTGGTCCTATGCTAAATTAAAAACTTATGACATGTCTCATACATCATAAAATTTCATTGAAACCTAAAGAAAAACCTTACAAACAAAAGCTAAGAAGAATTACTACAATTTTTCTTTCTACTATAGAGAAATAACTTAAGAAGTTACTTGATGCCCATATTATTGTTCCCTTAAGATATTCAGATTGGGTAGCTAATTTAGTTCATGTTAGGAAGAAGAATGGGGAAATCTAGGGTAGGCTCAGGGTGGAGGACCCAATGATGGAGCAAACCCTTCTGGGGAGGGTAGCAGCTCTGCTGCTACTGAGTGTGCTACAAATATTTCTTGTGCTGTGGTGGCTGAGGCACATATGGCGGAGATGGCGGAGTAGCTCACTGCATCCAAGGCCTGAGCCACTGACTTGGTAGATGCTTAGGATTTAGTGGATAGGCTAAACCAGGGTATGCCAACCTGTGGGTTTGTCAATGATCTAGATGATGTCTGAATGGAGACATTGATGGCCTGAGAGAGGGGCTATCATCCAACTTTGCACCGTGTGGCGGATTCAATTTTGCAAGCTGCCCTAGTATTGGCACAAGGTGTACCTATGGGTCCAGGTGCCCCACTTAGTGGGTCTTAGCCCTAGAGGAATTTCGTACACAGGGAAAGAACCCATTATGAGGATGCTTATCTTGTTTTTGATGACACGTGTATATGTATTTTTTGGCTAACCTGTGGGTCAGATACATGACTTGTTATTTAAACTCACACATATTTTCTGGTATATATGTGAGGTGTATTTTTTGTGGCTCTTGATGATGTGTCTATGGTTTATATGTTTTGATGGATGTTGTGTATCACTGATGGATATCTATATTTCTATGTTTTTTTTTTGGTTTTATGTATGATGGTTTATATGAGATGCATTATAGTCTAGGATGTGGTTAGCTATGCGATCTACTATCTGGTTTTTATTTCTTGGTACATGTGTGAATGTAATATGATCAAATTGACGACTTAATATTTTTGCACAAAAATATTTTCTAAACAGTTGTGAATCTTGTACCTCAAATTCTTGGTTTAACTGTGAAACCACTAATTGGGAATCAAGGTAGATATGCAAGTCGCAGATGCCTTGATTGAAGGCATCACTCATGAACCCTATGTCAACGTCATATTTTCCCTGATTTTTTGTAGCTGGTCTGATGCATACTCCATTGGTGAATAATGGAAATCGGTCAGGGTAGTAGATGACCTAGATGGTTTCTACTAAATTTTGATACCATCACGATGCTCCATCAGTGAATCCAAAATAATGGTTGGGTTGAAAATCCATTTGTGACACTAGAGCACTTTTTTGGAACAATTTTTTGATAAAAAATTATATGTGCACGTTATCTCTAGGGCTAAACCCTCCTGACCCCTATGGGTAAAATTTCTTGAGGTAAATACCGTTGATGGGGTTTCTTAGGCATGTTCCACTAGGCCTTTTCAAGATGTATTCCCCCTTTAGGAGATAGTGTTTAATGACATAAGGACCATTCCACAAGGTTTCAAACTTTCCTGGCCCTAGGGCTTCTTTCGCGACATCATAGTAGAGGACTAACTCCCCCTGAGTAAATGATCGAGGGGTGATGTTTTGATCGAACGGTGCTTTCACCTGCTTTTTATGAGCCTCATTGTGTTGGAGCGACTTTGTTGACGAGCTCTAGTTTTCCTAAGCGTTTCTCTAGAGGCTAGGTGTCATCAAGGAGTTCAATGATGACGTGTAAGTTCAGGTCCTCGCATTCTATGGGAATCATGAGTTTGACTCCATACACTAAGTGGAAGGGTGTGAACCCCATTGACATTTTAACTACTGTGCGGTATGGCCACAGGGCGGAGAAAAGCATGTGGTGCCATTTTATTTTGTAGTTATTCACCATGCACTGTAACATTGTTTTGAGTATTTTGTTTACAACTTATACCTGTCCATTGGATTGGGGAAATTATGGTGAAGCGAATTCATTTTTGAATTCGAGGTGATGAGATAGCTCCTGGAAAACCTCATTTTTGAAGTGTTTTCCGTGGTGGAAGAATAACTCTTTTGGTACACCAAACCGACCAATAACATGGTTGAACATAAATCATGCAACGATTTCTGCCATGTTTTCGTATTTGGGCATGGCTTCTGCCCATTTCATGAAGTAGTCAATGGCTACAATAATGTATTTGTGGTTGCCTAACGACATGGGGTTGAAATTCATGAAGTCGATACCCATTTGTAGAAGGGACCAGTCACTATGATGGGGTGCAGGGGAGCAGGAGGCACTCTTGCCTTGTGAGCAAAGCGTTTACATCACTTTTCACATTTTGAAAACTAAAATGCATTCAGGAAATAACGCGGGCCAAAATAAACTGCCCGTAGAACTTTTTGGGTAGTGGCCATTTTGGAGAGGTGGCCACCGCAAGCTTCGTTATGAGAATAATTAAGGGCTTGCTCAGCTTGGTCGTGAGTGAGGCATCAACATAAAATGGTGTTGATGAACCATCGATAAATGGAATCTCCTATGAGGAGGTATGAAGGGGCTGGTGGTGGATGCGCCTACAGTTGTCACGAGTGAACTTGGGTCTGAAATTTTGGGTTCGTAGGAATAGGAGAATATCTCCATACCAAGGGTTGTCAGTCATCACTAGGAAGAGATGTTCATCCAATAGTGGATTAACGCTAAAGTTACCACTTGAAATGAACCTTGGATATGCTTATGCGATATGTGATGCTTCCCATGCCCAAAATATGACACTTGCGAAAATAAGAGAAAAGTGTAGATGACGCTTGAAAAATGCGAATTCCATTGAAAAGGACACATGTTAGAGTGAAGATAACATGAAATTGACACTTATTAAATTGAAACAAGAAAAATGGATAGTCATAAACATGAAAGTGAAAATTAATTAAGTGAAGGTGCACAAAAGCGACAGTTTGAAAAACTCACTGAAACAAAATTACAATTGTCGTCAAAAGTGAGAGAATCTCAATGAAAGTACACATTGACTGTCAACATAGGTTGAACATTGCGCAGGCACTATCCTGAGAGACTTGTGTTATGTGTGTTCAATATTCCATAAAATAATGTGCTCATGAACTTGTTATGGAATAAACATGTGTATGCAAGTGAATTTGACATTTAGAAACTGAGAAGAAGACTTAAACACTTAATAGAGCATCAATCGACCATAAAGTGACTATGGAATGAACAATTGCAAGATCCACAGTAGGCTCCAAAATTCAAGTGTAGACACAATTTTGGAGGGTGTTTGTCATAGTGAAAAATCCACCGTACCCCAAAAACGTGTGATCAATATCCTCAAGTGTAAAGGGAATCAACCAACATTCCACTTCCACCAATTATTTCTCTCATCCTTATCATTTTGAAGGTTTCATTTCAAAATTCATAGAGCTTGGAACCCTAATTAACCCCTCTGGGGGTAAAATACATCATTTCTAAGCACAAGGTGCCTTGGGAGTGACCACGATGAAGTAGGACAATCAAAGAGAAATAATTTTAGTGATTACCACCCTATCAAAAAAACCCTAGGGGTTACAACCTAGCTAACCTTCAAATGTACAAGTGCTGAAATTTTTTTGCAAAATGGGTTTTTTTTCTAAGGGTTATATTGACTCATGTGAATGTGTTCATGGAAGGTAATCAGTTAGGATGGTTGAATTGAGGTAATGTTAGAACTAGGAATATGATATTAGGGATTTACTTCATCCTCCCATGATTTGTGCTCTCAAGGGCTATGGTTCATTGAAAATTTTAAAGACAAAAAAAATGAAGGAGAAAGTGTTTCTCCTCCAATGTCTAATAAAGATGTTTCATCCTCAAGAACAATAGTCTATGGTAAAATACAAACCATTATAATTAGAGGTTGAGGACATATACCTCCTCACTAGTGTTTCGAGGTAAGGGCTTAAATATTAGTGGCCAAATGGATGAGCACCATCGAGGTGTCTGTTGATAACTATGTAGATTGATATTGTGGGAAACGTATATGGAAATTTAGTATAACGATACCCATTTGAGAGATTATGGACCTTACTATGCACACAATTGTGTTCACTATTTAACCCATGTAGCAAGGTCTAAGGGGCCTCACTTATCCACCAGAGCATGGATTATAAATAATGTAGTGAGGTGCATAAAACCAACAATGTTCAACTACTGCAAAGGTTTGTTGGCCAACATGAAGAACCAACTCACAAGGTGTAGAATAGGGAAGAAAAATTAGTTTGGTTATAGAATAAATTTGGTTTTATTTTTCCTACAGTGAATGCCTATTTTGTGGTCAAGAGTATTAACACTATTCACATTTTAATTAGATCCACCAATGATATAGTGGACTGAGTTCATGGGGATACTAGATGGCAAGCATGCACAAAAATGGTTTAATTAACGGTTTCTTTCTTGGCATGGTGAGCATAACATAGTGACTAATTATTATCCCTATGCATGCACAAGCTTCATGAACAACCCTAATATGTCCCTACCACTCGGCTCTCATTAGAGTGCCATTATTAAGATATTTTTAATAGTTTTTTATTATATTTGAATGTTTTTTTTTGGAATATATATTTTTTGGGGGGTTTTAATGGATACATAGTTACTAATGCATTGTTTTTTTTGCATGCAGTTGTGATGCCCACCTAAACCCTAGGTGAATAGCTATTACACTACCAAGGAATAACTATATGAGTAGGACTATAAGCCTCTAAGGTGGAGGGATAAGAAAATGATGAGCTAGGGGAGTACACATGCAATGTGTAGAGACTCACTATGGGATAAATCCATTGTCGATCTATGAAATCCCTCCACACCTTCAAAGCCACATCATGGGGGTTTGATGCTCTCATTATCAAGGCCTCCTTTGGTGTATAGTTTGTATCATATTTTTTAATCTCTAGCATGAGGATGATTAGTTTCATTATATGTATATCCCTAGGATGTTTCATTGGCATCTATATGATGGATTACTAGCCTCGACAAAAAATCCCAATTTTGAACTAATGTACCCAAATTATATGTGATGTGAAAAAACTCTTGGATTTGATGCTATATATTTATATGTATATGAATATATGCATTTATGTATGTATACACACACACACACATATATATACATGGAAATGTAATGGTGTTCATGTATAATGTTCATATGATGTTGGTTTTTTATATCCATGGTGAAAATACCTAATGAGACAAATGATAATTTGAGACATAATTAGCCAATGAATCAACCAATGTGTTTGATTCATGAGAAATGTTTACGTATGAAATTGTATAAAAATATCATTCCAAGAGATGTACCCTCACATAATAATTAAATAACATATTTTTCCTCATAGAATAGACATAATTTAGTTGAGATACTATGGGTTGTAATTGAATTTTGACAACCCACTGATGAATATCAATGGAAATAACCTTAGATAGGAGCTTGATAATGACACTATATTTGACTGTGGTATTGGTTGCAAGGTTGAGAAAAATTCCCCCTAAACTCACGAGCTCAACAATGGGTGAAAAGGGAACCCAAGCAATGGAAATTATGTTTTGAGTACTATGGTTGGTGCCATCCACAAAACCTACATAGATTGATGAGGGGATTGGTATATTCCAATCAAGAACCACACATAGGAAAACAAAAAAAGAAAATATACATAAAAAAAATGAAAAAAAGACCACACCTAAATGTAAATACACTACATATAGGCATCACACAACAGTATGAATCATGCATGGTACTTTTCTAGATAGAGCTAATTACGAAGCTTAGATAAAGGGTTTCATTATAATCCACTAACACGTATGCCTCTAATTCAAGAACATGTTTAACAACATAAGGTCCATGTATAAGACATTCTATTTTTTCTACACATAACTTGACATGATATTAATAATAGAGCGAATGAAGGTCCCCTTCTATAACTACTCGAGGTATAACATATTTTCCATATTGGGATTTGACACACTTCTTATCATTCTCATTTTCTATTGAAACATATTGATGATGTTCATGAAGGTTTTATAAGTAAAGGATATGTTATTCATTAGAAGAAGTGTAAAATCTAGAACTAGTTTCAAAGATGGGATTTTGCATTTAATAGGTAGCATAGCCTCCACCTTGTAAACTAATTGGAAATGAGTGAAGCTTTTAGTATTTTTAATAAAAGTTATATAGGTCCATAATGAGTAGAAAGACATAATATGTAATTTTTACTTATGACTCCCTACGAACTATTGAATAATGGCTTACAAGACATAGTTAATCTTCGACTTTCCTATTAACTTGTGGATAATAGGGTGTCAAGTGTTTGTGAGAAAATCCAAACTTGGTTGTTAGTTCCATAATAATGTGATTATGAAAATGAGAACCATGATAAATTACAACAATATTAGGTACCCCAAACCTAGCGATAACGTGTCTAAACACAATTAATGTTGTGCCATTATTAGAGAAGCTAGGAATAACCTCTACCAACTTAGTAAATTATTCCACAACCACAATAATTTAGCCATGTCTATCGGTTGAGGTTGGATTACACTGCATGAAGGCAATGCCACATTTTTCAAAGGGTTTGATATCAACCACAAGATGAAGTGGATAAGTGTGAGTACATACCCTTTTAGTAAATATTTGACAAGTGTGGCACTTGTGTGATATAATCCTTAAATATTGAAGGCCAAAATCTCCCAACTAAAAGAATTTTTTGGTCATGGATAACCCAGAGAGATGACTACCACATACTCCATCATGGTAATCATTCAAAGGAACGTTTGACCTCATCACGAGGAAGGAATTAACATAATATTGAATTGAATCCATGTTGATAAAGAGTGTCGTTGATAATAACATATTTTTTAGTCTAATGGCATATATTCCAATGCTTGCCAATACATAATTGAGACCAAAGTCATTGATTTTGTAGATATAGCAAGGAATCCCCATATCATGGATCATACTAGATAATGATAAGTAAGGATTAATCTACAAATTATTCCTTAGGAATGGGTTCGTAATCAACTTAGGGTAAGTTATACATTAACTTAGTTAAATTCAAATATTTATTAGACTTGGAAATAACATAATCCAAATCAAACTCTTAAAGGATCACAATCCATTTTGAGTATTTTCCCAAAAGGTTTTCTTAGTAATAATATGTTTTATGGGGTTGGAATCAACAATTACTGTGGTCCTTCACAAAATTATGTAATGCGACAACTATTAGATAACATAAGTAGCTATCAAAGCTAAATTTAAGCCCATGACCAATGAGGTCTTTGCTAAGGTAATAAATGACATGTTAATTGTGCATCTCATCTTCTAGGAAAATGACCATACCAATGAATGGTTCAACAAAGGCCATAAGATAAAGAAAAAAAATCATAATTAAAATCAAAGGGGCCAAATAATGAGGAAGACAACCGGGTTTGTTTCAAAGCATCAAAATATCTATAAGCCAAAATCATCCCATATGAAAGGTATTCCTTTTTCAAGTAATCACATAAAATATTTTTATATCAAGACATAATTTCAAATAAAGACATGAAATAGATTATCCTTCACTTTTAAATGTTTAATTGGTGAAGAATATGAGGATAACATTTGATGATAGACTCAACATTCAAAGGATAAACTATAATCCCATCCTTGGATATGATAAATCCTAGTAATCCCTTGGAAACAATACAAAAGAAACACTTGAGTGGGTTAAAATGAATATTATATTATAAATAACATAGAAATACTTACTTGAGATGGGCAAGATGATCTTAATGCTCTAGGGACTAAGTATTAAGGTCATCCATATAGACTTGAACAATGTCTTTGATGTCATGAAAAGTGTAGGACATGGCCTCCTCAAAGGTGGAACAAATTTTTTTTGATCCAAGAGTGATCCGGACTTATGCAAGAACGCAATAAAATATATAAATAGACATAAACACAGAGATGCAACAAAAATGAAACTTCATTTCACTAATATCAAATAACTAAAATATGCTTACAGACAAAAATGACATAAACTAGCTAGGGCGATGGTAGCTTATCTATGAGAATAGATGTGGCGGATACATGGCTCTGAACTATGTTACAATGAGGCTCAAAAAACTATTTATTATTTAAAAATAATGGAAAACCATAAATATCCAAAAACATAACCCTAGGAGATGAAATGCCAAACTATGGGCTTCGTTGGGGTAAATTGGTACATCAATTTCTGGGGTCGTAATTTTGGCATATGATCTCCATTTGATGCACATCATACCTCGTTAGAAATATCTCTTCGAGGAATATAGTTGTTGATTTTTTTTTTTAAGTTGAGTACCCACATTTTTTGTGGCTAATTTTCCCAAAAAACGTTGTTTAGGGCCTCAAAATGGATCCAGAAGTTCAGGACCCCAAAAAATTCCAAAAATAGTAAATTGTGCTACAATTAAGAAAAATAAAAAAATGAAAGAAATTATGGTGGGGATCCAAGTGGAATAGGCAAGTGGCCACCAATATCCACCTAAATTATTCCTTCCCCCTTAGGAAGCAATGGTCCCCATTGCGTTGAGTTCCTCCATGAGATGAGGAAACATCTGCTAAACTGGGTCCCTCGTGAGTCACTTGCACTGGTGAAGGATTTGGTCTGCCTTGAAAACTTGATATAGTTGGATCATTTATTGTCAAGTGTTATTGATCTGTGTGTTCGTGATCCAATCAGTTGTGGCTTGTTCCATACAGTTCGTGTTTAAATCTGTTGGTGTGAGTTGTTTTGCAATGTCGGATGTGTCATGTAATGGTGGAAAGTATGGCCAAAGGTGATCCACGTTGAACATTGGGTGTCAGCCAAGGAATGGGGGAAATGTGAGCTCAAATGCATTGTCTCCCATAGCCTTTCTAATGGTGTAAGGCCCATATCAGAGTGGTATGATCTTCCAATGAGCTCTAGTTAGGTATTATTTTTGTAAATGAAACCAAAATTTATTACCCACCTAGAACTTGTGTGGCGCCCGATGTTGATCATGTCGCTCCTTGTACTTGGAATTGGATTTATCCAAGATGTCATGGAATTGCTGGAAAACGTGCTAGATGCATTCAATAAATATGGTTGCTTTATTAGCCTCAGAAAATACATGTGAGGAGCTTGGCCCAATGTTCCCTTTCTGCAACAGCTCTTGGATCTACCTCTTGATTTCATCATTCTCCAGAATAGAACGTTGATAGATCGACCCATTAGGCAGTGACGCACCTGAGGTTAGATCAATGGAGTGCTTGACCTAACAGTGTAGAGGAACCCCTGTGAGTGAGGAGAAAATTTCCTTATATTCCTCCATGACTTTGTCCATTTGCTGCTGCCACGCAGGTGAGCCCTGTTTGGAGGTTGCGACCACAATCTTCTTCTTTCCCTGTGGGCGAATCATAATGAAAAAAATTTCCTGGTTTGGGAAAAAATCATACTGCTTTTATTTGCAGTACTCAAAGAGATGGGAGAAGGTGGTATTACCTCCAGTATCCTGTACAACTTATTTCTAAAAGTAATAATAACAAAATGAGGCCTAGACTCATACACAACATATCACTTCCACAAGTATTGTTGTCCTAATAATACATCAGACATGTCAAGAGGAGAAAAAACACACAATACCTCATCCGTGAAGGGCTTGATGTTGTACAAAAGGTGACACTACTAGTTGATGTGGATATCTCTTCCTCTGTGAAGCCACCCGATGGTGTAAGACTGTGGGTGTGCTAATGGAACAAGCGCTCCCCATCCTTCACCCACATCTAAGAATGGAACAAGCGCTCCCCATCCTTTGGATCCTTAGGCTCCTCCCTCTGGATCTTGGTGGTGGCAACAATGGAACTCGGTTCCGCATAAATGATTTTCTTCCCTTTCTCATTCCCCTTATCCAATTCTGGCTTAGAATGGGAACATGCATCTCATTCAAATGCCTTTAGTTCAGCCACAAGCGATTGTTTGGTCTGACACTTGATTGTGTTGTGAGTGGAGTTGATATGAAATTCACACCACTTCCCAATGTCCTTATTTGGCTTTGTGGTGTTATTCAGGGCCGCCCCACTTTGGATTTTCCTGTTGTTCTGCAGTTCGAGGGCACCTTTCCATGGATTCGGATTGGCAGATCAGAAGTATCACTTCTTATACTTAAATTTATTCTCGATCTTGGCGACATATCGATGTGCCATGTCAAGTGAGGTAATGTTGAGGAAATCCATTTCCTCCTGAATCTATCTATGAAAACAGATGCGGTACTTGAGCACCACAATTTTCTCTAAATATTTAATACCCAAATTTTTGCATAGGGTATGGAACAGATTCGTGAGCTCGTGCACATATTGATATCTTTGCTATTGCAGCATGGTCCAATGGATGTACTTGTCCTCATATATCCCCATGGGGTAATATTATTCCTTGATGTCATATCAGAATGAATTCCAAGTGGGTGCGGTAGAGAGAATAGAGGTTTCCCTCTCATCCTTTTCCTCACAGTAGGTTTCCCAGTAGTCTTTGACATGGGGGAAAACTTTGAGGAGTGCAAAAGTAATATTTTCTCGGTCAGAGAAATCACGGATTGAGAAATACCCTTCCAAAAAATTCAACCATCTATCTATGATGTATGCATATATATATAGCCTTCAAATATAGGAATTTCAAAGTTGACTTGTACCTTGAAAGGAGTGGCACCTCTAGAGTGGCTGCTAGATGCAGATGCACCGCCAATGGGCACCCATTGCAGGATATAGGCAAAGTTATCCATCATCGCGTTCCTTTGTTTCTCGAGGGCCTCCTTGACAAATATTTTGATAGGATCTCCTGCTCCCTCGTATTTCTTTTCTTCCCCCATGGGTGACCATCAGGGTTTAAGAGGGTGATCTTGCAAAGGTTCAACTAGATCGAGCCCTAAATCCTTATACCTCAACCTCGTTGGGGACATGCAAAGAAGGATCGAGAAATACAAGATTGCTATGATGCTAATGATACCGAATTATGCAACAACACAATAAATATAAAAATAGACATAAAAGTAGAGATGCGGAAAAACAAAACTTCATTTCATTAATATCAAATAAAGGAAATATGCCTACAGACATAAAGGACATAAACCAACTAGGGCGATGGTAGCTTATCTATAAGAATATATGTGGTGGCTACATGCTTATGAACTATGTTAAGATGAGGCTTGAAGGCATATTTATTATTTAGAAATAATGGAAAACCATAAATATCTAAAAACCTAACCCTAGGAAATGAAACACAAAACTATGGGCCCCATTGGGGTAAATTGGTACATCAATTTCCCGAGGTCGTAACTTTGGAATACAATCTCCATTTGATGCACATGATACTTCATTAGAAAGATCTATCTGAGGAATACAACTGCTAGTAGTGAATCTCAAATTGAAAAATTTCAACCACAGCTAATGATTTAAAAAAAAAAATGTCTTTAAGGGCCTCAAAATGGCTCCGGAAGTTTAGGACCCGAAAAAACTGCCAAAAATAGTAAATTGTGCTACAATTAAGGAAACTGAAAAACTGAAAGAAATGATGGTGGGAGTCTAAGTTGAATAAGAATGTTGCCACTGATATCCACTTGGATCAAAGTGGATATTGGTGGCTACCCTCCTATTCTACGTGGAACCACACCATTTTTTCTTTTAGTTTCCTCATATATAGCACAATTTACTATTTTTGGTAGGTTTTCAGGTCCTAAACTTTCGGAACCGTCTTGAGGCCATAAATAATATTTTCTATAAAAGAGGAAGACCCATACCTAGTGTTAAAGTTTGTAGTTAATTTTTTTTCCTCGGATATATATTTCTAATGAGGTATAGTACATGTCAAATGAATATCGTATCCAAAGTTATGACCTTGGGAAGTTGATGTACCAAATAGCGGCTACAGGGCTGCCCAACTTTTGGTGCTTCATATTCTAGAGTTAGGTTTTTTTCATTTTTAGTGTTTTCCATTGTTTCTCAATAATTAAAATGCTTCCGAGCCTCATTGTAACACAATTCAAAAGGCATGTAGCTACCGCATCTCTTCTCAGAGTTAAGCTACCATCACCTGAGCTAGTTAATTTCCATTATGCATGTAAGAAATTTTCAGTAATTTGTTATTAATGGATGGAAGTTTTGCTTTCATTGTAGCTCTCTATGTATGTTTATATTTTTATTTCATTTCTTTCCTTCATAAATCTAGACCAGTGGTATGTAATAGCCCCTAGTTTATTTTCCATGTAAATAAAATAAGACCAAGTTCATGGGACACATATTCCAAGATGAATGGTGGGTAAACATTATAATGGGCATCAATTGTGGTTTAATAATGGATATGGAAATTGAAAAAGGCATTGGAAAAGGAAAAGAGGAAAAAAATGGCATTTAATTATGATAAATAAAGTAAAATAGTAGAAAAGGAAGGTGAAGTGACAAAAATTTGCATGTAAGGGAAATTATAGGAAAAGTGAAGGAAAAGGAGATATCAATGATGAAAAGTAATAAAAGAAGCAATTTCCAAATTTTTGATGATTTTCTCTCTTACACTATTTCACAGTTAGAGCATTCTTGGAGCATCCTTGGAGCACTCTAACATTCACTTGAATTTGGAGAAAGAAAGAAAAGGAAAGAAAGGAAGCACAAGGAGACAATTTGATTAAAAAATAAAATAGGGATACTTTGTAGGTAACAAGTTTAATGTGTGATCTCCTAGATTGTTTTTGGATGCATGTGGCTCCTTGGTTATGCGTTTTCATTGGCATGGTGATTTTCCTAGATTAAAAATGGTTTCAACCTTCCCTTTCCATTTCTTGGATAACCATGATGTAATGGGTTCCCCATTTAGTTTTATGATTGGTTCTTTCGTTTTCTATGGTTTTGAGTTGGAAAAAATTCTCTTGATCCCTGAAACAACTTAGGTTCCTTAGATGCTGTGGGCCGAGATGGGATATCTATGGAAGCCTGTAATAATTTGGGTTTCCTAGAGGTTGTGGGTTGAGCTAATAGTTCCTAAATCCCTTGACAACTTGGGTAGAGACCCGTTTGGTTGATGTTAGTGATTTCTAGACCATCTAGGTGAGATCACTATGCTTGAGGGTTGAGGTGGTTTGGCCACTAGAAGCCTTGGTTGGTTTTATTTTTCTTTAAGCCTTATGATCCCACATTCATGCTTAGAATATGGCACGGGGGTGATTGGTTGAAAGAGAGATTTGGTTCATCCCAATAAATGGTCAGGTGGTATGTGGAAGTCCCTAACTTGGTTAGCGTTTTCATATGTGAATATGAACTATTTTCCTATTATGATCTATGAGTACTCGTACTGGTTATTATGGTGATCTTATGGCTGATTTGTCATAGTTTATATTCTGGTTATATTATAGTTATATGCACGGTTTTATGATGTGCTCTAACTATGGCTCTTGTTCATTATTTGATAATTTATTGAATAGTTGATGAATACACGTGATAATAAGTGTTTTTTCAGCTACCTTAAAAGGCATTTGATGCTTCTTAGTTATTTCTAAATGATGTTCAGAAGTTCATGATCAAATATGCATTCATGACTTGTAGCCTATATATTTACTATTTGTTTGACGAAATGCAAATCTTGCATTAGGCATGTATTGGTTAAGATATTTCTCAAGCTTTTATTGTTTATAATTTTTATCATCATTGTTATGATTCTAGAAAGTTACAAGAAATTCTAGGAAGTGGTCTATAGGCTAGCATAAAAAATTGGCATAGATCTTACGATCGCATGCATAAAGAAAATGAAAATTGGTCATAATTGCATGCATGCAAGATTATGGGTGTGGTTGGAGCCTCATAACCAGATGCACAATGAGTCAAGTGTGCGATTGGGATTTAAATCTAGTGAAAAATAATTTTATCTCAGGGATTGATCACCTGGGATGGTTGGTAGGATCTTGAGTCATATGTAGTCCCTAAGGGATGTCAGTTTAATTCTAGTTTGTAGGCCCTAATTCTATAATTGGAACTTGGAGGTCGGGTCATATCATAGTGACACCCAACTCATCTTTACTCTGGAGAGCTTGTTAAAGAGGGTAAATGTGGCGGGAGGAGCCATAGGGTGGTATCAGAGTGGGCTTTGCTTTCTTTGGGTGACATCTAATACCACAGGGTGTTATCAGAATGAGGTTGCAACACTATACCTTAGGATAAATGTGATTGTTATACATGCATGTAATTGTATAATTGTCTATTATGCATGAATTTTGATGGTTATGATTATTATGCATTTATTCTTTATTTCAATTTTGTGTTATCATGCATGATGTTGATATGTTGATGTCATTATGCCTATCTGGATTGATTTTGAAGACAAGATAGCCTTCCCTAAAATACACTAAGGTATTATTTTTATTATGTCTTTATTTGGTTTATCTAACATGACATGTTTGTAGGAGATAGGATATTAGATATGAAGAGAATAATGGTGAACTACAACTCACATGACTCCCCTTACAAGCCTAATGTGAATTCTATGTGTTGGTCACCTAATCCTTTATGGGTAGGTGTGGAAGGAAAATGGACATAGGAAGTCCAGGAGACCTTGGAATGTGGAATCCAAGGGTCACCTAATGTAATATAAATGTATATAATTGTGAATAATAGTGCATCCAATTTTTTATATTTCTAATATCTTGTGTGTTTATGGTGTTCACCATGGCTGTGTTTAACATAGTATCAGAGCTGCAGGTGAGACCCTGACATTTTCAGATTCTGCCATCTCTATTCATGGAACTCCTGCCCTTGTAACTCCCAGGGCTCTACACCTGGGTTCTTTGTGATTCTAAATAATTATTGGTCTCATCGCACCAACCATTCTTCTCTACATTAATTTTATCTGAGATTCCACACACTAGTGTAACTGCAAAAACTTTCTATGCAAGTCAGTGAAATATCTGTTGATTTTCTACCCTACACTTATTTTTCTGCTGAGAAATCTTCAGGTGTACCTGTGTGTGTTGTCAACACAATCAGAGCCCATGTAGTAACAAAGACCATAGTGCTTTGGCATCGTTTCAAGTTTGTCCTCACCACACCTGCATTCTTTGTTCGTTTGGTTGGTTTCTCTCATGAATGAAACTTTTGTGATAGCTATCTTTGGCCTTGGATTTATTATTTTGAAAGATATGCATATTTATTTCCAATCCAGTCTATTTTCTGTGTTAAATGACCAATATGTGACTGTGAATGTCTGAAACCTTTTTGTCTTAAAATGCATTTCAACTGCTCACTTTTTGAGTTCGAGTCGTGTGGTATCTGCCAGTAGTAAAATCATAGGCATTTAAGTAAAGGGTGTGGAAAATGTGGTTTCTGTTTGTTCAAACTCTCCTTATGTTTTCATGGATTTTATTCTCTCACCTTTCATTTCCTGCATATTTTATAGCTCCATTGCCTTCGATTTAAGAGAATATAAACTCCAGGAGTAGTACGGTGAAATTTTGTTCAATAAAAAGTGGTCTACAATGTGCAAATTTCAACTCGGTGTTTGAATTTTTTATGGAAAACCAATTGAAGGCATAAAAACATGAGCGAGGGATTATATAGAGTTTATTTAATAGGACAAATATGAGTGATGGCATATATGTTATGGTTCATGCATAAGTGAAATTATGAAAGCATTTTTTTTTTAATGATCACATATGTGACATATGTGATGGCATATAAAATTCGTCGAGCTCCTTTTAAAGGCCTTATTTTATACCATATGTTATATGGTATAAAATTATAACATTGTAGCACATGATTGGAACATTAATCGGGTATGTGCGTTGGAATGTTGAGGACTCTAATTTCACATTACTCAAGATTTTTTTGACCATGTCTTTTCTTCTGCAGTGATTAAAGCAGGAAACTGGTGTTAGTTAGGTATGTTGGTTGATTATTTTGGACAAGGTCTATCATGATATGTCATATGAGTGTGCACCATCGAATTGAAAATTTATATGTGCGCTATATCATTGTATCTCTATTGTAATAAGATGTATCTCTATTGCAATAAGATGGGGTTTGTTGGGGTTTGTCTAGTCTTGATAGGCTGTTGAGTATTTGGAGTTAGTTATACATGCACCCTGGAATGATGGGTCTCTAGTGTTTAGCATGTTTTTGGAGATATATTAGAAGTTTTTTGCAAACGTTCTGAATTATTTAGGGCTAAACCTCACCTCAAACCATACTAAAAGAAGCTTCTATAATTGATAGTGGTGCATTTCTAGGCCTTTATTTATTACTGATACAATGGCTAAAAGTACTTAGTTATTAATTTTTATAGATATTATCATACTCTCCATTTTTGAAGCAAAGGACACAGTCAAAATAAATAAGAACACTCTCACCGAAATTCAAACATGTCTACACAATGCTCAAGAAAATATTGAGTTTCTAAAACTCAAATCTCAATTCCAGCAAGAAGAGATACAACTAAATAGACATCATTTTGAACCTTTTTCTATTCATAACATTGAGACAGACTCCCATCAACAAAGATAATATAAATTTAAGGTTGATTCACATTCAGTGCCTTGTTCAAGAGCAGATTTGAATGCAAAAGAAAAAATCCATCCTGCACTTCCCAATCCCATCATCAAACCTTGGGAAGAACTTGTCCATAAAAAGCACAGAACATGTCTTGGATACGAAAAGGAAGTGTCCTTTCATATTCCAGACTACTCCAAGCCCATAAAATTTCAGAGTGTCAGATTTCTTCATGATATCTCACCTTCAGTTGTTCTATATTCTTCTCCTCTTCCACAGCAACAACAACAGATTGTAAAATGGAAACACTATGACTGAGTTGGCCATATGAAAGATAACTATTTCGATATTCACCCATGAAAGCACTGTGGTCAACACACTCATTCTTCACACAGATGCTTCAGAAACAAGCCTCCTGCAAGAGCAAGGATTCATCTTGGATGGATCGCTTCTTGGCAATGAGAATCAACAACTAAGAAGATGTTTAAGTCATATGTTAGAACTTGTTCTAAAGTATTGAACAATCTTGCAGTTGAGTTTTTGCCATCATCTCACCTTGTATCTGACAAAGCGGAAATGGTGGTCATGTACAAGCTTCAAAGCCACTTCAAGCGAGCCTGAGCCACAACCTGTCATTCTAGATTCAGAATTGTAGTCAGAGACATAGATTCCCATGAGCATGTCATTGGTTATTGGTCAGCCTTAAACCATCTATGCAAGGTTGAGATTCCCCCTCTTCAAATAATTTGGGACACTTCCTCTAACAAAAGATTTTTGGTTATCTAACCTATTACTATTAGATGGACCAAAGTACACCATGTAAGACCAATTTTACCCTGGTAAAATTTCTTTCACTATGCAAAATAACTTAGTAATCCATAATTTATTAAGTTGTTTCTGGTCTAAACAGGAAACCCCATGATGAATAATTGAATAAATCCTTAATTTTTTTATTTTCCTAAAGGGATAATTAATCGACACAATTTAATTAATATTCCTAGTAATATTTAACCCAAAACAGGAAAATTAACTAGATAAATCATTATTTATCTTATTATTTTCTAGGAATAATTATTTAAAACTTTATTTAAATAATATTCCTTGTTAAATTTGACTAAATAATTTATAAATAATTGAATAAATCATTATTTATTTAATTATTACTCAACCACATTCTTAAAAAAGTAAATAAATCATATATTTATTATTTGCAAATAAAGGGATTTGACCAAATTCAAATTCTTTTTCCCTCCAACAAAAATAATAAAATATTCTATAAAAGTTCGATCTAGATTTGGTTAATAATATTATAATTATGCACCAATATCTAGAATAACTCAATATTTGTTATAAATAGAAGGGGTTTTCCATTCATTCACTACCTTTTTTTTCCTAAATGTAATATTCCTACTTTAGCAAGCAGCTAATAGGAATATTAACTTTTGATTTTTTGCACTTAGTTGATGAAAAATGGGGGAGGAAACCCATAATTAACTAAAATCAGCTTAAAAACCATTTTGGTGTGAAAGGGGACATTGTAGTAGTTGGATTTCACACCCTCTTGTGTGAAAGAGGACTTTTTTCTTGTGGACAAAGTCAAGTTTGATCAAGTCAACAACATGCATGGAGAGGAGTGGATCATCAATGCAAATAGCTCAATGTGAACAAGGATTAGCCTAAACAGACATATGAGAGCTAGCTTGAAGACCCTTAGGTGTGAAAGGGGATGAAGTAGGTTGATGAGGTCAACCTTGACCAAATCAAGCAGCATGATTTTGGAGGAGTGGCCTTCATGGAGACACAACGCAGTTTTGGAGGGAGATTGATCATGTGCATGTGGAAACCCTAATGGGTGGGACCCAAGGGGAGGAGCCTCACATAGCTTATAAGGAAGGGATGGTAGCCATTTGAGGAAAGCTTTATGATTATTGATGTATGGTCCACATGACTATTTTGCATTCTCTTGTTGTTTAGCAGAGCTGCAGTGCTGTTTAGCACAAGGATTTCCTGCTTAGGAATTCCTTCTCCTACCTTGAGAGTCCTCTTGGAGGAGAATTGTACTTTATTTTTCCACACTCATGCTTAAGGCCAAGCATCCTCCTTCAGCCACAATTTTATTTTTGCAGAGCATAACGTTGTGTTGCAGGGTGTTGCAATGGAAGGTTCACAACACCACCTTCTGAGCTTATCTTTCAGAGGAGGGAGCTTCCCTTTCTTTGCAAGATCTATAAGGAAGATCTCTAGGCATATTTTACATCTTGGAACTTGGCCAAAGCACTCTTCATCTCTTATAGTGTAGTCCTTGGCAGGAACTGTGTCTTTTTACTCAGTGTTGCAGCAATAGGGTCAAGACCCTTGTTTATGAGCTTGTTCCCTGGAGGAAGGGCCAACCCTTCTCCCAGAAGGATTGTATAGAACAACTTCTCCTGTTTTTTATTATTCATCTATTTATTTACAAATCTACAGCATAACTACATTTTTTTAGATCTATTTTTTCAGATCTTCTTTTTTATAATGATTCTCTCAAGAAACCCTTCCTGGGTTATCTTCACATTGTATAAAAGAGGCTAGATCTATATTTTTCTCTGAGTTTGAGCTGAATAAAATTCATATCTATTTTTTATCATATATTTCTGCAGAAACACTCTCATTATTACACTGTTTTTTCTTCATTTACTTCTGCATTCCATAAGTCATGGGATTTGGGCATTTTTAAGCCATGTTTAAACCAGGAGATCTGTTTAACTTGGCTAGAGTGATTTGTTTTTGGTCCCATTCCATATGTGAGATGTATATTGTATAAAATAAAGGATCCAAGTCCCATTTCCCACATGTATAGCATAATTCTCTGTAAATAACATTTGTATGCCCTATATTTCCACATTTCCTCACTTTGGAAGGAGTGTATAGGTCATATTATTGTTGCTAAGCATTCATTTGCTGGTTAGATGTTACTTTCACATCTTATGAGCTAATTTACACTGTTATTTTCATGAATTTTGGTAGCTCCACTTTTCGAATATCTTAAGATATTCCCAATAGTGTTGATTTTCCCTATTTGGGAATATTACAGTGGTATCAGAGCATGATATTTGGCTCAGCCTATGAGTTATAGCTATCAAAAGGAGAAAGATAAGAATGATGGAGAGGATGAGTTTACTCTCATCACTTTTTAGATCCAGAAATAACCTCTCCTAGGAGGTTAAGCTGATGAAGGAGAAGAGATGCCAAGAAACTCCTAGAGGGTTTCAAGAAGAGGAAGGAACATGCACTTCCTATTCTCACAAATAAGAAGACCAGAAGCATGGAAGGCACTTAGATAATCAGATTCTAAGTGAATACCATGTTGAGTACAAGTCTCAACCTAGAGCCTTCAAGGAGACTCTATCCTTCCCATAGTTCATTCAACTGGAGGAAGAGAGGAGACCCTGCAGCAAGGGAGAAATCAAGGGCAATAGGTTCCTATTGGCCATTTTTTATGGGAAAAATACAGCAAAGGCTTGGACAAGAAGACTTGAAGCATACTTCCTACTACATCCAGTGGTAGAAAGAGAAGCAGTAGAGATTGCAGCGCTGCACATGAAGGGAAAAGAAAGCACTTGGTGGTTCAGTCACATAAGTCATGCAAGAGTATCTACTCTTGTAGATTTCACTCAGAGGGTGATCAAGAGATTTGATGAAGAACAATCAGAGAGGGAGGAGCCCTCACCACCTCTTGAGGAGACTTATATCAGCGCTATCACAACCTTGGAGGAGCAGCCTTCAACATCAGTAGTTGAGGGAGCCAACACAGTGGAAGAAGGAACTATTGCAGCCATGCAAAGTGTTCTTACAACCCATCAAGATATGATTGAATTTCCACTTTCTATTATTGCAGAAAATATTTTAGAATATTGTGGAAATCTACTGTTGTATGACCTAGGATCATCACTTACTGCTAATCTAAAGCAAAAAAGTTGCACTGCGCTATCCAAGAGCAGAAGTGAAGAAAGAAGGACCCATTCCTCATGGGAACATTTAGATGGCAACTTCATTCAGGAAGCCATGGTGGAAGAGATGTCAAAGGGTAGACATCTTGAGATGAGAAACTCTTTCTCCTCTCTATATGACACTCTCTCAATGAGCATGCCATAGCTCAAAGAGAGACTTCTACTTGTAGCAGATCCAAGACCTCATTGGTTTTGAAAGGCCATGCACGAGGAGGAGGTCTCATCAGGAGATCCCATTGGAGGTGCACTTCAACATTTCATGAAGTCTAAAGTTCTTCAAAGAATTGAGGAGGTTGGTGTCCTACCATGGGAGGATGGAAAGTATTTACAGAATGAGATCCATCACCCACATTGGGATGAATGGATGACAGTATGGAGCAAGAGGGTTCCCAACCCCTTGCAGATCTATGATACAGGCCAGCAAGAATCATGGCTGCGTTGGCTGCTTTTGGGTGAGTATGGCCACTACCCAAAGATTCATATTGTCTTATCTCATGCCTTAAGTCTCAATGATAGGATGCATAAGAAGAAGGCATGGCTGTTGTGGCTGTTAAGAAGAGAGTTTGGACATCATATGTCAAATCTTATGTCCATGTATTTACGCTTGCTTGAGGTATGTCTCATGTATTCACATGTATTTATGTTTGAGATGTATCTCATGTATGTACCTTGTTTTGGGAGGAAGGATAACTCCCACATGATTTATAAGGGAACTGGTTTGTACTATGTTGATGAGACATCTCCCATGTCCATCATTGTATTGTTGCTCCATGATTTGCATTTTGATAATGCAAGAAAGCAGCAAGAGTCCTTGTTGCTATGGTTACCTTTGGGAGAGTATGGGCTAAAATTTCTCCATACTCATCATGTTATTTTAGGAGGAATGTATGGCACATTCAAGGTGCAAAGAGGCTACCCTTCAGCATTGGAGGACAAGGAGAGGCTTCCACATAGGAGGAAGAGCTTCTCACATAGCATCATATTGGTGGATGGCTTGGGCATGCGGAATGTCAAAGTGAGAAGTCATGGAGTGACAAGAGCCTTAACACTAAGGCCAAAAACGCTGTCACTTGGGAGTAAGTACCTTTTGATGGAGTGTTCCAAGGGGAATATGCATCCTTCCCTTATGCAGATTTTAATGAAGATATTTTCATGGGAGGACTCATCCATGGACCTCACTTTTAGTTTACTCAATATGCATGGTAGGAGATACATTTATGTACTTACTGGTTGTCCCATTTAGTATCTGTATCTTTTCACCATCTATGGACAGTGCATTGCTCCCCATACGAGCAAGATTATTCTTGGGTTACATGGTCACTTTAAGGCCAATCTTTATAATGATGATAACCCATCTCCTCATAGCCTTGGGCAAGTGTATGATTGTTTTGATTGTACTCAGCTGATATATATTGCTGATTACTACCACATGGTAGATGAGAAAACTTGTGCAGCTAGTAATTTATTGAGAAACAACTTGCCACATGATGTTCTCAAGCAAAAGTTGGGAAGATTGCACTGTATCCACTTAATAAACCATTGGTATCATCCAAAATCACATGTAAACTTCAGAATTTTTCTGATTTGGATGCCAAATGGTGATGATGTGTCATTCATGTTGAATGGGATGATTTGGGCCAACATGATTCATGAAATGGGAGGAAGGATCTTTGGAGATCTAATATTATTCTTGCCACTTGAGGGAAACCTTATTGTAGCCACAAATCAGCATGTTCTCTACACTTACCATGAGTGGAGAGAAATACAGCAAGGGGTAGGCCATTTTATCTACGAAGTTAATTTATTCAACCCACCTACATTATAGGAGCTAAAGGTGGAGGAGATCTTTTATGAGTTTCCATGTTGAAGGGTGACTCATCTTGTATGGATGATAGCTTGGGGGTGGAGGTTTTACATGGGAATGATAGTTTCCAAACACATTTCAAACTCCATGCCTTGGGAGGAAGCTTTCCAATCCTATCCTTGCAGTTGCTTGAGGACAAGCAACATTTGGGAGGGGAGGACTGTAATATTCCTACTTTAGCAAGCAACTAATAGGAATATTAACTTTTTATTTTTTGCACTTAGTTGATGAATACATGGGGGAGGATACCCACAATTAACTAAAATCAGCTTAAAAACCCTTTTCGTGTGAAAGGGGATCATTTTAGTAGCTGGATTTCACACCCTCTTGTGTGAAAGAGGACTTTTTTCTTGTGGACAAAGTCAAGTTTGACCAAGTAAACATCATGCATGGAGAGGAGTGGATCATCAATGAAAATAGCTTAATGTGAACAAGGATTAGCATAAACAGACATATAAGAGCTAGCTTGAAGACCCTTATGTGTGAAAGGGGATGAAGCAAGTTGAGGAGGTCAACCTTGACCAAATCAAGCAGCGTGATTTTGGAGGAGTGGCCTTTATGGAGACACAGCGTAGTTTTGGAGGGAGATTGATCATGTGCATGTGGAAACCCTAATGGGTGGGACCCAAGGGGAGGAGCCTTACACGACTTATAAGGAAGGGGATGTCAGCCATTTGGGGAAAACTTGATGATTATTGATGTATGGTATGCATGACTATTTTGCATTCTCTTGTTGTTTAGCAGAGCTGCAGTGTTGTTTAGCACAAGGATTTCCTGCTTAGGAATTCCTTCTCCTACCTTGAGAGGCCTCTTGGAGGAGAATTGTGTTAGTATGAATATTTATTCGAAGTGCACAAAAAAATACCACTTTAGCTACGCATAACTTATAGCCCTAACAATAGAAATGACTGCTAATATATTTAGATATACAATTAGATGATCAAGACAAGAGCTGCAAAAATCTAGATCTATGCATTAGAAGACATTAAACAGTAGAAAATTAATATTTAATCCATATATCCAATAGAAAAGACAATAATATATCCAATGAATATTTTTATTAAAGGCACCTGGGAGGGAAACACAAGAGGGTGTTCCTTGTTCTCCTTAATGGGATGGGTTCTTGTGAGTCCTTAGCACTTCAGATTTAGAACTTCTCTCTCTTGGTGGTGTAGAAAACCCAGAAAAAAATGGAAAAGTATGGCTATGATTATGGATCAAGAGCCAGACCAAGTGTTGAGATCCAGAGTGATCTTTAGGCAACAAAAGGTAACAAATGAATGGGAAAACCCTCCTATTTATAACTAAATATTGAGTTAGTCTAGATCTTGGTGCATAATTAAAATATTATTAACCAAATCTAGATCCAAATTTTATGGAATATTTTATTATATTTGTTGGAGGGAAAAGGTATTTGACTTGACTCAAATGCCCTTATTTGTAAATAATAAATAAATGGTTTATTTATCATTTTAAGGATGTGATTAAGTAATAATAAATAAATAAATGATTTATTTATTATTTTAAGGATATGGTCCAGTAATAATCAAATAAATAATGATTTATTTAATTATTTAAGGGTGAATTAGTCATATTTAACAAAGAATATTATTTACATAAGATTTAAACAATTATTATTTAGAAAATAATAAGATAAATAATGATTTATCTAATTAATTTCCTTGTTTTGGGTTAAATATAACTAGAAATATTAATTAAACTTATGTTTAACTAATTATTTCTTTAGGAAAATCAAAAAAATGTATATTTATTTAATATTTCCTTATGGGGTTTCCTATTTAGACCATAAAAAACTTAATAAAGGTGATTTACTAAGTTATATTCATAGTGAAAGCAATTTTACTTGGAGTAAAATTGGTCTTACATGGTGTAATTGGGTCCATTTAATGATAATTTAGATGACCAAAAAATGGTGTAATAGATTGCCCCCCAGCGTGCGAGCATTAGGAGCTAATCGTATGACCGAAGTACATTGTAAGAACTCAATCACTAGACATCGTAGGGGAAGTTAAAGAGAGAGAAGTATAAGGTAAAAAAAACTGCTGAAAGAACTAGAACCTGAGGAGGCAACTTGCAGGTGCGACAAGTATGTGTGAGTGAGTACCTTCTATAGGAAGTGGGGGAGGCATACCTCTGCCCACCGAGGCAATAGTACAAACAAAAAGGCACCCAGAAAACCAGGGAATGCAATGATAAAGTATATGCTGGCGTAAACATGAGCCAAATAAATAACACGATAATGGATCCCACATACATATTGTGCCTGGGATAACAGCGAGTACTTTGTACAATAATATCTGAATACATGAGATATAAATACAACCCAGATGCTCCTGAAAACAGGAAAGGGCTCTAAAAATTTGACTAATACATGCAAACAAAAAGGCGCTACAAGTGGGTGAGGCCGATATCATCAAATGTATGGAGTTTCATCGAAGGCTGTGATGAAGAGGTCATCCGAGTGTGTGGGGGGCTACTTGTAGGGCCACCCCCTCATGAGGGTTGAGACATCTCACACACACCCAGGAATCACCGATGTTAGCTGCGGCATCACTGAACCATTGAGTATACGGATCTCGATCATGCTGAAAGGAGGTGGAGCTGAGAAACAATCAAGTCAAAGGGAAATAAGGAGATCCTTTGCCTGATCTGAGGCACCGAACAAGAGTGGAAGCTGGAACCAAGGTACATCACCCTCTAGACCTATCTTCTGGAATGAATGAGCTGATGTCGACAGAAGGAGGTCTGCCATAGGTGAGGAAATAAGGGATCC
This sequence comes from Pinus albicaulis, assembly GCA_034641835.2. Lineage (NCBI taxonomy): Eukaryota > Viridiplantae > Streptophyta > Pinopsida > Pinales > Pinaceae > Pinus > Pinus albicaulis. Next base: position 333,356 of record JAXQQM020061275.1, on the reverse strand, counting down.
TCAACTAAGGCACGAGAGAAAATAGTAGAGTGACTAACAGACTGACGTCAATGATGATGATGAAATGGGGGGACTGAGTAGCGAGCAGAAAACTTCCCTTGTTAGAGCATAAATGGCATGGATGACCTGGCAGCGACTCACACAATATCATGAGGGATAGGGGACAGTAGGACTGAAGGTCATAATGTGCGACACGAGAGAGGGACCAAGAAATGAATGATGGAGGACCATGGCAAGATGTAAAAGGACTCGGGATAGACTCCACGGAAGCAATGATGACTCCACTCAGACGCTCTAAACAAGTGTGACTCGATGGTGATGCCACATATGTAAAGGGTCCAATGGGGACCATAAAAGCATGAGTACAAGATGGTAACTCACGACAAAAGTCAACACGAGCATGGAAAATTATGGAGGCAACATGGTGCCCCCAGTACGAGTGTTGCAAGTGAAGAAATTCGATTTTGAGGAAGGGTGAAGTGGCGCTTCGTGGAAAAAATGTGTCCTAGTGAAGTATCAAAAAAACAAATGGCTAATAGATACCCATTTGAGGGCTTGGTGAGATATCTCAATTGGTATATACGGTTTGTCAAATTGAGATACCTTTTGGTCACAATAAGAAAAAGAAAAATCAGGGTTTTTATTTTAATAAGGCATTTTCCTTCCAGATTCACTTATTTTCCGGTGGAGCTGTGGTGAATGTATTGAGGAGAGGAGGCCTTAAATCTTGCGACAATTGTAGCGGATAAACCGACCATTGGAATTTGAGATCTATCAGTTGTAGGTAAGAGGCCTAATCCTACTCTTTCATGTCAGTGGATTGGAAGTTCATTTTAGGTACCCAAAGCTCATGAATAGGCCAGGTCACACTTTTTGGGGTCTATTCCGTGTCTTGGGTAGCAGGTACTGGGCAGAAATCTGCGACCTATCCCAGGAAATGACCTGGAAAATGTGACCTGTCAGAGAAAGGGGTTTTCAGTGTTGTTTTTGGCTGATATCTGGGATTTTTATGGTTGATGGGTATAGGTTCCCCCAAGCATGTTGTGGCATGCAAAAATGTATTTAGAAAAAAAGGGAATCTAAACACATTTTTCCGATGTGGTGCGCCATTTGTTCTTGGTGTGGTTATGAAGTTTGGGAGAGGAAATAGATGATTACCAATCTCTTTTGGTACTGCATATATGAATCAAATGGATTTTTTAAGTTTTCGAGTTGGCATACATGGTGTTACTATCCCAAAGAGTGGATTTTGACATAATGAACTGATGTTCACCTAGAAAAATGATAGGTTGGGCAACCACACTGTCTATGAGACTAGGATGCTGATGAAATATAAAGGAATGATGAGGGGTATCATGAAGTGATATGGGACTCTAGAGGTTCTTCTAAATGTGGAAGAATTATGGGACTAGAGTCGTCACAACTAAATTCTCTAGGAGAGTGGTGGAGAACTGCTTCTCTTGGGCTCTCCAATATGGGTGCCCCCTTACCCAAACATTGGGTGTCAATGGCCACAAGGTGCATGTGATTCAAATGCATGAATTCGATGTAAGGGGGAATAGATAAAGTCAGGAGTGGTGGCTACTTCCATAATGTCATCATTGTAAGGTGACTGATGGAATAAATACCACCTAACGTGGTGAAGTGACCTTACTCCTCCTCATGAGAGGAGAGGTTTTCATGCGCATCGTCACTAGGGGTGACATAGGAGGAAGCAGAGAAAGGATCTGTCGATGTTGAGACTAGGGAGGGTGCTGAGGGAAGGTCAGGCGAAACATCAGGGGATGTTTCATTGGGGACTTCCAACCAAGGACTCGTGATCTCAACATCATAAGGGGGAATGTGAATGGGAGTATATGTGTCTTCTAGTGTTGCTGAAGCAGGATGCGAGAATAAGGGAGCGATTGACTCATTGCACTCATCCTTGAATTGGCGTAAGGCTTCTAAAGAGGAACAATACTCTTCGAGGCGAGGGAAAAAGTAAGTGTAGTGGCCATGGAAATCACAAAAAGCACAAGGGTGATTCGTGCGCAATGGTTTGAGTTTCGGGATTGAATCGGGTATAGTGACATATACCTTTGGGATATCAGATTCCGGAAATGTCTCATTGACCATGGAATTGAGGTGAGGCAACTCTGGACAAGTATGGGTGGTGTGGCCTACAGCATCACACAAAGCACACTAGATGGTTTGTTGTGGAGGCCAAGAAGGGGCGGGGTTTGTCGGGGTGGCCTTGTCCTTTGATGCCCTCTTGTGAGCTTTGCCCTTCTTGCCAGAAGTGGTCGCAATAGGAGGTGGTTCCTGTTGAGGTGAATGAGGCACTGCTGCAGCAGGAGAAGTCATAGGGGCCAGTTGAACTAGGGTCAAAGAAAGCTAAGTTTTAGGTTGATTGGGTGGCGTGGTGGCTGGAGGATCGAGGTACCAGATGGGAATCCCAAGAATCAGGTTAGGAAGAGAGAAGGTGGCCATAATAGGTACAATGTACACTCTTGGTGAGGGAGCTAGGAATGGTATCTGACCCGAGGGTTTATGACCAGGCAGGACGACTCTAAGGTGGTTGAGGCCTGGAGGAACTGTTCTCGGAGAATGAAGGTGCTCATGAGTACCAGCTGAAGGTGAAGGGCCAGGAGAAGAAGGTTCAGAAGGCTGATCAGAGGACATCATGAAAATTTGGTAATCGAGGGAACCAGATGGAAGAGGTTGAGTGGCCACTTCTCCTTCAGGTGGTTGGGTGGTCACAAATCCCTGCTGAGGGAAAGGATCAGTAAGCACAACTGGTTGAATAGGTGCAGGGCTAGGAGGAACAGAAGGAATGGCTTGTTTTCCTCTCAAAGTTTCTTAAGACTCCCATAGTTGTCGCATTTGTGGCAGAAGGGACAATCATGCGTATAATGACCATAAACACCACAACACGAATAGGGCTTGTTCGTACAAAGAGGCCTGTCCTACTTGGACTGAGTGCCTTGTTGCTGGTTTGTAGTGTTAGGAACATTACCTTGATTAGGCCCATGATTACAAGAGGCAGGTTGAATTTTATTGCCTTTCCTCTTCCTTTTTGAGGAAGGAGGATTAGTCATGCCCTGTTGTGCATACACCTGCCTCGGAGGGGGTGGTGGTTGCTATTGCAGGGGTTGAGAAGGCAAGGGAGGAGGAGGTGCTAGTGCTAAAGGAGATGGAGCACCAGGCTATGAATACAGATAAAAAGAAGTTTGGGAAGTAGTGTAGTAAACAGGAGGTTGGAAAAAATGAGGAGGCATGCCGTAACCTGGATACATGCTACCAGGAGGGGGCAAAGTGTCGGAGGTGCTGGCCCCACCCTGAGAGAAACCATATCGCATGGGAGGTTGAGCCTATGGATTAAAGAGAGCTCCAATGATACCATCGGCGACGTGAGATGCCCCTGGTACATTGGCACCACTAGGTCTGGGAAGATCAGGTAGAATGGTATAAACATAACCTAACTGAGCATAGATCAGGTCATATTTTAACACAATTTAGAGAGCGACTTCTTCGGTTTGAGGAAATTGCAATGCGACATATTTCCCGATAGGCAGCAAGAGAGTCCTAAGGAATCAATCCATGTAGACACGGTCCTTGAAGGGAGGGGCTCGACATAGGCTCCTTTATCTCCACCATTCCTAAACATGTTTGGATAGGCGGGTTGTAGATGATTAACAAAAAGAGGTCAAGAGCTCGGTACCAGTTTCGTAATGAAGGGGAAGCTGGAAGTAAGACAAAAAATCCTAGGCCAGAGTCGCAAATGTGGTATGAGAGGAAGGGGCTTGATCAACATACCACTTAGAAGCTTCGCCTGTAAGCGTTCGTTGGAACAACGAAAGATGAACAGAGTCATCGGTAATAGAATTGGATGAACACCACATGTGGAAAGATCAAATATGATTTGAAGGATCTTCTCCAGCAAGACCTTCAAACTTTGGGATGTCTGAAGGGAGATTTGTTGGCATGGTAGGCCAATGAGCATCATGGTGTATAGGGTTGTTTATCAACTGGTCAAAATCGAGGAGGCTAGGGCCTGCCATGAAAGGGAGCAAGGGTGTTGTCGAGGTAGTGTCCGTGGTAGTCCCACTAGTGGTATTTCCGGTGGGAGGGCCGAGGTTACCACCAGCATTAGGTCCTGCACCAGACATAGTGAAGGTGTCAAGGGGAGAATCGTAGGCGGGATGAGAAGGAGAATCCAAAGGACTAGAAGAAGAGTCAGTGTACGAACTCGGTAGAGGACTAACTCGAACTCTATATGGAGGAGTAAGTCGTCCAACCAGAAACTGAGGATGAAGGCCAAGAATTCTCCGAGATAAACGCCTTGGTGGCAAAATGGTGATGACACAAACATGGCACAAATGAAAAATAGACCAACAAGGGTAGGGAGGTGCAGGATCAAGTGATTACAATGTTGAAACAAGGGCAAAGAGGTGGAGGATCAAATTATTTCAATGTTTTTAGAGTCTTTTCTTTGTGGTGTTAACCAAGCCCTTTTCACTTAGGGTGTGTGTGTAAAAGTGTGTAAATTTTAATTTTTAAACCCAGACATTTGTAGAGAAAAAGAAAAAGTGTTGTTGTATAGCTGTAAATAACCCTGCAAATGACAATATATAGGCCTGTAAAACAGAAAATAAACAAATAATAATGCAATAATCTAAACCCAAGAAGGTGGGCCTCTCAACAACTAGTCAATAGGTGAGTAAAAAAAACTAATCTAAACACACTAAAATAGGCAATAGATCTTGGTTCAAGAGGGACAAAGATCTAACAGATAAAATCTGCTGGAAAATCAGAGGAAAATTGCTGTAAAAAGTGGTGGCGAAGGGATATCTCTAAGAAGGAAGTGGAGTGCCCCCTAAGGAAAACCCAAAAAAATCTTAAAAGAGGAGATTTGGATGGATAACAGCCGATCTGAAGTGGATCTGAAAATGTGGTATCGGATCTAAAAAAATGGCTGAAGACTCTGAAATTTCAGACAACCTGCAACAGCAAACACTCTTCCACAAAAAGTGGAGGGTACTGAAGCCCTATGGGGCTAGGTTCCCACTTATTTGAGCGAAATAGAAAAATTATAGGTCCAAAACGGGCAGAGATGAAGGTCTGACAACCCTGAACAGAGGCTCAGCAGAACCTAGAAAACTTTCAGAAAAATCCCTGCAAAAAGTCTAGGTCACAGTTTTTTGCCTGTTTTTAGCAGAGGTTGCAATTTTTGTGTTGTAAAATGTGCCCTGGAAGTCCAGGTCACAAGTTTTGTGCAGAAAAGTGTGACTTGCATTTCTGGCACTCTCAGTGGCAAATTTTAGAAAAAATTGTCATCTTAGCTGCGGCTGATGTCTGTCACCTACGCAATGGGTCCAAAAACATGCGGAAGTTAGAATTTTTAGAGTTTTAGGGTTTTATGGGTTAAAAAAAACATCAAGAATAAGAAAAAAAAGGGGCTGAAGAGAAATCCTAGGGTTTGAAGTAGCTGGATATGCAAGGATCAGAAAAATGACAACAGTCATAATGGTAAACCCGTGTGGAGCCGCCAGTTGTTAGTATGAATCTTTATTCAAAGTGTACGAAAAAAAACCACTTTAGCTACGCATAACTTATAGCCCTAACAGGAGAAATGATTGCTAATATCTTCAGATCTGCAATTAGATGATCAAGAAAAGTGCTGCAAAAATATATATCTATGCATTAGAAGACATTGAACAGTATAAAAATAACATTTACTCCATAGATCCAATAGACAAGACAAGAATATATCCAATGAATATTTTTATTAATGGCATCTGGGAGGAAAAAACAAGAGGGTGTTCCCCATTCTCCTCAATGGGATGGGTTCTTGTGAGTCCTCAGCACGTCATATTTAGAACTTCTCTCTCTTGATGGTGTAGAAAACCCAGACAAAAATGGAAAAGTATGGCTATGATTATGGATCAATAGCCAGACCAAGTGTTGAGATCCAGACTGATCTTTAGGCAACAAAAGGCAACAAACGAATGGGAAAACCCTCCTATTTATAAAAAAATATTGAGTTAGTCTAGATCTTGGTGCATAATTAAAATATTATTAACCAAATCTAGATCCAAGTTTTATGGAATATTTTATTATATTTGTTGGAGGGAAAAGGTATTTGACTTGAGTCAAATGCCCTTATTTGTAAATAATAAATAAATAAATGAATTATTTATCATTTTAAGGATGTGATTAAGTAATAATAAATAAATAAATGATTTATTTATTATTTTAAGGATATGGTTGAGTAATAATCAAATAAATAACGATTTATTTAATTATTTAAGGGTGAATTAGTCATATTTAACAAAGAATATTATTTAAATAATATTTAAACAATTATTCTTTAGAAAATAATAAGATAAATAATGATTTATCTAATTAATTTCCTTGTTTTGGGTTAAATATAACCAGAAATATTAATTAAACTTCTGTTTAACTAATTATTTCTTGAGGAAAATCAAACAAATGTATATTTTTTTAATATTTCCTTATGGGTTTTCCTGTTTAGACCATAAACATCTTAATAAAGGTGATTTACTAAGTTATCTTCATAGTGAAAGCAATTTTGCTTGGAGAAAAATTGGTCTTACATGGTGTACTTGGGTCCATTTAATGATAATAGGTTAGATGACCAAAAAATGGTGTATCACATTTCACTTCATTTTTTCACACTCAGGCTTGAGGCCAAGCATCCTCCTTCAGCCACAACATTATTTCTGCAGAGCATAACGTTGTGTTGCAGGGTGTTGCAGTGGAAGGTTCACAACACCACCTTCTGAGCTTATCTTTCAGAGGAGGGAGCTTTCCTTTCTTTGCAAAATATGTAAGGAAGATCTTTGGGCATATTTTACATCTTGGCACTTGGCCAAAGCAATCTCCATCTCTTACAGCGCAGTCCTTGGCAGGAACTGTGTCCTTTTACTTAGTGTTGTAGTAGCAGGGTCAAGACCCTTGTTTGTGAGCTTGTTCCCTGGAGGAAGGGCCAACCTTCTCCCAGAAGGATTGTATAGAACAAATTATCCTGTTTTGTATTATTAAACTATTTATTTATAGATCTGTAGTATAACTGCATTTTTTCAGATCTATTTTTGCAGATCTTCTCTTGTATGCTCATTCTCTCAAGAAACCCTTCCAGGGTTATCTTCACATTGTATAAAAGAGGCTAGATCTCTATTTTTCTCTGAATTTGAGCTGAATAAACTCCAGATCTGTTGTTTATCTTATATTACTGTAGAAACCCTCTCATGATTATGCTGTATTTTCTTCAGTCACTTCTGCATTCCATAAGTCATGGGATTTGGGCATTTTTAAGCCATGTTTAAACCGGGAGATCTGTTTAACATGGATAGAGTGATTTGTTTTTTGTCCCATTCAATATGTGAGATGAATATTGTATAAACAAACATATCCAAGTCCCATTTCTCACATGTATAGTGTAATTCTTAGTAAATAACTTTTTTATGCCCTATATTGCTGCATTTCCTCACTTTGGAAGGAGTGTATAGGTCATATTCTTGCTACTAAGCATTCATTTGCTTTTGAGATGTTCCTTTCACATATTAGGAGCTGATTTACACTGCTATGTTCATGAATTGTTGTAGCTCTACTTTTGGAATATCTTAAGATATTCCCAATAGTGCTGATTTTCCCTATTTGGGAATATTACACTAAAGATCACTCCGGATCTATACTTTTGATCTAACTATGATCCTCCATCATTGTCATATTTTTCTACTTTTTCTTGTTAACTCCCCTTGAGTTCCATTTTTGTTTGGGTTTTCTACACCATCAAGAGAGAGAGATCTTAGATATTAAACGTTGAGGACATATAAGAACCCATCCCATTGATGGAAACTGGTAACATATTTTTATGTTCCCTTCCCAGGTGTCATAATTCAAAAAAATTATTTAAAAACTCTTATCTTGTTCATTGGATGCATGAAGCAACTCTTGCTTATTATTTGTTGTTTAATGTCTTTAACTGAATATATCTGAATTTCTGTAGCATTTATTCTGATCACTAACTACAGATCTAAGGAAATTGACAGCCATATTTGATGTTAGGGATGTTTTTTATGCACAGCTAAAGTGATATTTTTTCATGCGCTTGTGATTAGAATTCACACTAACTAAGTGTTCTAGTGTTGGTGGTCATCCTTAAACCACCTCCTTATGCCAACATTTTAGAGAGCACATTCAACCTAGTGATGTCATTTTGTATTACAACTCTCTTCTTGGAATCACACATACCCCTTCGGATTAAGTGGGGGAATGTTGGACACCTAATCCTCTATGGGTAAGTGTGGAAGGAAAATGGACATAGGATGTCCAAGAGACCTTGGAATGTGGAATCCAAGGGTCAACTAATGTACTATAAATGTATATCATTGTGAATAATAGTGTATCCAATGTTTTATATTTCTCATATCTTGTGTGTTTACGGTGTTCACCATGGCTGTGTTTAACACTATGATATGGGAAAGGTCAGTTGGGTAGAAAGTGTTATCAGGTTGATTGAGGCACAATAAAGTATTATCAACCTATTTTTCTCCCTAGGGTTAGTTCCTATGAGATATTTTTCTGATTGACCTTTTTACAGGACTTAGCTGCTATTTTTCCTAATTTTTTCCGCAAATGCATGGATCCCATATTGTGCTCATTGGAACCTTCCAACCCCACAAAGGAAACCTTCTACATGCAGTTATAGCCTATATTTCACTATTTTGTTTGTGTGGTTGGAGGAATTGTTCTAGAGACTTGTGGTTCCTAGGAGATCAGTTTGACACATCAATTTATCCTATCTATTTGATCAAGGTAGGACTCATTATTGAGAAGCTTCTCTAACTTCTCTTTGTCCTAAGTGTCTACATTCATCCTCATGGGAGTCCTCTTCTTCATATTTATACTGGGCCATCGTAGAGGTGAGGCTATTTATGGAGAGTGAGCTTGAGAGAGTCTATGCATCCATTGTGATTTAGATTTCAAGGTTTCATGTTATTGGTTCATTATTCATTATAGTGGGGAGACTCTGTCAGGATGAGGATAGGACAACCAGAGCTTGAGGTATATTCTTGTAATTTCATTTACATGGTTAAATAATATATGTTCCTTCCCCTTATATCAATATTTGTAGTAATTTATATATGTAATTTTTGGATGTTTTGAGTTGGTGATCTTATACAAAAGATCACTTATCATCTCCATTTATTTTTGTTTGTGTGCAAAATTTTTATTAGAAGCGAATGAAAGATATCACTTTCTTGGAGCATAGAGATTATGCTGTTGGAAATATTGGAACTGATGTCATTAACCTTAACGATGATAATTTATGTTGATTGTTTTTATTTTAAAAGGCTAAAAGTGATGTGAAGTACAAAGTCTATGTTAATCAATATGAAGGCTAAATGTTGTTAAGTGGAACATAATGTATTAAGACAAAAATTAAAATACATATATTTCATTGAGAAGAAAATGTAGATAATACAAATCTAATTTGTTTCTTGTCATTATTACTTATTGAGATGTTACAACATCATTTTCCATTACACATATTTTTCATAACTGAAAAATGAAACAAGTGAGCGATTTTGGAAGTTCAAGAGACAATTCTTCACTTCGTATTCCGCACGGAATGAAAACAACCAAGGGGGATTGATTATTAAATAAAAAATGTGGAATGGAAAAAGAGTTTTTTTGGAAGAGAAGGAATATGAACAAGGAAGTTGATGGGAAACAACAAAAGAGAAAGAGAGAGTGGAAGAGAAGAAGTAGTTCAACAATAAATGTGACAGTAGAATAGTCTATGAGGTAACCAAAATTTGTAACTTGATGTTGTGACTGAGAAATTTCTGTTCTATTATATGTTGTAGTTTGAAAAATAACATGTTGTACCCTGTTGAGGTAGGAGCTTCTTGTGGGGTGTAGCCCGCAGGAAACTTGTGGGAGTTGGAGCTTCCTTTGAGGTAGTAACCTCTTGTAGGTTGGAGCATACAAAAATATGATGTAATAAGGAGTAGCAAGTTTCCTTCACATCACTTGAGCTTAACATTCATGGTTTTCTCCCCTCAGGGTTTCCATTTATATCTTTTTTCTTCATGTATTTTTTCTGAATGCTATGTGAATGATCTTGAACACTTGATAAGTAATATGAAAATTTATCTTCTTGATACCTACAAAAAAAATTCAATAGAGAATGAACATGAACCATTAGTTGCATAATAAAGTAAATATGAGAAAAATAAAAGAATATTAAATTACTTATCTATTATGCATGTATTTTTATGGTTATGATTATTATGCATGTGTTCTTTATTGCAGTTTTGTGTTATCATGCATGATGTTGATATGTTGATGTCATTATGCCGGTCTAGATTGATTTTGCAGACAAGATAGCCTTCCCTGAAATACAATAAGGTATGCCTTTTATTATTTCTTTATTTGGTTTATCTAATATGACATGTTTGTAGGATATAGGATATTAGATATGAAAATAATAATGGTGAAATACAACTCACATGACTCCCCTTATAAGCCTAATGTGAATTCTATGTGTTGGACACCTAATCCTCTATGGGTAGGTGTGGAAGGAAAATGGACATAGGAATTCCAAGAGACCTTGGAATGTGGAATCCAAGGGTCACCTATTGTACTATAAATGTATATATCATTATCAATAATAGTACATCCAATGTTTTATCTTTCTCATATCTTGTGTGTTTATGGTGTTCATCGTGGCTGTGTTTAACATGGTATGAGAGCTGCAGGTGAGACCCTGGGATTTTCAGATTCTGCCAGCTCTATTCCTGGAAATCCTGCCCTTGTAACTCCTTGGGCTCTACACCTGGGTTCTCTATGATTCTAAATAATTATTGGTCCCATTGCACCAGACATGTTTCTATACATTAATTTTATCTGAGATTCCACACACTAGTGTAACCGTAACAAATTTTTGTGCAAGTTAGTGAAATATATGCTAATTTTATACCTTGCACCTATTTTTCTGCTGAGAAATATTTAGGTGTACCTATGTGTGTTGTCAACACAATCGGAGCCCCTATAGTAACAAAGACCAAAATGGTTTGGTATCATTTCAAGTCTGTCCTCACCACACCCACATTCTTAGTTCATTTGGTCAGTTTCTCTCATGAATGAAACTTTTGTGATAGCTATGTTTGGCCTTGGATTTATTATTTTGAAATATCTACATATTTATTTCCAATCCAGTCTATTTTCTGTGTTAATGTAATATTCCCAAATTTTCACTTGATATTTGGAATATTAGAGTTCTTAATTTTCTTAATGAATTAAGTAAATAAAAGGGTGGAGGAACCCATAATCCTCAAGATGAATAAATACTCACTTTTTATGTGTGAATGTGGATTAATTAAGCCTAGATCTACATAAAGGAGGTAGTGGAGAAACTACTAATTTGAATGGATTGGAGATCGTGTCTCATTTATGAGATATATCATGGAGGTTGATACAATCAACTAAGATCTTGGAAGGGATCAAACAGAAGATCATGGAGAATTCATGATGAGATGATGGAGGAAGTTGTGCAATTAATGCACACATGATCGAGAGGGTGTACATTGCACCTAGACATGATGGATGACTTGGAGAGACAACGCAGTCAAACATGGAGGATCATGTCCAAGTCATCCATGTTTGACTATATAAAGGAGATGTAGACAACAATGAAGGGGGGCTATTGATTATTGATTTTGAGGTCTGTTTAGATATGGAATTGTCATGTCACATTCCATTGCTTTCTTGGGTTGTTTAGAAAATATTGCAAGTGTTTTTTAGCACTGGGTGTTCTTGGTCAGTAATCCCACCTCTTTCACTGAGTAGCTCCTGTAAGAGGATTGTACTTCATTCTACATCAGGCATTGGTGCCATATATCTTTTCATACTTTTTGTAGAACATCCATACTTAGAAATTGTACATTTTTGAAGATTAGTTTGGAAGGTGGAGGTTGTCTTCAGTATTTCAGTTGGAGAACTAGTGAAGGTTTATTCCTATCACCTTGGGCTTGAAGATCAACATTATCAGAGCTTCATTTCAGATCTAGAATCAGGCCAAAAGTTATTGACCTCCTAGAAGTAGTAATTCCATCCAGAATTACGCTGTCCATTATTGCAGATCCAAAGGAGGAAGGAATTTGCTAGCATTTCAGCTAGTAATCCTATGAGGGATCATCCCCTCACCTTTCCATCAATATCTCCATTAGCCTCGAGTCTATTGTAGCATATTTCAGCAGGCATAGAGCCTATCTCTCCTTTACAGCGTAGTTTTATGAGAAGTTGGGTAGCAACAACTGCAATCATCATTATACGATTGAGAAGCTAGATCTAGAGCTTCTATCTTATAGATCTGGAGGAGGGAACAATCCTTCAATATCAGATCTTATCTTGTGACATATTTCAGCCATCTATTTTTCAGATCTAGCTTTAGATCTATAATCCTAGTAGATAAAGGATCCATTAGGGGAATTTTGAGGTCTAAAATGGGCCTCCTAAGGAAATTATAAGATAATAGTGGAAAAAATCAAATAAGATTTGATGACATCATCAAATTTTAGAGGGAAAAATGAAAAAACTACTTTTTCAACTCATATTTTCAACTTATCTCCCAAATTTTTTGTTCAAATTTCAAGCAGGAGTACTCGTTGGATGCGAAATTTAATTCCTCATCCAAGGAGTACCCATGTTTCATACTTTATATGGGTCCTACTACACAAAAAATGAGAAATACATAAAAAACGTGATTACAATCACGTTTTTTATGTATTTCTCATTTTTCGTGTAGTAGGACCCATCGAAAGTATACAACATGGGTACTCTTTGGATGAGGAATTAAATTTTGCATCCAAAGAGTACTCCCGCTCGAAATTTGAGTGAACATTTTGGGAGATAAGTTGAAAATACGAGTTGAAAAAGTAGTTTTATTATTTTATTATTTTTTAATATTTTTACCCTTTTATTTAAAAAATGGTAAATCATCCCCCATGGTTGACATCATCATCTTGAATCCTATTGGTTGTTATAAAGTTTATTTTTTTTGTAAATTTTTCTTAGGAGGCCCATTTTAGACCTCAAAATTCCCCTAATGAAACCCTAGGAGGGTGATTTTCCAAAGTTGTATATTTGAAAAATCCTTTCTAGGTTATCTTGGGTTCCCATCACATTAGTCGGATCTTGAAACTTAGCATCATCAGAGCTCTTGAGCTCCCTAGATCTGAATTTCCTTTTGTAGCAGTTCATTTATATCTTCAGTAGAAGGGACAACACAATATTGCTTCCTGTAAGCTCATCAGTTACATAGTTCTAGTTGCAGCACCATTGTAGGGTGATTCTAGACTTTCTCTTGGGCTAGATCTAATCATTTTCTGTACATTGTGTAACTGATTCATCTCCATATAATAAAATTGCTCAGCTTCTGTATATATTCTGATGTTGTCTCTAGATTTATTGTTTACTTAGTTGCAGTTCTTATATTATGTTTAAGTATTAATACATTCTCCCTTTTGGGATATTATAGTTAAATTACCGATATGTGACCATGAATGTCTAAAACCTTTTGGTCTTACACTGCATTTCAACTTCTCACTCTTTGAGTGCGAGTCATGTGGTCTCTGCCAGCAGTAAAACCCTAGGTTTTTAAGTAAAGGGCATGGAAAATGTGGTTTCTATTTGTTCAAACTCTCCTTATGTTTGCAAGGATTTTATTCTCTCACCTTCCATTTCCTGCATATTTATAGCTCCATTTCCTCCGATTTAAGAGAATATAAACTCTACGAGTAGTATGGTGAAATTTTGTTTAATAAAAAAAAGTGGTTATCGAGATTCCTTTTGACAAGAAAGGCATCCTACCATTGTTGGAGTGAATAAAAATGGTAGATTGTCAACTTTACATTCAACAATGTATATGCTACATAAAGCGACTGTGAAATATGGTGCAGTGAAATGTGTGTTTTCAAATATGCAATTTCTCCTGTTTTGAATTGAGTATGTTACATTGAAATGGTATGTATGGTTCTGCGTTGATTTAAGTGTTGGAAATGTGCAAATTTCATCTCGATGTCTGAAGTTTTTATGGAAAACCAATTGAAGGCATCAAAACATGAGTGAGGGATTATATGTAGTTTATTTAAAAAGATAAACATGAGTGATGACATATAATGGATTAAAAAAAAGGCTATTGAATATATATGATGGTTCATGCATAAGTGAAATTATGAAAGAATTTCTTTTAAATGAGCACATATGTGACATATGTGATGGCATATAAAATTCGTCGAGCTCATTTTTAAAGGCCTTATTTTATACCATATGTTATATGGTATAAAATTATACATGGTAGCAAATCATTGGAACATTAAGTTGGTATTGGCGTTGGAATGTTGAGGACTCTAATTTTAAATTACTCAATATTGTTTTGACCATGTATTTTATTCTGCAGTGATTAAATAAGACAAATGGTGTTAGTTGGGTATGTTGGTTGATTATTTTGGTGAAGGTCTATCATGATATGTCATATGACTGTGCACCATCAAATTGAAAATTTATATGTGCGCTATATCAATGTCTCTCTATTGCATAAGATGTATCTCTATTGCAATAAGATGGGGTTTGTTGGGGTTTGTCTAGTCTTGCTAGACTGTTGAGTATTTGAATTCAGTTATACATGCACCCTAGAATGATGGGTCTCTAGTGTTTAACATTCTTTTGGAGATATATTAGAATTTTTTTTAAAACGTTTTGGATTATTTAGGGCTAATCCTCATCTCAAGCCATACTAAAAGAAGCTTCTATAATTGATAGTGGTACATTTCTAGGCCTTTATTTATTGCTGAGACAATGGATAAAAGTATTGAGTTACTAAATTTTCTAGATACTCTCATACTCTCCATTGTTGAATCAGAGGACACAGTCAAAATAAACAAGGCCATTCTTGTTGACATTCAAACATGTCTACAAGATGCTCAAGAAAATATTGAGTTTCTACAACTCGAATCTCAATTCAAACAAGAAGAGATACACCAAAATAGACATCATTTTCAACCTCTTTCTATTCAGGACACTTGAGACAAACTCCCATCAACAACAAGAATATAAATTTCAGGTTGATTCAGAATATTTGAATGTAGAAGCAAAAATCGAACCTGCACTTACCAAGGCCATCATCAAACCTTGGGAATATCTTGTCCATAAAAAGCACATAATAGGTCTTGGATATGACAAGGAGGTGTCCTTTCATATTCCATACTACTCAAAGCCCATCAAATTTTATAATTTTAGATTTCTTCATGATATCTCACCTTCAGCTATTCTATATTATTCTCCTCTTCCACAGCAACAACACCAGATTGTAATATTCCAACAATATGACCGAGTTGGCCATATGAAATATCACTGTTTCAATTTTCACCCATGCAATCATTATGGTCAACACACTCTTTCTTCACACATTTTCTTCAGAAACAAGCCTCCTGCAAGAACAAAGATTCATCTTGGATGGATTGCTTCTTGGAAATGGGCATTAACATCTAAGAAGATGTTTAAGTCATATATCAGAACTTGTTCTAGAGTATTGAACAATATTGGAGTTGAGTTTTCACAAACATCTCACTTTGTATCTAATAGGGGGGGAATGGTGGTCATCTACAAGCTTCAAAGCCACTTCAAGGGAGCCTGAGCCACAACCTATCATTCCAGATTAAAATTTGTAGCCAAATCCATAGTAGTTCAAGCGAGCCTGAGCCACAACCTATCATTCCAGATTCAGAGTTGTATCCAGTGGTAAAGATTCCCATGAGCATTCCATTGGTTGGTGGTCAGCCTTAAACCATATATGCAAGGCTGAGATTCTCCCTCTTCAAAGAATTCAGGACACTTCCTCTAGCAGAAGACATCTTCTTCTTGCCAGTTTTGGTAGAGTTCCAGGAAATGCATCAAGCATTCCAGATTTTGTGGTCATCCTTAAACCATCGCAGGTTGTAGACCTCCCTTCTTCCAGGTTGAATGTCTCTCCCTTTTCAAAATATTAGGAGCACTTCCTCTAGCAAAAGACCTCATCTTCTTGCCATATTTGGAAGAGTTTCGGGAAATGTACTAAGCATTCAAATGTCGGTGGTCATCCTTAAACCACCTCCTTATGCCAACATTTCAGAGATAACATTCAATATAGTGATGTCATTTTGTATTACAACTCTCTTCTTGGACTCACACATACCCCTTCAGATTAAGGGGGGGAATTTTGGACACCTAATCCTGTATGGGTAAGCGTGGAAGGAAAATGGACATAGGAAGTCCAAGAAACCTTGGAATGTGGAATCCAAGGGTCACCTAATGTACTATACATGTATATCATTGTGAATAATATTGTATCCTGATTTAGCAGATACACTGAGAAGTTTGAAGGCAGATATCAAAATTTGCAAGGAAAATAATAATAGGTTGATTGAGGAACAAGAAAGTGTTATAAACCTATTTTTATCCCTAAGGTTAGTTCCTCTGAGATATTATGCTGATTAACCTTTTTACAAGACTTCGCTGCTATTTTTCCTAGTTTTTTCCACAACTGCATGAATCCCATCTTGTGCTCATTGGAACCTTCCAACCCCACAGAGGAAACCTTCTGCATGCATTTATAGCCTATATTTCACTATTTTGTGTGTGTGATTGGAGGGTTTGTTCTAGATACTTGTGGTTCCTAGGAGATCAGTTTGACTCATCACTTTATCCTATCTATTTGAGCAAGGTAGGACTCATTATTTAGAAGCTTCTCTAACTTCTCTTTATCCTAAGTGTCTACATTCATCCTCTTGGGAGTCGTCTTGTTTATATTTTACTATGACATCTTAGAGGATGAGGCTAATTATGGAAAGTGAGCTTGAGGGAGTCTAGGCACCCATTGTGATTTATATTTGAGGTTTTCATGTTATTGATTCATTCTTCATTATAGTGGTGAGACTCTGCTAGGATGACGAGAGGACGACCAGAGCTTGAGGTATATTCATGTAATTTCATTTATATGGTTAAAGAATATATGTTCCTTCCCATTATATCAGTATTTGTAGTAATTTATATATGTAATTTTTGGGTGTTTTGAGTTGGTGATCTTCTACAAAAGATCACTTGTCATCTCCATATATTTGTGTTTGTGTGCAAACTTTTTATTACAAGCGAATGAAAGAGATCAATTTCTTGGAGCTTAGGGATTATGCTATTGGAAATATTGGAATTGATGTAATTAACCTTAATTATGATAATTTATGTTGAATGTTATTATTGTAAAATGCTAAAAGTGATGTGAAGTGCAAAGTATATGCTAATCAATATGAAGGCTAAATGTTGTCAAGTGGAACATAATGTATTAAGACAAAAGTTAAAATATATATATTTCATTGAAAATGATATGTAGATAATACAAATATGATTTTTTTCTTGTCATTATTACTGATTTAGATGTTACAACATCATTTTACATTACACATATTTTTTAGAACTAAAAAATGAAACAAGTGAGAAATTTTGGAAGTTTAAGAGATAATGCTTCACTTCGTATTCTGCAAGGAACGGAAATATCCAAGGGGGATTTATTATTAAATGAACAAGGTGGAATGGAGAAAGAATTTTTTTGGAAGAGAAGTAATATGAACAAGGAAGTTGATGGGAAACAACAAAAGAGAAAGAGAGAGTGGAAGAGAAGAAGTAGTTCAACAATAAATGTTACAGTAGAATTGTATATGAGGTAACCAACATTTGTAACTTGATGTTGTGACTGAGAAATTTCTGTTCTCTTATATGTTTCAGTTTGATATATAACATGTTATACCCTGTTGAGGTAGGAGCCTCTTGTGGGGTGAAGCCTGCAGAAAACTTGTGGGAGTTGGAGCTTCCATTGAGGTAGTAACCTCTTGTAGGTTGGAGCCTACAAAAATATGATGTAATAAGGAGTAGAAACTTGACTTCACATCAATTTCAGCTTAAAATTCATGGTTTTCTCCCAACAGGGTTTCCACATATATATTTTGTCTTCCTCTATTGTTTCTGAATGCTATGTGAATGATCTTGAACACTTGATAAGTAATATGAAAATTTCTCTTCTTGACACCTATAAAAATAATTCAATAGAGCATGAACATGAACCATTAGTTGCATAATAAAGTAAATATGAGAAAAATAAATAATATTAAATTACTAATTCACCCCCCCCCCCTCTAAGTAATTTCTAATCTTAAATATAAATTGGTATCAGAGCCAATTTCCTTCTGTAACAATCTAACAACTGGAAGGAGGTCCTAAGTCAGAAAAATGTCTAGTCAAGAAGGATTCTCAACAAATAATGCCCCATTATTTATTGGTACAAAATAGGCTTTCTGGAAAGTCAGAATGAAGACATACTTAATGTCTCTTGGAATAGAAGTTTGGGCTACAGTGATGGTACGGTATGAAGAACTGAAGGAAGGGACTAGTGACAGAGATGCCAAACTAGATTTCATAGCTAATTCACAAGCTATAAATGCACTCCTACATGGTCTATGTGAGTCTGAATTTATCAAAGTAATACATTGTCAGACAACCAAATAAATCTAGGATAAATTAGAAAATATTCATGAAGGAGATAAAAAGGTAAATATGTCCAAATTGCAAGTATATAGAACACAATTTGAGACATTAAAAATGAATGAAGATGAATATATATCTAAATTCTGCTTAAGAGTTTCTAAATTCATGAATGTCTTGATAGGTCTATGGGAAGCAGTCAAAGAAAGAGTAATAGTTCAAAAAATATTGAGGTAAGTTACCATCTAAATTAAATCCTAAGGTTTAAACTATAGAAGGGACAATAGACTTTGAGATTTTGAAAAGGGACCAATTACTTGGGTCCTTGACAAAATATGAGATGAGAATTCCAAAAGGGAGTCAATCACTAGGGAGGAAGCCTTTAAGGAAAACAAGTGCATAGAAGAAAATGAATGTTCATGCCCAGGTTATGATGAAGAAGACAAAATTTTTTTAGAAGATTGAAGAAAGGCACATGTATGTACAAAGGGAAAATTTAGTTTAAGTGCTTTAATTGTGGAAGAGTGGGGCATTATGCCACAAAATTTCCCCATAAGAAAGCACAAAATCAGCCAAAAGAGAAAGATAAGAACAAATCGAATAAAATGCAGAAAGAGAAAAAGTTTAATAGATTTTTTTTTATGCTCAACAAGATATCAGTGCATATGAAAGCTCCAATGAATCCTCTAGTGAAGATAGAACCACTAAATTCATTTTTATGGCCTTGGAAGAGCTTGAAAAATATTTCCTGGAATGTGAAGAAGAAGAATAAGGTGAGTTAAATCTTGAGGGGGAGTTGATCAATGCCTTGGATGAAATAAAAGGCTTAAAATCAAGAATATAAAACAAACAGAGATTCTACTGAAATATGTAAAAGAAGAATAAAATTCAAAAGAAATTATTAAGTTGAAAGTTGAACTTGAAGAATAATATAAGGTGGAAGATATTTTCATGCAACAAATAAAAGAGAAAAATCAGGAGTGTGAAAGATTGGAAGAAGAGGTGGTAAGTCTGAAGAAGAAACTAGAAAAGGTTCAAACTGAATTAACCATTAACATTCAACAGATAAATGGTTCTGAACAATTGAATGAGATATTAAATTCTCAAAGGTCTCCACTTGTAAATATTGGGTTAGGCTATGAATGAGAATCTAGTGAGCCTAAGGAAGAAGATAAAAGGACATTACTTTTGTAAAAGTTGTCATGGGAGACAATGATAGCTCTCATTAGTCTGAGAACAAATATTTAGGCCACACTTCAACATCAAATGAACAACTGCAAAGAAACACTACCGAAAAAAACTAGGAGATAAAAGGAGTGAGCAATCAAATAACACACGAGCATAGACCATACTTCTTCAAAAGAAAAAAAATTGAAATGTCTATATGGTTATATCCCCAAACGACATACATTACTAGGTACATACATTTATTCTATGGGTGATGCTACTGCTGTAAAAAATTTGGATATAAATCCATAGATTGTAGAGCTTATGTCTGAAGATTTGATTTTGGAAATTCAAAAATAAGTGAGGATAATAATGTATTCACATGTGTATATGCTCCTTTTGAATGTTTCTATGGTCACAAGTTTGGACACAAGTCATATGAATCTCAGGTTAAGGAAAATAAATTTTCATCTAAGAATAATCATAGAAGATATGGTTGCATGCAATGGAGAAAAAATAAGAAAGAAGAGAGAATTGATAAGTGTGTTCTAGTTCTATATGCTCAAGATCAAAACAACAAATGGTATGTGGACAATGACTTCTCTCAACATATGACTAGAGACATAAGCAAGTTTGTATCTTTGGATGAAAATAAATATGGAAATTTCACATTCAACAATGACAAAGAAGGGAAAATTAAAGGAAAAGGTATTGTTAGTATGAATAATGGAAGAGGAAAGGATTAGGATGTATTGTTTGTAGATGGTCTAAAACACAATTTGTTGAGTGTAATTCAGATGTGTGACAAAGGTTGTGAGGTTCTCTTTAGAGCTCAATATTGTGAAGCTAGGTTAATTTATACAGGAAATACTACGGTTAAAGGAGTTCAAACATAGAGTAATGTATATATCTTCAAAGAAGAGAGTGAATAATGCTACATCAAAAAACTTGATGAATCCTGGCTATGACATAGGAGATTGGGGCATCTCAAATTTGGTCCCATTATCAAACTAAGCAAGAAGAAAAGATTTAGAGATCTACCAATGATAAAGTAGCCTGAAAACACTATATGTAGGTATTTCCAAATGGGTAAACAAACTCGAACATCATTGAAATTCAAAGATAAATTATCAAGCAGTAAGCCCTTAAATATAGTTCAAATGGATCTGTGTGGGCCTTCCAAAAGAAATGTACCAGGAGGATAAAAATACTTCATGTTAATAATTGATGACTACTCGATATTGAAATGGGTGTAATTTCTCATAAAAAATTCAGAAGAATTTGAAAAGTTAAAAATATTCAAGGCACTGGAAAAAAACCAAACAAGGTGTAAAATAAAGTGCATAAGATCAAATAGAGGAGGTGAATTTACATCAGACGAGTTTGCAGACTTGTGTAATGAATTTGGGTTAAAACAATAGTATACCATTGCATACACACCACAACATAATGGAGTTGCAGAGAGACAAAACGGGTTTGTTCAACAAATAGCCCGAGCTATGATGCAAGAAGAAACATATATCAAACCTATTTGGTAGAAGTGGTGCATACATCAATGCATATACTCAATAAGGCACATGTCATACCAAACTGTGATAAGACACCATATGAATTGTGGCACAATAAACCATCATTAATCAAGAATTTTAAAGTTTTCGGTAGTAAATTATTTATAAAAAATAATTATGAAAAACTAGGAAAATATGACGCTCAATATGATGAAAGAATATTTTTGGACATTCATTAAAAAGTAAGGGATATAGGTGCTATAATAATAGGTTTCATAATATTGTGGAATGCATCGATGTAAGGTATGATGAATAATTACTAGATAAGAACAAAATCATATGATTTATTAATCCTCCAGATCATCACTATTATGACAATGAAGAAAGTGAAGGGAAATATGAAACATCAGAATATACATAGGCGCACTCAAAAGGACCCTCAAGGTACACTCAAAAGAATCATCCTGAAAATCAAATTATTGGAGACAAAAGTGAAGGAGTTCAAACAAGAAGACAACTAGTAGAAAAATATCAGGAAGTTCGTTTAGCCATGTTGTCACAAACAGAGCCAAATAAATTTGATGAGGAAATTAATTACAAGAATTGGATAGATTATATGAATGAAGAGTTAGACCAAATTGAGAAAAAAAAGATTTGGGAACTAACACCAAGACGGGTTGGAAAGAATGTCATTGGAAAAAAAAGGGTATTAAAAAATAAGATGAATGAACAGGGTGAAGTGGTTAGAAACAAAGCCAGACTAGTGTGTAAGGGGTACTCACAACTATAAGGTCTTGATTATGAAGAAAATTTTTCACCAGTCATGAGAATGGAGGCAATAAGGATGTTTTTGGCCTTTGCATGCCGCAATGATTTCAAGGTGTACCAAATGGACGTGAAGCCGGACATTCTAAATGGTGATCTGGAGGAGGAAGTTTACATGGAACAACTAGAAGGTTTTTCATTATAAAATAAGCGTAAATATGTTTGCAGGTTAAAGAAATCATTGTATGGTCTTAAAAAAGCACCACAAACATGGTATTCTAGGTTGTACAAGTACCTTCAGAAACAAGGTTTCAAGAGAGGAGGAGTTGATAGTAATATGTACATAAAGTCTAATGGAGATGAATTATTAATTGTGGTTTTATATGTATATGATATCATGTTTGGCAGCAATAAATATGTCTGATAAAAGGATTTTCTCAATAGATGAAGTTGGATTTCAAGATGCCAATGATTGGAGAGATTACCTTCTACTTAGGACTTTAAATCCTATATAAGGCCAAAGAAATATTCATTTCTCAAGAGAAATATCTAAGACATGTGCTAAAAAGGTTTCAAATGGAGTAATGTAAACCTGTATCAACCCCCATGACTAGTGGATGAAAGCTATGTGCAGATGATGAGTCGCCGGATGTAGATCAAAAAATTTACAGGTCTATGATAGGAATTCTGTTATACCTATCAGCTTCTAGAACAAATATAATTTTGGAAGTTGGATTAATAGCAAGATATCAATCAAAACCCAAAAAAAGCCACTTGTTAGCAAAAAATAGGATATTAAGGTACTTGAACGGAACTAGAGACTAAGGACTATGGCATCTGAGAGGTAAGGAATTTACACTAACAACATATACAAATGCATATTGGGCCAGCTGTGTGGATGACATAAAAAGTACAAGTGGTGGTGCATTCTATCTAGGAGAGTGTTTGGCAGCATGTCTAAGCAAGAAATAAACATTATTTTCTCTATCTATGACAAAATCGAAATACATAGTAGCTGCAGCTTGTAGCACACAGGTGTTGTGGATGAAACAAACACTTTAGGACATGAAGGTAAACTTCAGTGAGCCTATTTCTATCAAATGCGACAATATAAGTGAAATAATCATGTTGAAATTTTTTTTGCTTCATTCAAAGACTAAGCACATCCTTATAAAATACCACTTCCTCAGAGAACAAATAGCTGAGAAGACAATGAAGATGGAATACAGACCCACAAAAGAACATATAACATACATATTCACAAAGCCTCTTTCTAGAGAACCATTTCACTATCTGAGAAACATGCTAGGGATAATGTTTACATATGATGCTCACTCATATAAATTCAAAAGGAGAATCTAAAATGTGGAATTGATTGCACCAGCTAAGGGGGAGACTACAAAAGTTGAAAGAAGCAAAGAATAGAAAAAACTAGCATATGAATTTTTCAATAATTTGAAGCATCTAAGAAGAAACAAGAACAAAGACATCATAAAAGCATGAGATCAAGTCCTCTTCATCGTGAATGCAAGCAACATCTATCAGGTGCAAAGATATTTAATGCAATATTTTATAGAAATATGTACATATGTATATATCTTGTCTATAAGCATGTAAATAAATAAATAGATAAATCGTGTTAGCATTATTAAAATTCTCTCAAAATCGTTCATTATCCTATTGTTTACATGGAATGCATTGATCTACATTCATGAAATAAATGACAATTTCTGTATGGAAGCCCGAGATATATTCTAATATATTTAGATGAAAGAAAAAGAAAAGAACTTCCATCAATTGGAGAAGAAAATTATATTCTATTGAAATATGCAACCAGAAGTAAAGAGACAACTATGGAAGTAAAATGGCTCTTTCAATCGAAAATACATCAAGTAATTAAGTTGCAATGCTACATTCAAAGTCTAAGAAATATTCAACCATGTATGCCACCATCAAGCCAAGAGGAGCATATTGTATTCATTTTTGTGATGAGTTTGCAAGAATTCTTCATCATGAAGGATCATGAGATCAACATCTAAACCTCATTAGTTGAAATATGAAGGAATTAAACTCATTAAATGATCAATTGAAAACTGCTGCAAAGGATCATTCCTGTTAAACTTGCAACAACTACCACTGGAGAAAATCAAGGAAATGCCTATGAAATCAGAAAGCCATCAGATGAATAAGATAATGGGCTATATTTTATTGAATCACTAGGATTTTCCCAAATCCTTTAGCTTCAATATCATGTCGACATAGAATTGGGTGATATCTATGTTATGTGATTAAGGTTAAAGACGAAAAAATTCCTACACCTGAAAGCTTAAACGAAGAATAAATTCATCATCAAATTTACAAAAAAAAGAGTAAAATGACATATATGAAACTATATATGGAAATTTTAAGTCATTCTATACATAATATATCCATCTAGAAAAGGATAAATAATGGATTCCTAAAATATGAAGTTTCTTTGTAATTAAATTAAAATGGGTTCGAAAACAAGCCTTGTCTAGCACATAAATTGTGAATCAACAATATGATTTGATAGTGAATCATTAAAATCAATAATGATATCACTCTTTGAAGGAAGTATTGGATAGTAAAATACTCTAAATGGTGGCATCATAAGACAAAAGAAGCTTCAACACTTGTAAGAGAGAAAGAGTGGATGAAGCTTGTGTTGAAGGATGAAGGGAGTTGGTGGACAAAGCTTGTGTTGAAAAGAGCAAGAGTGTTGAAGTTGATACATCTATTTGATCCTCTCTAAAATCCTTCTCAAACCCCAAAACATGTTGCCACTCAAAGAAGAACAAAGGGTTCACAAAAAGAGGAGGAGATGGTGAATGCCTACACTAATAGAAAATTCAGGTCTAAAGAGGGAAAGTATCATGTGTTATTGGCAGTATCATGGAATAATGTAACGATGTAGTGGTGTAGTGGTATCAAATAATGTAACACATGGCACCGTGCAAAATGGTGCAGTGGTATCCCGTGCATTATTGGAAGGTCGAAAGGTCAAGTATCGTGCGTTATTGGCAGTATTGTGGTATTTCAAAGCGGTGATATTATAATATTCCAAAATTTTCACATATTATTTGGAATATTAAAGTTATTAATAAACTTAACTAATTAAGTAAATAAAAGAGTGGATGTAATATTCCCAATTTTAGCCTCAAGCTAAAATGGAACATTATAGTTGCACATTTTATTTTTGTTTAATAAAATGGGCAAGGAGACACCTTAGCCCATTTTAGATGAAGAATTAACACTCCTAATGTGAAAGGGGAGTGAATAAAACAGCTGAAATGAACACCAATGGTGTGAATGGAACCCAACTCACTTGGATTAGTCATCTTTGACTAAAGTCTACAACGCTGCCTATAGAGGAGAAGCTTCCTAGAGAAGTTGCGCAGTTTTGGAGGGAAGAGCTTCACATGAGGGTGGAAACCCTAATTGGTGGGACCATGGTGGAGAAGAGTTCTCTCACTTTATATGGAGGAGATGGCAGCCCATTTTCATTATTTTATGTTTTAGATTTCAGACAAGGGTATGCAAAAGCTTGCATCCCCGGGCTGTTTAGCAGGGTGATGGTGCCCTTGGGCACTAGGGTGTTCCCAGTCGGGAATCCCTTCCTCTTACTCAAGGAAGGATGAGGATTGAGCTACATTTACTCAATCCGACATTGGCCACAGCTACATTCATCTCCTACAGCATTATTTCTGCAGCAGAGAGGACGTTGTGTTGCTGGGGCAGCTAGAGAGGAACTCATGGAGTCTTCTTAGTTTGTTTTCTTCAGTGGTGGAGGGATATATTCATTGGATGAGCTGCAAGGAGGATTCCCAAGCTTCATTTCAGATCAGTGGCATGAGGCCACACTTCTATCATCTCCCACTGTGCAGTCCATGAGAGAAACTGCATTATTTTGGAGGAGGCAATGAGAGAGGGGTTTCTGGAGCCTCAAGGAGGATGTTTTTAAGACAAAGGGATCATCCATTTGTATTGGAGACATTATCAGAGGAGGGAAATCAGATTTCAGATCAGCCACAGCTTCATTCATGTTTGGGTTCAGTTGCAGTGACAACTATGTTGTCACATTTTGTGTTTTCTCCGACATTTCTAGCAATCTTCATAGATTGGATAAAAATCTTGTATTTCAGCCCATTTCTTGTTCATGGGCCAATTTATTGTATTCCTTCAGCCATATATGCATTTTATACATATTCAAAAACTTATACCTTCATGTACTCAGTGCAGTTGCAACTACTCTCGCATTTTGTGGAGTTGCAACTACTCTTGTATTTCATGGTTTATTCATTGGGGGTTTTCTCTTAAAGTTTGAGTGGCTTGTCCCTCAACTATTTATTGTATATTTATGCTGATATAATCATATAATTATGGCTGCATACATTTCCTTCTTATGGTATGATCATATTTACAGAGTTCAGTATTCATGTTCTTATGTTGTTGTAAGCTCTCTCATTGAGCATTGTTTTAGATGCCTAGATTGGGGAGATCTGAATAACCAATCTAGAGTTATTTCTTTGAGCTCATATTCTGCATAGGAGTTGTATGAGATGTTTCCTAGGGAATACAAGTGTTGGTATGTATTATTTATGTAGCAGCTTCCTTATACAGCGTCCTCATTGCTCAGGGAGCCTGTAGCAGAAATTCCCGAGATGGAATATTGCATATCCATAAGCAGAGTTTGAGAAGGGATAGCTAGCCTCAGGATTTATCCCTTCTTTAGAAGGAATCATATCCTGTAAATGCCCCATCATTCAATATCTGAAATGGACTTGTGATAGCTCACTGAAGAAGGAATTGGAATATCTCAAGATATTCCTGATGGAGCAGCATGTTCCTAAAAAAGGGACATTACAGTGGAGGGACCCATAATACTCAATTATGAATAAGATCCACTTTTTGATGTGTGAGTGTGGATTAAGTAAACATATATCTACATAATGGAGTAGTGGAGCAGCTACTAATGTGAAAGGAGTGGATATCATGTCTCATTAATGGGATAGATGATAGAGGTTGAAGCAGTCAACTGAGATCATGGAGGGAATCTAATGTAAGATCATAGAGAATTAATGATGAAGTGTTGAAGGAAGTAGTGCATTAAATGCACACATGATGGAAAGGGGTGCACATTGCATGTAGA
Source organism: Pinus albicaulis (assembly GCA_034641835.2). Lineage (NCBI taxonomy): Eukaryota > Viridiplantae > Streptophyta > Pinopsida > Pinales > Pinaceae > Pinus > Pinus albicaulis. The sequence continues at coordinate 306,167 of JAXQQM020061275.1, read as the reverse complement.
CATGATGGAGGACTTGGAGAGACAATGCAGTCAATCATGGAGACTTATGTCCACTAATGTACATCGCAGTTTAAAGGTGGGCTAGGGCTTGGGAAGGCTCACTTTTTATATAAGGAAGATGAAGACAGAATGGAATGCAGTCTTGGTATTATTGATTTGAGATATTTTTAGATATGGAATTTTCATTTGACATTCGATGCACTCTTATGATGTTTAGCTAAGTCTGCAATGCTGTTTAGCACAGGGTGTTCCCAAGTGGGAATCCCACCCTTACCCATGGGGGACTTCGAGTGCCTACTCTGGGAAGGTATTCTGAGTTGCTATTCATCATCAAGCATTGGTGCCACACTATTTCCACTCTTTGCAGAACATATACCTTCAGGAATTACGCATTTTTGAAGATCATTTTGGGAGGAGGAGGTTGTCTTCAGTATTTCAACTAGAGAACCAGTGAAGGATTTTTCCTGTCACCTTGCACTTCAATATCACCATTCTTAGAGCTTCATTTCATATCTAGCATCAGGCCAAACACTATTCACCTCCTATTAGCAATATTCCCATCAAGGATTGTGCAGTCCATTCCTGTAGATCCAAGGGAGAAGGGAAGTTGCTATCATTTCAGCTAGTAATCTAGTGGAGGACCATTCCTTCTCATTGTATTCATTATTTCCATCATTCATGAGATTATTTTCATATTTTAGCAGCATTCTAGAGAGCCTACATCCTTGACAACGTAGTTTTTGGTAGCAGTTGTGTAGCAGCAGCTGCAATCTTCATAGGAGGATTGAGGAGATAGATCTTGAGATTCTAGCTCGAGGATAGAGTGAAGGGATCAAACCTTCAAGCTTAGATATGATCTTGTGACATATTGTAGCCATCTATTTTTCAGATCTAGCTTCATATCTGCATACGCAAAAATTGTATAGTGAAACCCTAAGAGGGTGATTTTCTTAGATTGACAGATCTGTGAAATCCTTTCTGGGTTATCTTGGGTTGGCATCATAGAGCCCAAATCTTAAATCTTGGCATCATCAGAGCTCCATATTTCCATAGATCTAAATTTTCCTTTCAGGCAGTAGCCATATGTACATTACCTGCTAAAGGAACAATGCAATATTTCTTCTAGTAGCTCTCTAGTTACACAATGCCTACTTTGGCATGTTTTAAGGGTCATTCTAGCCTATTTATTTGGCTTGAGTGAATCTATTTGAGCTGTATTTTTTATCCATATCCAATGATAATAAAAGGCTCACCTATTATGTATATTCTATGATTGTTCAATATTTACATATACATTTTTTGTGTTACAAATATTGTGTTTGTGTATCAATGCACTATTCCATTTTTGGATATTACTGTGGTATCAGATCATGATCTTTGCCTTAGCTTGTGGAAATTATTGACAACATATGAAAGAATATAGTAGAGATCTACTATAATTGAGGGATTGAGTGTTGCTGCATATTTCTTTAGAACTATGAAGGGTCTCTCCAAGGAGATTAATGAAATGAAGAAAGAAAGGAAAAGAGAAACCTCAAGAAGGTTTCAGGATGAAGAAGGTCCTAGTAATTCTTATCAACAAAAAAGAAGACTAGAGAATCATAGATCTCTTCAAGAATCCACTATGCCCACTTTCTTTGAAGAAGGTGAATGATATAGAAATGAAGAAAGAAGAAACATGGAACCTGAGACTCATGAGACTTTCAGTCTATATCTTGAAGAGTAAAAAGCACAATATAGGCCATTCAAGGAGAATCTAACTCCCCAACAATTCTTCAAACTGAAAGAAGAAAGAAGATCCTATAACAGCAACAGAGGGAAGAGGCACAATAGATTCTATTTTCCTACATTTGATGGATCTTCCTCAAGCACTGTAAAGGCTTGGAGGAAAGAGTTAGATGCATTTTTCAGGCTAAATTTTGTAGTGAAAAAGAGGCTATCCAGATTGTAGCACTTCATCCTCATGGTGAAGCCAATGATTAGTGGTTTGGTCACATGGAGCATGCAAAGGTGACTAAATATTCATATTTATTTCACAAGTTGAGAAAGAAGTTTTATATGAGAAAACTAGAGATATATCAAAAAGATACATTTCCTAAGAAATCAAAGGAGGATGTCATTCTTGTCACTCTGGACAAAGAGTCACTACATTCACCACTAGCTAGAGAAGTACTTGTATCCGGAGGAGAGACACTTGCATCTTTGCAAGATAGTCTTAAGCTCTTGACATATAGAGTCCCATGCATGATTTAAGAGATTCATGAGGAAGATGAGGTATATTCGAGCGCTGGTACACTGATAGAAGAGAAACCATCACTCTTACCAGCAGTTGCAGAGACCATTGTCCTAGTTGGAGGAACTCTTTTGGTCTTGTAAGAGGTTCCCACACATCATTTAATCCAAGGTATGCATCCACTTTCATCTCATATTGTTCCAGTGCCTATTATTGAAACTTATGAGGACATGCCATCAAGGTTATTGCATGACCAAGGATTAGAAAAACATGTTGATTTGAAGCAGCATCATATCACTGTGCAAAGGACCCTTGATCTAATCAAGGAAGATATGAAGAACCATCCTAGTTTGTCATTGATGAACTACATTCAATTCTTTGAGTTGAAGTGTAGATTTTCAGAAAATGGGATGAGTATGATCCTATGTACAATGGCTGGCTATGAGTTCAACATTGTGCCTTGCTAAGAGACAACACATGTATCACCTTGCAGATCTATAGTGCTGTTAATGAGAAGCAGTGAGAAGAAGAGGACCCATTCCTTATGGAAGCAATAAAATGGCAGCTTCATTCATGAAGCAATGGATAAGAAGATGATAGATGGTAGAAATCTTGAGATGGGAAATATTTTCCCCTTTCAATATGACTCTTTCTCAATGAGCATCTCACAGCTCAAAGAGAAATTTCTACCTACAACAGATCCACAACCTTATTGGTTTTGGATGGCCATTGATGAGAAGAATATCTCATGGAGAGATCTCATGGGAGGTGCACTTCAACATATCATGGAGTGAAAATTTCTTCATTAGTTTGAGGAGGATGGTATCCTACAATGGGAAGATACCATGTTTATGCAAAACATCATTCATCATCCACATTAGGATGAGTGGGTGAGAATGATAAGCAAGGGGTCGCATGACCACTTTCAAATATATGACATGGGCCAACAAGAAGCTTGGTTACACTGGTTTCTCTTGGGTGAGTTTGGTTACTACCCAAAGGCTCCTATTTCTTTGATCCATGCCTTAAATAACACTCATATAATGAAGAAGGAGGCATGGCTACACTGGCTGCTCTTGGGTGGGTATGGTTACCACCCAATGGATCATATTTTTCTGATTCATGCCTTACACATCACTGAAGGAATGAAAAAGAAAATTTCATGGTTATTTTGGTTATTGCTGAGAGATTTTGGCCATCACATGACATCTCCTATGTCTATGTGTTTTGTATTGTGTAGAACTTGGCATGGCACTCTCATGATGTGTAATGATGGTGTTTTCTTTTATTGGGCTGATGTGACATTCCACATGTCTATCAATATGTTTATACTCCATGATGCACGTGAGAAGGTAAAGAGGCAACAAGATCTCTTGTTTCTATGGTTTCTTTTGGGAGAGTTTGGCTTAACCATATTGCATGATGAAGATCGTGGATGGAAACAAGAAGCCTTACTCTGGTGGTTACTATTGGGAGAATATGGTTTGACATATTTGTTTACACATATGTCTCTATTTATTATTTTTCATAATGTTGGAATGATGCTTGGATCCAACAAGGCCAACAGGGCTAAGGATGAGGGCATGTCAATGCTCATTCTACTTCATAAAGCATGGGATGAAGAGATGTTTTGTGAGATGGGGATTTTCCTTTATGGGGAGAACCACTTTATTTTATGTATCTAATGTATTGATGATGATGTTGGGTAGCTTATGGTTGTCACTTGGTACTTCTTGGAGAATGAAGGACATCTAACTGCATTGTTGGAGGTCATTCTATGCATTCTTGAGAGACAACCTTGGAACCAAACATGCATGACACATTGTAGCAGATGGAGTATGCCTTCCTTATGTGGATGCCATTTGGAGGGGAATACATGGATTTGCATCTACTTTTGCAGTTGCTTGAGGACAAGCAATATTTTACCAGGGAGGACTATAATATTCCAAATTTTTCACATGTTATTCAAAATATTAAAGTTCTTAATAAACTTAACTAATTAAGTAAATAAAAGGGTGGAGGGACTCAAAATCCTCAATGATGAATAAGATCCACTTTTTTATGCGTGAATGTGGATTAAGTAAACATAGATATACATAATGGAGTAGTGGAGTAGCTACTAATGTGAAAGGAGTGGAGATCATGTCTCATTAATGGGATAGATCATGGAGGTTGAAGCAGTCAACTGAGATCATGGAGGGAATCTAATGTAAGATCATAGAGAATTAATGATGAAGTGTTGGAGGAAGTAGTGCATTCAATGCACACATGATGGAAAGGGGTGCACATTGCATGTAGACATGATGGAGGAATTGGAGAGACAAGGAATTAAATCATGGAGACTTATGTCCACATGTGCAATGCAGTTTAGAGGTGGGCCAGGGCTTGGGAAGGCTCACTTTGTATATAAGGAAGATGATGGCAGAATGGAAGGTAGTCTTGGTATCATTGATTTGAGATATATTTAGATCTAGAATTGTCATTTGAATTTCCATGCACTCTTATGTTGTTTGGCTAAGTCTATAGTGTTGTTTAGCACAGGGTGATCCTAAGTGGGAATCCCACCCTTACCCATGGGGGACTTCGAGAGCCTACTATGGGAAGGTATTTTGAGCTACTATTCATCATCAAGAATTGGTGCCACACTATTTCCACTCTCTGCAATACATATACGTTCAGGAATTACAAATTTCTGAAGATTAGTTTGGGAGGAGGAGGTTGTCTTCAATATTTCAGCTGGAGAACCGGTGAAGGATTTTTCCTATCACCTTGCACTTCAAGATCATAATTCCTAAAGCTTCATTTCAGATTTGGCATCAGGCCAAACATTATTCACCTCCTATTAGCAACAGTCCCATCAAGGATTGCGCAGTCCATTCCTATAGATCCAAGGGAGAAGGGAATTTTCTAGCATTTCAACTAGTAATCTAGTGGAGGACCATTCCTTCACATTCTATTCATTATTTCCATCATTCATGATCTGATTTTCATAGTTTAGTAGCATGCTAGAGAGCCTCCATCCTTGAAAGCACAGTTTTTGGTAGCATTTGTGTAGTAGCAACTGCAATCTTCATAGGAGGATTGAGGAGCTAGATCTTAAGCTTCTAGCTCAAGGATGTAGTGAAGGGATCAGCCCTTCAAGCTTAGATATGATCTTGTGACATATTGCAGCCATATATTTGTCAGATCCAACTTTAGATCTACATACTTAGTAGTTGTATAGTGAAACCCTAAGAGGGTAATTTTCTTATATTGATAGATCTGAGAAAACCTTTCTGTGTTATCTTGGGTTGCCATCATAGAGCCCAGATCTTGAATCTTGGCATCATCAGAGCTCCATATTTTCGTATATCCACATTTTCCTTTCATCCAGTAGTCATATTTACATTATCTGCTGAAGGAACAACACAGTATTTCTTCCAGTAGCTCTGCAGTTACGCAGTGCCTACTTTGGCATGTTTCTAGGGTCATTCTAGCCTATGTATTTGGCTTGAGTGCATCTGTTTAAGCACTGTTGTACTGTTTATCCATATCCAATGATAATAAAAGGCTCACATATTCTGTATATTCTATGATTGTTCAATATTCACATGTACATTTTATGTGTTACAAATATTGTGTTTGTGTATCAATGCATTATTTGATTTTGGGATATTATAGATATCGACTATTTGCAGTATGGAAACCAACAGAACATGACACTGCCCAGCCATGAGGAAGGAAAAATAGCGTAGAAAACCAATCCATTCAGCATCTCTGAGATATTCCAACTTCACTAAAAGGACATTTCTCTGCCCCTGGTCGTGTTCGGTGCACCAACCAAGAGCAAATCAACTCATATGGAAGAGTGGTATGTTTATAGTGGAGAGGTATGTGGTGTAGTGTTTTCAAAATAGTGGTACCTATTATCTTCAGTGTGGAAGCCAATAGAACGTGACACTGCCTAGCCATGAGTAAGGAACCCTAATGTAGACAACTAATACATTCAACATCTTTGAGATATTCTAGCTTTAGACAGAGGGCATTTCTCTACCTCTGGTCATGTTCGGTGCACCAACCAAGAACTGAACAATGAATATGGTGGAGTGGTATGTTTAATGCCTTCCGAAATCAAGTGTATAGTGCAATTCACATCATTCAATTCAATAACATCCTCACCATTCCTTTCCAATTCACGTCTGTAATTGCCACCATCCTAGTAAGCACAATTTTTATAAACCATGGGAGGCTCAGTTGTGCGCTATGAGTCGATGTTATTTTGCATTTTCCAAGTCAACTCGTACCAATACCAAATGGAATGGACCTTTATGATACGAAACATGCATGGGTACTTGCTCACTATATTTCAAAATCAAAATATCGGGGGATACAACCTTATCTAACCCACATTTTTGCTAGCTTGTTTTTTACTTATATATTGTGTTGGGATTTCTCTATAAAGAAAGAGGAATTTGATTGAGAAGTTCAAACATTTAGATTGAGTGTGAGATTCTTAGAGAAAATTATTAGTGATGGGGAGTAGTTGTGGTGCTTTTTTGGTAATGGCTCTAGTGCTAATGTTGGTCCCATTGGGTGTCAATGTTAATGCTCAGAACTGTGGTTGTGCTAGTGGTATGTGTTGCAGCAAGTATGGACACTATGGAACGATCTCCGATCACTGTGATAATGGCTGCCAGATTGGCCCCTATACAATCTCAAGTGGAGAATTCTATTGAGAATACTCAAAGTTTCCTTCTTGCAAATTCTCCTCTATTATCTGTCGAATCATGTGTCCACATGTTTTATTTATTCACCTTATTTTCATGGAGCATACATACTAGAAGGTTACGACCTATCTAGAAAGTTCCAAGGTCTATTAAAGAGTGCTCATTAGAGGAAATTTCAGCCTAAAAGTTGCCTCCTAAGGAAAAATATTTAAATAATAAAGTAATACTTATAGATTTTGGAGTGAAAACAAGAAAAATACTTTTTAAAATTTTATTTTAAACTTAAATCCTTATAGGTTTACTCAAATTTCATGCGTAGACACTCGTTGAATGCGGAATTAAATTCCACACCCAATGAGTACCAATTATTCATTCTTTTGAGGATAACCACATTGATAAGAATTGCAGATACATTAAAAAAACATGTTAAACACATTTTTTTAATGTATCTGCAATTTTTATCAATGTGGGTCTTCTCGAAAGTATGCCTAATGGGTACTCGTTGGGTGTATAATTTAATTCCGCATCCATTGAGTGTATACACATTGAATTTTCATAAACACGTAAGGAGATAAGCTAAAAATACAATTAAAAAAGTAGTTTTTCCGGCTTTTCCCTCTAGAATATTTACATGTACCTCTTTTTAGATTTAAAGGATTTTGATTGGTTTAAATATTATGACATGGAAATTACATGAAAATTTCATGGGAACTTTTAGGATGAAATTTCGTCTAATGTTTTGTCTTTGTTGAATATTGTTTGGAATGAAAAAAATTATAATCAACCCTAAGGGTTACGTATCATTTCTTTCTATAAATAAGTAAGGCTAGTGACGGTTTTATTCAAAATCATCTCTCATATTTGGGAATTATTGCGAGTGTATTTCGCTCTCCAAGCATATATTGTTTATTTTGTGTGTATGCATCCTCAAGTTTATTCGGCAATATGCCTCTACGAAGCTCCAGAGGTTCGATGGTTGCTAATAAATATTCTGGATTTGGCATAAGAAGATTCTATTGTTATCTTGGAGGATCAAATATATTCTGCGGTGCTTGGCAGAAAGCAGCCTGAGAATCAATAGGTGGAGAATCCAAATCCTCTGTTGTACCCAACTCGATCACTGGTGACGAATGTTCCAATTGAGTGTCCCAACATGCCTGAGAAATTCCCTCCAATTACATATTTGCAATATGAAGTTTAGCCTCCTGCTCCAGATCAGAACACGTCTTAAAATATGTGGAGAGGCTATAGATCCATGAGTCTGTTATAGCATCATTTTTCACCCTCATGTGATTCATGATTGTCTCTATGGCCTTGGGCACCCATTCCCACAGACTTGAACAAAATTCATAAAAAATAGTGTTAAAATTCCCATACGCGGGTATGCCCAGACTTTTCCGCGTGTATACGTGAGTACACATGTACTTTTCCGCGTATGCCATTAAAATCATTAAAAAATATATAAAAATTCCCTATTTTCGGGCTGGGTTCATGGCTACTCCAGTAGTTCAACCACCCCAGTACGTGGCCAACTCTTTCCAACTGATTGAAACTACTTTGAGGGAGTATAAAAGCCCCTCATGTGTATGGCCTAAGGGAGAGATAAATTTATAGATATTATACCCTGTTGGAATCCCAATTCAAGTCTGAATTCTCGTGCCTCCTGCACTTTCCCAGATTTTTACAGGAAACCCTTGTTTCTTGGAGATGTTCATCCATTTATATGCCATCTCGAGTGCACAAGTCTTGAAAGTATCTTAGCGAGGCAAGGGTGGGACGGATCTGGATGACGGTGTGTTCGAAGATGGTGGAAGGATTCAGGTGATCTCTCCACTTTGTATTTCTGTACATGCTGTTCACAATAATGAAGAACCATCTTGTTCCTGAACTTATGTGTTAATGTCTATTTGCATATGTGAAAAGATTGATTATTAAGAATTTATTATTGTTTATATAATTTTTCACATGGATTACACTAACATTTAGGAGAAATATATGCTGTACAACTAGGTTTCCGTGCATGTTCTTTCTTGTTTTCCAGGTTGAAGAGGAAGAAGGGTTGCTGGGGGTTTAGCTGTACAACTAAACCCCCAACAACCCTTCTTCCTCTTCAACTGAAAGAATTTCTGAACTGTACAACATATATTTCTCCTAAACGTTAGTGTAATCCATGTGAAACATTATATAAACAATAATAAATGCTTAATAATCAATCTTTTCACATATGCAAATAGACATTAACACATAAGTTCAGGAACAATATGGTTCTTCATTATTGCGAACATCATGTACATAAATACAAAGTGGAGAGATCACCTGAATCCTTTCATGATCTTCGAACAGACCGTCGTCCAGATCCATCCTGCCCTTACCTCGCTAAGATACTTTCAAGACTTGTGCACTCGAGATGGCATATAAATGGATGAACATCTCCAGGAAACAAGGGTTTTCTGTAAAAATCTGGGAAAGTGCAGGAGGCACGGGAATTCAGACTTGAATTGGGATTCCAACAGGGTATAATATCTATAAATTTCTCTCTCCCTTAGGCCATACACATGAGGGGCTTTTATACTCCCTCAAAGTAGTTTCAATCAGTTGGAAACAGTTGGCCACGTACTGGGGTGGTTGAACTACTCGAGTAACCATAAACCCAGCCCGAAAATAGGGAATTTTTATGTATATTTTTAATGATTTTAATGGCATACGCGGAAAAGTACATGTGGACTCACGTATACACGCGGAAAAGTCTGGGCATACCCGTGTATGGGAATTTTGACACTGTTTTTTATGAATTTTGTTCAAGTCTGTGGGAATGGGTGCCCAAGGCCATAGAGACAATCATGAATCACATGAGGGTGAAAAATGATGCTATAACAGAGTCCATGGATTCACGATTCATTTTCCCTGAAAATTTTGGAAATTGAAAGCAGGTGTCCAATTGTATCGATGTTGGAGATTGTCATTGTTGCATATGCATGAGATAATTAAGCCACTTGTATTATATATTAATAAAAATATTTGGCATTGGTGACCATGGATGGATATGACTCTATTTGATACGCTGCTCTAGAATTTGATTTCAAGATTGAAATTGAACCTCGAATTGTGAAAATCAACATCCTTAAACTATTGCAGTTACTCAACACATGTTACGCCCTAGAATTAATTCATGAAGTATGATTCAGTTATCTTTTTCCTAGTGATAAACCATTGGTGGCATAATTATACAAGGGTAGTATTTCTACCGTCAGTCGATGTTGTGAAGATTGTGTTGCCTCGTCGCCTCTTTGCAGTGGTAAAAGTTCAATTAGGATTTTTTCTAGAATATGTTTTTCTTTGCAAAGTGAATGACTAATACATATGGAAGTATGATGTAGTAACCCTATGTGTCAATATTCTAAATGGAATAACATTATGACAATAATTTTATGTGACAATAAGAGACTTTGGCATATGACCGTGACTTGAAGACATGGTAGAGAATATTATATTGTTGCAATAACAAAAAAATAGAAAAACATGAAGACATAGATTATGAAATTGTAGTGAAGCTTGATGAGGGATTCAATGCAGCAAACCTTCAAAATGTTTGCACAGAAGTTGGCATGTTATCCATCCCAGCCGAACATGATTATGAAATTCATGAAGTTTTATGAAAATCGTTCAAAAATTGAATGAAACCAAGAAAATTATAAGTTTATTTAATTCATTTAATTCACTCTTCATTACAGTGTTCATATCTTCTCACAATTTTTTATTATTATTTGGAACCTATTGTTTATATACATGAAATTATAATTCCTTACAAAGTGTTCTCCCGACAACTTTATTGCAATATTTTAGTAAGTTTTCTCACAACAATGTTCTACAATGTTCCTATAATTTTAATACAATTTGAAGAAACATTTATGTGAGATATAGAGCAGTATTCATCTTGAAGAAAAATTCATTCAATCTGGAGCATCTCCAACAAACCATATGAAGAGGCATTAATTTAATGACAGTGTGAAAATTGTTTATGCAGAACAAGGAATTGCAGGTTATAAAGCACTAATGCAATGATGACAACAACACTGAGGATTTTTTTTCTACAAGAAATTTGTAACCCCCTCGCCACTGATGTCAAAGGGGGAGGTAATCAGAGAAAGGAACACTTCTAAGAATGAAAGGGGGAGGAAAAATGTGTTTCCATCAATGCCAAAGGGGGAGATTGTTGGAAATATTGGCATTGATGTCATTAACCTTAATGAGAAATAATTTATGTTGAATGTTCTTATTGTAAAAGGCCAAAAGTGATGTGAAGTGAAAAGGCTATGATAATAAATATGAAGGCTACATTTTGTCAAGTGGGACATAATATATTAAGACACAAGTTAAAATACATATATTTCATTAAACAAAAAATGTAGATAATACAAATCCAATTTTTTTTCTTGTTATTGTTATTGATTGAGATGTTACAACATCATTTTACAATTAAAATATTTTTCAGAACTGAAAAATGAAACAAGTGAGAAATTTTGGAAGTTCAATGGAGGGTAGTTCGTATTCCGCAAGGAATGAAAATAGCCAAGGGGGCTTGCTTATTAAAAGAATAATGTGGAATTGAAAAAGAGTATTTTTGGAATAGAAGGAATCTGAACAAGGAAGTTGATGGGCAACAACATAAGAGAAAAAGAGAGTGGAAGAGAAGAAGTAGTTCAACAATAAATGTGACAACATAATAGTCTATGAGGTAACCAACATTTGTAACTTGATGTTGTGACTAAGAAATTTCTGCTCTCTTATATGTTTCATTTTGAAAAATAACATGTTGTACCTTATTGAGGTAGGAGCCTCCTGTGGGTTGTAGCATGCATAAAAATTGTGGGAGTTGGAGCTTCCTCTGAGGTAGCAGCCTCTTGCAGGTTTGAGCCTACAAAACACTAATGTAATAAGGAGTATAATATTGCCTTCACATCACTTTAAACCTAACATTCATGGTTTTCTACCTTCGGGGTTTCCACTTATATCTTGTGTCTTCATGTGTTGTTTCTGAATGTTATGTGAGTGATCTTGAACTCTTGATAAGTAATATGAAAATTTCTCTTCTTAATATCTTCAAAAAGAATTCAATAGAGCATGACCATGAGCCATTACTTGCATAATAAAGTAAAGATGAGAAAAAGAAAAGAATATTAAATTACTAATTCACCCCCCCCATCAGTAATTTCCAATCTTAAATATCATCTGCATTAGGCCTAAAACCCTTCACCAAACTATGAGGAGGCAAAGTACTTTCTCATCCATTATAGCATTAGAAATTGCATCAAAATGAAATGCATGGACATCTGGATTTGGGATTTTTATTAGACTGTCTTATTCATTCTCTTTTTGTGTCTAGTAATCTCAATCGGGCATGAGATCACGAATCAATAGCTCCTTGTGTGTAGAATTTACAGCAATATCACTAGTTCTTTCAATTAGGTCATTCTTTTCTTTTTCCCTCTTTTCTTTGGGATATATTTGATTTTCTCCTACTCTATTTTCTGGTGCTATCTCGAATTTTTCTGGGTCATTTGCAAGTGTTTTGGGGTTTTTTTTTCTAAATATTCATCTTTTATTTTTATTTTTTCATGGATTAAAAAAAAAGGGTTTTCCCTAACTGCATGCACAAAGCTTCATCGATGCAATTGGACATATTTAATTTCTACCTTGTTGTTTTAATACATGCAGTTGTGACCGCACTAAGCACGACTCATCCATGCGATTGAAACTTTAACCACAAAAATATTGATTTTTTCCTTTTGAAATTTCTAACCTCTGATCTAGGAATCTTCATATCCTTTTATCTGTATCCTAGGTCTATTTCAGATGTTTTTTTCTGGATTAGTTTAATTAGATTGGGTATTTCATTGTTGACATGATCTCTTGTTTTATCTTGGAATTCCATCATTTATTAATTTTCTCCCTGATCTGTAAATATTTTTTGGGTTGTTGATTTTTGTTGCTGCTAGCTACTAATACACTTTTAGTCTATATCCTTATTGATTGGTTTGTTTGAGGTCTTCCATCATTTGTATTCTTCAAGGTCTTCTTTGAGGGATTTTGGTGTTTTGGTTTTGCTTCTTAAGTGACTAGTTAAAGCTATTATGTATCTTAGGTCAACATATTTGTTTCTTTTCTTTGGATTTTATCACTTGATTTTGAGTGATTTCTCTTGTTTTTCTTGTTTCTATCACAATTGGTGGTGTTTTGTTGATTGTACAGTTGTTATATAGAAAATTTTATTGGGTGTGTCTTGATTGTCTATTTTCACTCCCATCTGACTTTTGTAGATTATTTTCTTTTATTGAGCCATTATGCTACAACCCTAGATTATTGACATTGCCTTCCTCTTTCACTTTTGGATTTATTTTTATTTCTTCAGTGTATTTTTTTCTTTGGAATTCATTACCTATCTTTAACTCTTTTGAAGTGCTTTGCGATCTAGCTTGGGGACTTCTATTTGGCCTATTTTTGGTTGCTTTTCCTTTTTGGTTTGTTTTTGGGTCAGAATTTTTATAAATTTGGGGAATTTCATTTGGGAATTTAGTGAGAGGTGCATTATCATAGGCATTGGTGTGTTTTAAAAAAATCTTACCCTCCTATAGTTAGGATTCATCAAAGTGAAAAGAAGAATTTTCATATATCTGCATTAGGGTTACTAACAAGAGTCATTCATACCATCTAAGTTTCATGTTGCATCAAGACTGTGTAAAAACAACCACTTAAAATTAACATGGTAATAAAAACAACTAGACTTGTCTTTTATTTTTGTTGGTAGCACAACAACATTAGCTTAGCTAGGATCTTGGAGATAGGAGTGTGATTCAACTTCTCCAATAATACAAAGAAAACATAGCAATCATTGGCTAAGGAGTTAAAATCCTTCATCATCCCACGACAAATCCAGAGCATGTCATAAACCTAGTTTAGAGGGGGTTAGTCTAGGTCACAGTGTGAGCGGTTCTCCTCAAGGCCACCAACCTCATGGTAGGGAATACCATGTTGTGGTTGATCACCAAGAATTTCAAGATTCGTGTGCCCTCATGGGATGGAGGTACCATAGTGGTCATTCCTAGGAAAACTGCCCTATAGGTAGTGGTTGTGGGAGGAAACCATACCTCTTCCTTACCTTCCTATAGGTAGCTCTACTTGTGGGCTTGGTACCCTGAAAATAAGAAGTATCTTAGAAGGCCATTTGAAACATAGAATAGGATTGGGTTACGAGTGTGTTTACCTTCTAGGAATTTTCTAGTGTGTGTTTTTTGGGGTGCGTCAGTAGTCTTGGCCTTAGGGCGTTTTCGCATACATAATTAAGTTAGTTTATCATTTTTCACCCTCGATGAATATAGTTGCCATTAGTCATGTCGTATTCATGGTTTGCCTCCTGAATGAGGTGGAATTTCTACTCCTACATGAAGAGTGTTTGTCAATGCTCAAGACCATGACCAACCTAGAGTTGTGGATTCTATACCTAGTCCTTCTGGTAGTGATTTGATTTTTATTGAAACATTGGCAGACAAGTTAACTTCTCCTCCTAATCCACCTTTGATTGATCCTCCAAGACTTGAGTTATTATGGATGAACTCTCACATTTCTAAAATTACCTATACTCACATTCCCTTGTCAGTATTCTATCCTATGGTGGAATCTAAGTCATATTTACCTTCTGCATCAACAGTTTTAGCTTCCATGTCATCATTTCCACCACTCAATATGGCTACACCTACTCCTTTGTCTGCGCCTCTCACATCTTCTTGGGAAATTCCACAAGTCTCATTTATAGCTCCCACAAATTTCTTGTATGTCTTCATGCCTACTCCATCATATAAGCTGACCATGGTCATTAATCTTAGTCAACCGATGGGTTAATGAGTGCTTTCTCCTACCTTTTCTCAACCTATGATTATTTTTCATTACTTAGGCGTGAGAACTTACATAAATGTGTAGGGTGGGGATCAATAGCTGCTTCCAGCCACCCTGGGGGGAATTTTTCTTCAAATATGTCACAAGCCTAGTATAGTTCATTGTTTAGAGGGACTCCAACTTCCAATACTTTTCCTAGAGTGGCTAGTTTACCTTGGGACAACCCTGCTGCTAGTATCGCCACTTCTATGAGTTACCCTCCTTAAGTTAGCGCTACCACTCAGGCTGGTTCCTCCTTTCCCATTGGGTACAACCCCATCAGAATTCATGCTCTAGAGGTCCGTTTCTCTTTGGGGGCACTTACCATGTTGGGGGGAGGGGTGGGGGTGGGATAATTTCACTAGTCATCCTAGTATGCATCATGTATATGCTAGGGTGAACCCTTATCATAGGAAAAAATTGCTACATAATAATCCTTATAGGGAGGGACCTCAAGGTTGTTCGGGTAATTCTCTGACCTATGACCCATTCAACGAACTTCATAATCCATTTATGTCTTCTTTTGTTTTACCGGATTTGGCTAAGTTGACTAATGAACCCATTCGACATGAACCATGGTGGCCACCTATGCTTTTGAAATTTCCCATTGATATCCCCAAATTTGAAGGAAATCCGAGAGAGAATCCATCCTCTCATATTACCACATATCACCTATGGTGTTCATCCAACTCTTTAGTGGACGTTTCGATTAAGGTACGCTTTTTCCAACACACTTTAACTAGGGATGCTACCAAATGGTATATCAAATTGGACACAACTTCATTTGGTTATTTTTCATCCTTAGCTCAAACGCTTTTGACACAATTTTAGTTTCCTATGAGGTATGATATTGATTCCAACCTCTTAACAAACTTTAAAAAAGATGATCCCACGTTGATTTCTGATCATATTCATGAGTGACATCTTCACAAGAGGTTGGTGAGAACCAACCTTACTGATGAGATATTTCACAAATGGTTTATTCGATCCTTATGACCTCCAATTGCCAAAGATGTGACCATGTTTAGGTTTTTCCTTGAGGAGAAATATATATTAGCTACCCAACAACTAGATTTTATTTATTCATAGTCAGGTATGCTTTATGAAGTACTTCCCAATGCTCCTAGGACTTCCATTGACCCACCGAAACCTACTCCTGGCCCACGTGCTGATGGTATTATTGGGTCCATTTCTGATTATGTGAGCCAACTAGATTCTCAACTTGGTAAATTCATTGTTACATTACAAGTCCCAAAAAGTATGTCTGGATGTAAAAAATATATTTCTACTGAGAATTCCACTAATTTTCTTACAGTGACGTCCACAACACCTAAGAATAACCAACAACCTAGTGGTGAAAATAACAAGAAAAATAAAAAAATAATCAAACTACTCAATAAACTCAACCAAACCCGAAAAATCAGGGAGGGAGCACGAGTGAACGTCATTGTAGGATTAAGTTTCCTTGTAATATTTTTCAAGGTGAATATTGAACTCATGAGTGCCCTTGGATGGATGAATTTCATAGACTTCTTACACCACCAAAATATACTCAATAGTTTATTGTTTTAACTCATCCATGTATTGCACAACCTCAGCAACAAATGGTTGCAAAACATTCACTTCAAGGGAGCAATGAAGGGCCATTTTTCAATCCTTCCAACAATTCGTCTGTCTTTATGTGCAAAGAGAATATTAATGTGACCACATGAGCTAAATAATATGATTTTCCTAAGATGGTTTCTTCTCCTAATGAATCACCCTCTCCACCTCTTTGCACTGGATCTATCACGTTATATAATCATGTGGAACCTTTTTAATGCCCACCAAAGGGCGTCATTCGTAAGACAACACACAACCCATCTGCCCGAGATGCTCACCACTATAGTATTGCTGAAGATATTTTCTAGGGTCCTTGTGCCATTTCTGCCCTAAAGGTTTTGAAAAGTTGTCCTTAGAAGCACAAGGTCTTGTTGTCTGTGATTGGTGGAGTAGACCCCTCCAAATTAAAATTCATCACGTTTAATGTTGAAAAATTTACCATTCAATTTTCCCACTAGATTTAATTTCATATTATTGTGCATATATTCCATAAGAATATTCATCGCACTTTGGTGGATGAAGGGTCTTCCACTTGTATCATGTCAGCATCCTGCTGGAAGACTCTCATCTCTCTGGCACTCACTAAGTCTAATACTAATATACAGGAATTTGATGGACATAATTTTGTGCCTAAGGGGTTATTCACAATTTTTCCACTGAGTTGTGGGAAAAACTATCTATGTCAATGTTAAAATCGTCGACGCTACTTTGGAATGTAACATGCTACATGGTCGTAGTTGGTTCTATTCCATGACTGCTATTGTCTCATCTATATTCTGTATAATTTTCTTCCCTCACAAAGGAAATATTTTTACTATTGACCAAAATGACTATTGTGTTCCATTGGCCCAAATTCCAGTAAGGGGAATTTAATACAACTTGTGGGAGATAACCTTGGTTAGTTTCAGAGTGTTGATGCAGGGTTGTTAAAAATTTTATTTGTTATGGGTATTTTTTCTCAATTACGCCCACCTATCACTCCTTCCACATCTATTGTTGCTCATGTCCATATGATATCTTCTCGTACCTGTGGATGCTAGGTTCTTTAAGATCCTTCGTTGGTGCGATATAAATATAATATTTATCAATATGGTGAGCAGATGCCTTTAAGTTTGAAAAAAATTACTTATCAAGCTATCAATCTCATCTCCACAAATAACAATTCTAGTGATCACATTTCTGTACCACTTGATGGATACCCTATGCCTTCTTGGGCATTTGACCATATTCTCTCTTGTAACTTCCTAGACTTCCCATTACCATCAGATGAATATATTTAAGAAGACATGTCAGCTTCTACCCATTCTTGGGGAGATCTTCATCATCGGTCTTCCTTCCTTCCCCACATAAAGAGTTTAAATGAGTCTTGTCAAGTCCTTCTTTCCTCTAGCAATTATCATGTTTCCCTGAACCTCAATTGGATTTTTGTTATTTCTTCTGAAGGAAATTTGGCTAATATATCCACTCAAATTCCTATTAATATTGCCACAAAGCTAGGTGTTGTGGAAATATTTTGG
Source organism: Pinus albicaulis (assembly GCA_034641835.2). NCBI lineage: Eukaryota > Viridiplantae > Streptophyta > Pinopsida > Pinales > Pinaceae > Pinus > Pinus albicaulis. Next base: position 288,180 of record JAXQQM020061275.1, on the reverse strand, counting down.
TTGGGGTATAATGTACTCCTTATGAGATTTATATTTACACTACCCTTTTCAAAAAATTACACGATGTTTTTTCTTGGTCTTACGATGACATATTTGGCATCAATCCATGAATTGTACAACATGATATTAAGAATTATCTTAGAGCTAAGCTTATTCGAAAAAAACTCTAGCCAACAAACCCACATAAGGTAGCTACCATTAAAGCTAAAGTCCAAAAATTTCTAGATGTTGGTTATATTTATCCTGTACCTTTGAAAAAATGGGTATCTAACCATGTTCCAGTTGATAAGAAATAAGGAACTATTCAAGTTTTTGTTGATTACCATGAATTGAACCTGACATGTCCAAAAGATAATTATCTTACACCTTTTATTAACCAGATTCTCAACACGTGTGCTGGAAATGCTATCTTCTCTTTTACGGATGGTTTTTTTAGATATAACCAAATTGAAATCAAACCCGAGGAATAGCACAAAACTTCTTTTATCTACCCGTGGGGAAATTTTCCTATCGTAAACTACCTTTTGGTATTAAAAACGCTAGTGATACTTTCTATCAATCCATGTATTATGCATTCCAAGATATCAAACACATCGTTAAATTTTATATTGATGACCTTACAACACATTATCTACTTCATGAGGATCATCCTACCCACCTTCAAGAATTTTTTCTCCGATATCATTATTATAAAATCTAGCTTAATCCAAACAAGTTTGTTTTTTTTGTATGATGTGGATGATTTATATGATTCATTGTTTCTCAATAAGGGATTTCTGTTGATCCCTCAAAGGTCGAGGCTATCATTAACTTGCCGCCTCCTTGTACTATTCACCAGATTCAGAAAAATTCAACGAAAAGCCATTTTTTTATGATGATTCATTTCCAATTATGCTCACATTACCCAAGGTGTCATGCATCTGTAGCAGAGAGGAGCACCATTCATTTGGGATAAACAAGCCCAACGTTATTTTTATGCCCTTAGCCAAGTTTTGATGTCTGCACCTTTACTGATTCCTTTTGATTTCAACCAAGACATTTTGTTATATATCATTGCCTCAGAGTCTTCCTTAGGTATGGTATTCATCCAAGAAAATGATACACTTAATGAACATCCCATTTACTATCTTAGCTAAGGCCTTTTAGGCCCTGATCATCGTTATTCTCATGTTGAGAAGTTGGACATAGTATTTTTTATTGTTGTGCAACAATTGATGCATTATATATTATTGCGAAAGGCTATCATAATTGTTGAATCTAACCCCATGAAGCATATTATTAGTTGTCATATCATTTGGGGTAAATAATCCAAGTGGATTTTTATTCTTCAGGAGTTCGATTTGGAGTTTGTCGTTGCTAAATAAATAAAAAATTAGCCTTCGCCAAGATTCTTACTGAAATTCCCCAGGCTGATGAGGAATTTGTGGCCATGGATCCTTTTCCCATCAAATCCTTTTTCCTCATTAGTACTTCTGATCCTTGGTATGGATACATCCTATTGTATATATAAACAAAATGTTTTCGTGGAAAACTATCTTCTGATGACTGTAGGTGCATATGCCATGAGTCTCTACACTATATTATTATCAATTATACTCTATATTATCGTAGTGTTGACATTGTGTTACGTCAATGCGTTACTCATGAAGAATTTGAACAAGTCTTGAATGATTTCCATGCTAAGGTATGTGGTGGTCATATTTTTGGGCCTGCCACCGCTCAGAAAATCTTGTGTGCAAGGTACTTTTAACATTCAATTTTTTAATATTGTATCTCAGCAGTCCAAAAGTGCCATCCCTATCAGATATTTTATTGTAAAATGCATGCTCATCCCGCCCCATTACACTTGGTAATTATTGTTGGAACATTTTTACAGTGGCATATTGACTTTATGTAATGAAACCCACCCTCAACCCAAGGTCATCACTAGATCATTATGACTGTTGACTATTTTATCAAATGTGTTGAGGCCATGCTTACATGATTAAATGACGATGCTATTGTTGCTTTATTCCTCTTTAATCATGTCATCACCAGGTTTGGTTTTCCTAAACTCACTGTAATTGATCATGGTAAAAATTTCTAGAATCATATGATACAAGAACTAGTTGCCAAGTTCATTTTTCTTCTTGAAAACTCAACACCCTAGTCGAAGCTACCAATTGAACTTTGAAACCATGTTGCAACATATGGTAGGGAACAATGAGTCTAATTCAAAACTTATATTTTTTATGACCCATGGGAATATCAAACCTTGGTGAAATATGCCACTAGATCCACTCCTTTCTAATTGGTTTATGGGGTGGAGTGAGTCCTTCCCATCTAGTCTAAAATCCCTTCCCTTTAACTAGCTATCAAATTACTGCCTCAAACTTTAGAAAAGAAAGAACGATTAATTTTTATTAGGTATATATTGTTATTTTATATTTTTATAAATTTCCCAAAGGGTTCAACTGATCTTGTAATTTACTAAAACAAAATACTGAATCCTTCCTACAATTTTCGAAAACCAAATACAATCACATAATCACATAGCAAGTAAGAGAAAGAAATAATCAATCGCACAACACAAGATGTATCTGGGGAAAGAAACTTCTCAAAACCCTGGTATCTATATATTTCATAAATTCATGATCATGAAACAATACAATGTTATTTCCCTAATTGAGAAACCTCTCCACTTTATTGACTATCTCATTCCGATCTTGCTAGAATTTGGCACCGATTTGAGCAAGTTTGGTCCAATATTTAACCTCTTTCTTGCCTTTGTCTGGCCAGCCTTGTTTACACATTCCTAGGCTAATTGAGCCCTTATTAATTAGGAAATTGCCAATTAATGATTTCAAAATACCTTCAAGGCTTCCCGATGAACTCATGCATGACCTGTAAAATTTTCTAATTATACAACTGATAGTTATCTTCCCTTTAACCTCAAACTCAAATGGGTCTTCCCTAGAACTGACATACAACAACTATTTATAACGAATTATCAGTTAACTTATTGATCATTACTTGTGAATTAAATCATATTTAATTCATTGGACCTATCAATAGCTCATCTCTCAATTAGAACTAGTTAAACTGATTTTAACTCAATTATTTGAGTTAACTAATTACAACAAACAAATAACTGTAAATGGACCCCCTAAAATCATGGGATGACTCTACATGCCTCCTCTATGACCCTCAACTCAAATTTCCTAAGATAACTAAGTATTCATGGCCTAGTTAAATAATACAAGTTGTCATGAGATAAATTTACAGTTTCTCTTCCAATTTAATTAAGGGAAAATTAAATAAGAAGCTCCCTTGGGTGCCATTTTCAAGATTTATTGTTGCCATTTTCAACACTTTTATAATTTCATTTCATTATTTACATATTAAATTCATCCCATAGCATCATAACGTTATTCAAATTTACATCATTATTCAACAACATATGCAACTATATAGAAAGAACAATATCACCATCAATGCAATCGCACATAAAGGAACAATAAAAGAGAATCGTTCACACATAGAAACACCAATATTGGTTAGAGACTATGGAAAACCCCACTATGGGGAAAACCATTTCAAATTATTCTTCTTATTATATTTTCATTGAATGAATCAATGAGGAGAGAGCACAACGAGCCATATATTCAACCATAAACCTATCCACCAAAAAAACTAAACAACATTCATGAGATGAAACAATGGCAATAATAAAAACCCTAATTTAGGAGCTTGTAGTCAACTATCATTTTATGTAGTCAATTTTCGAACTCTGCGATCAACGGGAAAAAACTTTGGTCAACTAAAAATTCAACCTTTAGGTCTCAGTTGTAGGGAAGATATTTCAAGCATGTGGCTGAAAGGATTTGGTAAAAAATTATCCATGACATGCCTGCCTATGTAGTTTAAATTTCTCCATGACATGCCAATGGCTAAGACCCAAAACCCTAAAAATAGAGATGTGAGTTCAAACCCTATAATTTTAGACTCGTGCCAACTAATCTGTGCAAAGTTGTCTATGACCTGTGTGAGCCAAAACAAAGAAGAGAATAGAAGAATGATCGAAGATGAAGTCTAATTGAGGTTGAGGTGACTTGTATTTATAGCCTTCCAAAGCTATCCAAGTATCTTTTGGGCCAACCTAATTGATGGGTCCCATCAATAGGTATATCTTAAAGTTCATTGTTCAATCCTTGGTCCCTTAAAAATGTCATTTTCTCACATTAATTCACATCTTTATCCATAATATGTTTATTAGGAAGAGTAAATGGTGTTTGTCATATTGTATGCATAATTTGATTAATTTGCAAGAAAATAAGCATTTTTGGAGGCATTTATTATGCAGGAGTTTGATGGAGACAACCAAGAGAGAATATAGGGGGATTTTCCACGTCATTAAATCTCTAACTAAGCTTGAGATCTCAAATTAATCATTCATAACTCGAATTCACTACCAGCAGAGGGAATCCAAGTAGATGTGCAGATCAAGGAGGATAAAATCAAAAAATCTTGAGATCTTGGAGGGAATCACCCCTCTTTTCAAGGGATTTTCCATCAACTACCTTTTTGTATACATAAACCAGCCAAGAGGATGAATAGGATTCAAATTTTTGTTGCATCTAAGAGTAGATACTATGAGCATAGTACTTGATGTTTTCATTCTTATTTTTAATGATGTATGTGACTATCATTTTCTGTTAATCAGAAGTTTATTATTGGTCTATATTTAAGTTATTTTTGGAGGATTGAAACCATTGAGTTTGGGCCCAACCCATATGCTTTAGTCCCTCTATTGTATTTATTTCTTTTTTCTTGTTTCAAAGTATTGCAATTATTTCCTTATTTCAGTATATTTTATATCATAAAAAAATGTAATTGCAGGCTTTCGTATCACCTCTATTAATCTATGAAACTTAGGAGTTGGTACTATTAGTTTGGAAATTGGATTTGTGTTGTAGGTTAGAATAGAATTCAATAAAATTGAACTCATATTTTCCATGATTATTTACTTTGCTGCAATAATGATCATTTGATGCATGTAATTGGTTAGCTACAGGAACTGTATTGGTTTGCAGTGGTAAGCACACCTTTCCACATCCACTTGGACCATTTCATATTCCTCCTAGGAACCTCACCTTGATTCCAAATTTTGTCTCTGAATTCACTCTATTAGGGTAAATGAAGGATACCGTGGGCATCAAATTTGGTGCAAGATAGGCCTTAGAGGGTGTTGTAGCCGCTACAACACCCTCCGAATTTTGGTACCTGTTTGAAATTTCAGAGCCCTTGGTCACTTTTGATATAGGCAAGTATTTTTCAGCCTCAACCCTGAACTTTAAGAAAGTCCACCTCCAATAGGTATTTTCAAACCAATTGATAACTCCAATTTTTCTAAGTTTGTCGCAAAGTCGCAAAGTCTCTCCCCTTTCAATTTTTATAAATTTGCGACCATGCAACCTTGAAACCCAACAAGCTCTGAGTCACTAGGTCGGAAGGTTAAAATATCGCAAACCTAATTCAAATGCCATATTGGCGGCTACGAAACCTTGCAACCTTGCGACCTCTAGGTAGTTAGGTCACAAGGTCGCACCCATGCCCGACTAAGCGTGAGTTGCGACTTTGCAGCCTCCATTAATGACCACAAGTGTGACCCCTTTATAAATAGAAGGGTCGCGTAGGTCGCATTCGACCTGCGTGACAGAGCAAGCGAGAAGCCTGAAAGGCCAATTAGAGTGCGATTTTTCTGGGGTAAGTTGCTGAAACCTCTTTTTGTTTCCTTTTTCAGTGGCTGTTGCCTTACCTGCCCCATGCCTAGACTATTAATTGTCCTAGGTTCCACTCAATTGTGACCCAAACCTTCACAGTCACTCCAGTTAGGGTTCCCCCTTCCCCTTTATAATCCCATCATGAAAAGACCCATTTTGAACCCCTCCTATCTCCTTAAGCCATTATAGGCACCCCTCCCTGGCCTTCCCGTGAGCATCCCAACTCTATTTTACTCTCTTCCTTAGAGTTTTATCCCTTGCTTTCCACATCTTCCCCATGGGTCGCGATCACCTAGTTCTCCTCAGAAAAAGCCCTAATGTGACCTTGCGACCTTTTGACCTCGTGACCTGGTCACTGAGTAGCAAAGTTACAGGGTCGCAAAATCATGACTGACTGCGTGATTGCAACTTTGTGACCTGGCGACCTTGCGACCTGGTCACTGGATCGCTAAGTCATAGATTTGAAAAGTCAGTATTATTCACATAGGCGTGACCTTGCGACCATGCGACCTTGTTGCTAGTTCTCCAAGTCACAACCTTCCTAATCTAAACTATAGCAGCCATCATATGTCATGACGACCTAGCCTGAGTAGCCAAAGCCCTAGTGAGTCCAGTCAGTCCCTTTATTTTTTCTTTGATGCCATCCGTCTTGTTGTGGGATTATTTTCTGAGTATGCCAGGGGATATTGAACAGTGATCTCGAGTGTGTCTCCATCTCTTCGACCTCAAGCGACATGGGGCCTCTAGCAGTTTGAAGGAGAAACAAAAGCCTAGAGATAGAGCTATCAGAAGGAGACATGCCTCCTCCGCTACCCCCCATCAATGGAGACACTGCATGTGTCTTTGGAAAATGTGACATGATGACATGGTATCAATTCTACCAGGAATTCACAAATCAATAATTCCTGGAGGACCTCGCGGACCGATAGGTAGACATTCAAGTTAAGAGGTCTAAGATTCATTATGTGGGCACCCTCCCACCAATATTCCCATGCGCAAAAGTAGTTGAATGGATCATGTGGAAGGTTGATTCACAGTTCTGGGTCATCCGTGATCATGTAGGGAAGCCTTTTTCCAATCTGATTGGAAAGAACGTAGAGGTATACTACGCACTCCCCGCTAGGGAGGAATCTTTCAATGCATAATGGGTCGCCATGCATGACATACGAATATAGGATACCTTGAAGGGCTGGTGGGAGTATCCTAAGAAGTTTAAAGGGAAGAAGGATCAGGAATACAAAATCGATGGCCTTAGGAAGGTTTACAGGCTCGTTGCAGCTATGATGTGTAGGTTGTATGGTAGGAAGGATGCCACTACTTTCAATGGAACATGGGTCCACTCATGTATGTGATCACCTCCTACAACACTCGGTTCAACTGGGCACATCTAGTAGTATCAGGTCCTAGAGTGAACATATCAGCATCCCAAGTACCAGAAGAGGGATATGCACTAGAATTTTACATCACTTCCTACCTCTTAGATGAAGTGTGCACACGGTGAAATTTTTATTATTGGCCACACAACTAGGATGCGAAACACATGGGCCTATCCACAAATATTTGAACGTGTTTTGGGTTTCTAGGTACAAGAAAGATATTGAGTCCATCGTAGACAAGTTCATCCCTACGCTCTACTGACATACTTTCAATAAATATCCTCCCTGCATGTCTAAAAGGGCCATGGAGATAGTAACCAAGGTAGTCAACTGGTTCCCCATCCTAGAAATCATTTTCTTCAGGGTATTCAGATCATTCAAGGCACCTCACGCACTACTCAATTTTGTCACTGAAAAACTTCTACTACAAGAGGCGTTATATCAAATGACGAGCGGGTTTTGTAAGACCCTCAGGAAGGGCAAGAAGAAACCATGGCCTACCCTCCTACTTACTATTGGTGCCTATATTGTATGGGACTTCAAAGGACTAGAAGCGGAGGTGGAAGACATCAAAGGGTTTCACTTTGTAACCTTCACCCACAGGTCTTATGATCCTGAAAGGATCTTCCCCGCACACTTCAAGCGGGCCAAATTTAACTGGAACTACCAACACATAGAGTGCCTCATGGAAGAGCAGGTTAAAAATTGGTACAATTAAAATAGATAAGCAGCTCCTGAATGAAAAGCCAACTTGGATGGAGATCAAGGGAGTCAGAATGACCAAACTCTACAAGAGAGAGAAGATGCTTTGAAGCAGAAGGACCCTCTAGGAGGAGCATTGTCTTCCCAATCCAAAAGGCCGAATAATACTACAAGAATTAATCCTCCTAAGGATCAACAAGAAGGAAGGAGCAAAGAGGCCGAAGCCCAACAAAAGGCTGAGAAGAAGCTAAGAGAGGAAGAGCTCAATAAGCCCAATATGCCTTGCAATAACAATGGGAAGATGAAAAATAGAGGAAATAAGCCAAAGAACAATAAAAGAAGCGACAGAAAGAGGAATGAAAGAAGAAACAAGAAGAATAGGCCCACAAGAAAAAGGAAGAAGAAGAACGACAGAAGAGGGAGGCTGAGCACAGGTTGAAGCATGAGCAGGATAAAGAAGAAGCCGAAAAGAAGAGAAAGGAAGAAGAAGATGAAAATAAGAGAAAGGAGGAAGAAGCTCAAAAGTTACAGGAAGATGCATCCAAGGAGGCAGAGGGAAGCAAGTCAAAACCCTCGAAGACTAGAGGGAAAGCAGACCTGCCACATATTGAGGTACCCTCGACAACTCCTATGACAGGGGGACACCTCCCTCTCTCAGAACTCGACATCCCATAAGACCATGAGGATGATGTATTGGATCTGACAAAGCTATCTTACGACCAATACACTAATAACATCAGGCAGGAAAGGAGAAAATGCCTTGCATGGAATCCAATTGAGCCCCTCGCAATGACCACAGAAAAGGACATATTCCTGGACACCAAGACTGACCCAATAATGATAACATCGGCCAGAACCGCCTTTGCAGCTGCCATAGAGGAAAATGTCAGTAGGATGATCAGAGAGATCTTGCTTCTACTCAATAGACTCTAGGCATCCAAGGAAAGGGAAACTCAAGAAGAGAGAGAAAAGAAAGCCTTGGAAACTGAAAATCAAAGGCTCCAACTCACGATCACTCAGGCTAGTGGACTATAGTCTGCCATTCAGGGAGATTTGGATACCTTAGAGAATTCCATGAAGTAGCTATATGAGGAGATGCTAACCATAAAACAGACAATCGCTCCTTTGCTAGGGGCCCAAGCAGAAACTAGGAAAAGATATGCACAACTAAAGGAAGCCTCCACAACACTGGACAACATACTTAAATGGTATAAAAGGTACCCACCAGCTCCTGACACCCTACAAAATAAGGACTAGATCTACACTTAGAACAATAAGGTACATATACAGATGAAGCTACAATCTAGGGACAAGCTCGTAAAAGATGTAGAGAAGGTGATGGCTGCCTATGAGCACTTGATCAATGACATAGATTCAATGGTGGAGGTACATCACATCCCTTCCTTAGGGACATTCTCCACACAGAAGATGAAGAATGAAGTGATGCAAGACATGTAAGAATTCTTGGGAGCCATCAGATAAGCAACTGCTTCACAGAACCTTCCAGCTTCTAAAGAGAACATCGACCAGTATATCGTCACACCAGTCCAGATCTACACTAATCTGGCCTCTCTATCCAACCAGATCAATGTGAAGAGGCACACTTTAGCTCCGGATGCTCTAGATTGATTTCATAGGCTGGGAGAAGACATGCCTCAAATTACTCCAATAGCCGCTGACTACTTGGCATGGTAGACCTTTCTCAAAGAATAGCAATAGGTAGAGACCCCAGACCTTTCCATCACACAATTGCTCCCTTGAAAAGACTGATTTTACAAGTAGTAGACACAGGCAAGTCGCAGGTCACAAATGGTACCCAGTCGCATGTCACAACCTCAAGTAGGTCGCAAGTTGCAAATCCTCCTAGGTCATAGACCATGCCAACAGTCAGGAAGATGAAAGGGCAGGGAATCCCAAGGGTCATTTATGATTCTATATGTACTCCCTCATGAGATAATGTAAGGACTTTTTTTGGACTCCACAGAGAGGAGAGATAATTTTACAACATTGAATGCATGATTCTAGGAATGAATACAAACCAATGTTTTGACTCCACTATTAGATTTGATGGAAACTCATGTGTGTTAACATTATGAATATTATGTCTTCATATACTTACTATCATTTTTGACTGATTAATTTTCATTTCTGTTCATGCTTCATTTATACGTTTAATATTTTTGGATGTTTAGCACAGGGACATGTTAATAACTTAGTTGTTGATATTTCCTTAATCTTTTGGAAACACACTTAAGGAATTGAAGGGTGTTTTGACCATAATGAGCTGTTTCTCTTCTATTCAAACAAGCCTCTTTATGAGCATGACCCTAATGATGTATTGCTAACAATACTTGCTTTGGCTACATGCTTTAAATCTCACTTTTCTATTTATAATGTTTCATTTTCAGGATAACATGTCGACCATTCATTTCATATAGTTCAAGTAACCATGCATCCTCTTGTTCTCGAAATAAACCTCCATCTAAGAAAGGCATATATTTCACCAATTAAATAGTTGTTGGAATTACACCCTGGATGGGATCCCTATCGCAAACCGTCGAGCATCTAGTTGGGAATTTATACAGGGGATATCCCCTTACTATTAGCAATGCATTTTTCCTCATCAACATATTTGGGGCTAGAAGGAGGACCTGAATGGAAAGCTCCCACCATGCAAGTAATATCCCTGTGCACACTTTGTAGGGAGAAATTGGATTTGAAAATACTGGTCCTCCACCTCTCGAGAATACCCCTGAGGAGGACCCACCTTTCTATGAGGTCACATCAGAACAACTAAGGGCCTTGCGCCCACTCGCCCATGATCTCGTTAGAGGTATGAAAAACCTCCCTGCCACTAGTTCCCTAGCTAATATGCGAACTCCCAAGATGCACCATATTCACCAAGGTTTCCTAGTCAACTCTGTGCCTCAACTTATAAGCCTAATGCTCGAAGATTATGCAGATGCGGTCAAACGACTCTCAGCCGAATCTCCTGAAAGACCATGAGGGGGCCACTGAGGAAGTTACTAGACCACAACCAAACACTGGTCCCTAGCCTAATCATCCTTTGAATGACAACACCCAGGTGAATGACCCACCTGGGGTTGGGGCCAGAAGAGGTCGAGGAAATAGAGGCCAGGGGCACGGTCGAAACATGGAACATACTCATCACCACCACCAAAATCAAAACAGACAACCCGTCCTTTTCAATGGAAACTTCAGTGGTTTCAAGAAATTGAGGAATTATAGAAACCTCGAAGATTTTAGAGTTAATCAAAACCAAGACATGCACTCTCAACATGAAGGCGAAACTTTTGGGTCTAGCATCAGAAGAGAGTCTGAAAATGAGATTGGACATGTTTTCATCCCACCACATCGTAGGGCCAGAGGGGTTCAGCCCCTAGCTTGGATGGCACAGTCTCCTCTGGGCCTCCGTGGTCTTCTTCACGACATGCCCCAACACCCGGAGAAGCACCTCCCTAAGTTTGATCTTGAGAAAGTAATGCTAGCCAAATACCACATTAGTAATTTATACCTAGCCTTGAAAATGATGAGGGTAAATTTCGACGACGTAGTGTGCCGAATATTTCCACACACCTTAGAAAACAAAGCTGCTACTTGGTATCATTCATTGCCAATCACTTCCATTTCGACATGGGAGCAATTTTGCCGCACCTTCTTTGAAAATTTTTTAGAGGAAAAGACCCCTTCTATGCTTCTCATCGAGTTAAGTAGCTTGAAGTACCAGAAGAAGGAGAAGGTTAATGACTTGAGCCAGTGTTTTGCAACCATCTTGAACAAATTTCCCCCAAACATGGCCCTTAATGATTCCATCACCATATATTACTAAACAAGGGCCCTGCCTCGGGACATCGTTGTGTTCGTTAAACGTGAGGCTAGAGCCACGCTAGCAGAAAATTTCACCACTACCCTCGTCATTGAGAAAGACATGCTTTCCATAGGGTCCATAGACCATGATAGCCAGGATGACCAAAAATCGGCCGATAAGAGGACACAACCCTCAGCAAATAAATCTGGGAATAAGGATAAGGATCCTTTCAATTTTGAGAACATCATGAAATCCATAAAGCTATTAAAAAATGAGGTCTCTGATTTGAAGAGAAAGAAAAATGACTCTACCTTAGGTATTAAAACTCAAAAGCCTTTCTTTAGGAAGAAAAACATCTCGCCTAATCTCCCTCCGCCGAACCCCAATGCAAACTTCAATGTAAATGAGATTGGAAAAGATAACTTCTGATCTTTTCATCAAGCTTCCCACTATGAAAGGACCTGACCTCAATGGATTAGTAGTATGACTGTTGTGGTAAATCAACTCCTAGAAAACTAGGCAGTAGGAGATTTGGAAGAGGAAGCCAACTCAGGCGATGAAGAGGTCTCTCCCCCAGATTAATATCTGGGATAAAAAATCCTCGCCGTCGAAGTAATTCGTGGAGAAGGGCCTCCTCTTCTGATAGAGATAAACTTGGCTGATGATCCCCAATCCAAACCTCCCCAAAATTATAGCCCGAGGAGAAAAGGCCAAGTTTCCGATCACTCTTTCGAGGAAAAGAGGAAAGCCTTGTTGAGGAAAATCCTACCACCAAAAAAGGAAAACCAGACCATAACCCCCACCACTGAAAAATCTAGCCCCGCCACTGCCCAAGACACCCTGAAGGCCAGGTCATCATCAAGTTCATCCAGCAGATCTGTCGAGATGCTCTCGCACCCAGAACCCGGGTATAAGATCATCGAATATATGAATAAAAAGAGAGCCAACATATCCCTCTACGAAATCACCCGAATAGCTAACCAACATGACCTGATTCTCAAAGCATTCTCTAGCCCATCCCCGACAAGAAGGCCCACCTCGTAGGTCAAGGTTGTAAGCTCCACACCATCCCAAGCCTCAATGAACCTCCAGTCGATCGTTAATGCTGTCAATGAAAACTCATGACGGTCCACACCCCTTTTTCTCTTGTCTTTTGAGATCTTCAATTTCAACGTTCAAAATTGCCTCGTCAATTCTGGTGCATCTACCAATGTCATGCCCCTATTTGTATGCAAGAAATTAAACATCTGCCCCGAGAAAATCGAAGCCGAGATCATTCAAGTTGATAGGTCCTAGGTCCCTGGCATGGGCGAATTGAATAACGTGTTGATACGTCTCTCCTTAGACTCCTGGGTCCATCAATGCATTGACATATTTTTTGTGGATATCCCAGAGGCCTACAGTCTTCTATTAAGTCGGGATTGGTCAAGAAAACTACAAGGATACTTTGCCACTTACTAGTCCCATTTGTGGCTCCCATAAAAGGGTAGGAATAATCAGATCCAAGTCAGGAGAAAACCTTATATGAAGTATATGGTGACCGACCTTGAAGCAACCAACAAACCCATTAGATTTTCACAAGAAGATTTGGGCATGTGTTTCTTACATGATGCTTTCGGGTGCTATCAAGACACTCAGTCCCCAGTCTCCCCAGACAACCAGTTAGAACTACTCCTGTGTGTTGCGTTCCAACCTGCTGTACCAGGAGGTCTACCTGATGTGTCCATCCTAAGTATCCCATCTGTACACACCTGCAATTTAGAAAAAATTGAAAACAATATCTGGACCCTATACTACGACAGTTGCGAGACCCATGATGAGGCTGGTGCTGGATGTATCTTGACAGATCCCAAAAATAATAAGTTCATGATCTCTTTCCGATTAGAATTCTAGTGCAAAAATAATACGACTGAGTACGAAGCACTAATCCTAGGCCTCAAGAGAGCAATATACCTCAAAGTTAGTTGCTTGAATGTAATCGACGACTCAGAAATCATCACACAGTAGGTATGCAACACTATTCACTGCCTATCTCCCCATTTGAAAGGATATCAATAGGAGGTATGGCGTTTGATTTTTGCTTTCGAAGCTTTTAGTATTAAGTGAGTACTTAGAATGCATAATGCAACAACCGATACGTTAGCAAATGCTGTCGCTAGGTTTACCCCATTAAGGGATGGTTTTTCTATTGAATTTTTTTATAAAAATGCAGTACCAGATAATGTAACTAATTTTCTCGTTTTTAATGATGATCAACATGTATTAGATTTCATGTTAAACACAGATGCGTTAAAAGACGTGGTGATTGAGGAAGAAGACCATGATCTGGCTTTACAAAAAGAAAAGGAAGAACAAAAGGGGAATCCCATACCCAAATGGCTTATATCCCTCGAGAAGTTATTTGACCTACAAAACCAATTTCAGGGGCCTCCTTATACAAAGGTTCAAAGTTCCACCCTATTGCACGAGTAAGTGAACCTCGGGACAGAAGCAGACCCAAAGTTCGTCAATATTGGTACCAAATGCACCCCCAGGAGTGGCAATCCTTTATTGAATTATTTAATAAGTATCGAGATGTTTTTTCCTAGACGTATGATGAATTACATACTTATGACATGTTGTAACATATTTTGGCACACCTAAATTTTTTAATTTTCAGTGCAAAATTGTCAATTTCTTATTAAGCTAAAATGATGAGAGATATATTTATTATGCTTTCGAAAGGTTTATTATTAAATTTTTATTTAAAATATATTATTTTTGTAAAAAAAAAAATTTTATGAAATTTTTTTTTTTAAATTTGAATTATATTATAAATTTTTTAACCTAAGTCCAATCCAACATTTCAAATTTACGAAGGACGGTCTCCATTGATTTCAGATCCCCTCGAGCTTTTCAACATTTATTTGAGCAGGGGGGTCCGAAATATTCTTTTTCCAAAACAAATCTTGGGCATGTGGCATCATTTAAAGTAATTTTCTCCCCCAGCAGCAAAACCACTTACCATTGCAGACTCCCTTCGAAATCCATTTGTGGTTTCAGGGATCAGTTTGTCTGTTGCTATCAACGTTGGTGTAGATTAATATGGGAGCGAATTCATAGATGAAAAAGATTTGCAGAAGGTTTTTTTTTTTTCTGGCCAACCATCATATAACATTCATTTGATGATATTGTCTTTCAATGCCTTTTATTTTAGGAATTTCAACATCTGCACAGAGAAGGCCGATTGGCGGTGCAAACAACAATGACACAACAGGACAGTTAGATCTGAAAAAGATCAATGATGGAGTTTAAAATTTCAACTAGTGAGATTTCGTACATCACAAAGTTTAGTTTTTAGTGATTTTTTTTTTTTTTGTACTAGGATAATCGGCAACGACATTGGTATCGTACTGGCGTGAGACGGGGTCAAATCCCGATGGCTACCACTATACTCCTAGGAGGAACCTCGGTGCCCACCATGACAACCCTCAGGTAATCTGAGACTCAAACTCGTGACCTGCACAGTGACACGAATGCCTTAGCAAGCATCCTCGAGCCACAAGACCAAACCTCAGTAGGAAAAGTTAGTGGGATTTGGGTGAGCCACGACCTTTCTCAGGATCGAACAAGAGATTAGTCAGTCGTTACGCGCCCGACCTTACCACTCTTTCGACATCAATGAACTTTGTTTAGTGTTTAGTGTTAAGACATCGCACAGTTATTAATTAAAGTTTCGACGTGCAAAAGGGATTTTGTTGTGAGTTGCGAAATCTCAAAATCAAAATATTGAGAAAATTTTTAAAGTTAAGAAGTTGCGGGGAGGTAACTTGGTTAAGTTGAAAAGTTTGCGAACCATTGGGATGTAATATTCCTAAATTAGCATGCAACTAATTGAAATATTAATTTTTCTCTAAAACCATAATTAGATGAATAAATGGGTAAGGAGGCCCATAAACATTTCTAGCAGTAATATAATCCCTCTTGATGTGAAAAGGGATCATTATAATAACTGGATCTAGCACTCTCATGTGTGAATAAGGACTAATGGATGTGGACAAAGTCAAGTTTGACCAAGTCAACAACACAAATGTGAGAGGAGTGGATGATCAATAAAGGCAGCTCAATATGAGTGTGGATTAGTTTAGATAGCTATCTAAGAGCTCGATTGAAGACCCTTAGGTGTGAAAAGGGCTGGAGCAGGTTGAAGAGGTCAACCTTGACAAAATCAAACAACGTTGTTATGGAGGAGTGGCATTGATGAAGTTACATTGCAGTTTTGGAGGGAGATTGACTGTGTGATGGTGAAAACCCTAATGAGTGGGACCCAAGATGAGAAGGCTCATGTTGTTTATAAGGAAGAGGATGGCAGCCATATGGGGTAGCTTATGAATCATATTTTGATATGTTTGTTTAAACTTTTTCTCTTTTCAGTTGTTTACCTAAGATTGTTGGTGATGTTTAGCACAAGGAATTATTGTTTAGGAAATTCCATATCTTTCCTTGAGAGGCCTCTTGGGAGAGTTTGATCTTTCATTACACACATCCAGCATTTTGGCCAAGCTTCAATATTCAGCTACAACACATTTTTTGCAGAATATTGTGTTGTGCTGCAAGGTGTTGCAGTGGAGGGTTGAGAAACCCACTTTCTGAGTTGGTTTTGCATAGGAGGAAGGATTCCTTCTTTTGGGAGATCATTTTGGAGGGTTCTTGAGCTCATTTTAGATATTTTGCAGTAGGCCAATATATTTCCATCACCAACAATGTAATTTTAGTCTGGAATTACATTATTTTGGAGGGCAACTTCAGTAGGGGATCTTGTGGTTCTTTTGGAGAGTTTCCCTGTGATTGAAGGGTTCATACTTTAATGGGGGGAGACCTTTGAGTATATTTGCATTAGATATACATTATTTCAGCCTTCTATACTCCTATGCTTTAGTTTCTAGTGATTATTCAGTCTTAGGGCTTTAGATCACCATTTTTATTTGGGTGTATTCCTAGAAACCCTTACCGGGTTCTCTTGGATTTGTATAAAGGAGTCTAGATCTCATTTTTTGGGCCATATTGATTAATATAATAATATATATATTTGTATCTACCATTTCTATGTATAAACCCGCATTAAAATGTGATGTATCTTTATGCAGTAATTTCATATTGCAATAGTTTTGGGTTTTAGCAATTTTGAGCCATACTAGGTGTGGGAGGCTTATTTACTTCACCTAATATGATTTGTTTCTGATCTCCTCTTGGATTTAGATGTCATATTTTCAGATCTAATGCATCCAAGGGTTGATTTTTATTTTTATATCATATATTTCTAAAAATGCGTTTTTCATGCATGTGTTGTTGAGTTTTCCCATTTTGGGATATTACAGTGGCATCAGAGCTCTAATCTTGGCTCAGCCTGTGTGCTACAACCATTATGCTATAAGCAGAAGAAGATAAAGGAGAAGAGATATAAAATGTTGAAAGGAATGAGCTTGGTCTCATCATTTTTCAGATCCATGAAAAACCTCTCCAAGGAGGTTAAACAAAAGGAAGAAAAGAGATGCAGTGAAACTTCTAGGGAGTTTCAAGAAGAGGAAAGGCCATGAATTCCTATTCTCAAAATAAAGAACCAATGCTGCAGAAAGCTCCAAAGAATTACACCTTGCCCTTTCATTTTGAGGGAGAAGACAAGAGGCATGGAGATGGAGGGCACTTGGAACATGAGATCCTGAGTGGATACCTTGCAGAATACAAGTCTCAACCTAGGGCTTTCAAGGAGACTCTAGCTCTTCCTCAGTTTATTCAACTTGAAGAAGAAAGGAGGCCCTACAACAATAGAAGAATGAGGGGAAATAGATTTCTGTTGTATACTTTTGATGGATCATCCCCATGTACAACAAAGGCTTGAGTGATGAAGCTAGATGCATTCTTCCTACTACATCCAGTGGTAGAGAGAGAGGTTGTTGAGATTTCAGCGCTGCACCTTGAGGGTAAAGCAAGCACTTGGTGGTTCAGCCATTTGAGTCATGCAAGAGTGACTATTTTTTTCATTTCACTCAAAGGGTGATAAAAATATTTGACAAAAATAAATCAGAAGGGGAGGAGCCTTCACCAACACTTCAGGAGAATTGCACTAGCGCTGACACAACTATGGAGTAGCAACCATCATCCTCAGCAGTTGGGGGAGCCAACACATTGGGAGGAGGAACCCTTGTAGCCATACAAGATGTTCCGAAGCTTCACCAAGGTATGTATGAATTTCCACTTTTTTTTTTATTTCAGCAAATATTTTGGAGGGTTGTGAAAATCTGCCTTTGCATGACCAAGGGTCAAGACATACTGCTGATTTGGAGCAGCAGAATTACACTGCACTGTGCAGCCTTGAGTTGTTCAAGGAAGGGATAAGAAATCATCCTCATGTGTCATTATTGAGCTGCACATAGCACTTGGGGTTGGGGTGTGGACTTGTGGAGGATAGGATGATATTTTTCCTAAATAATCCAATTTAGAACTATATGTTTAGCATTGAGCTTAAGAATGAGACAAAAAATACACCATTGAGGGAATTAACAGTGTTGTCATTAAGAAATATTGAGGAGTTGGGGGCCCAGCTATCATTAGAACATTGTAATGACCATTACACTTGTATGAAATTGGATGAGCAGATGATCAATGAGAGACACTTTGTCTTTCATCATTGTGATGGATCTAATAGGATGAGCATTGTATAGGCTTATGAGGAGGTTTTTCCTTTAGCACACTTGGATCTTTATGGATTCAACAGGGTCATTGGTGTGGGATATTCTATAGGGTATCTCCAAGAGGTTTCATTTCAAAATCTCATGAAATGAAAAGGTAAAAATCTGATTTGGGGAATAGTAGTCTTCATTGGAGGAGTACCAATATGGAGCATGGTGGGAGACACCCACATGTGAATGGATGAGTGTGGATGGTGAGCAAGAGGTTGGTGAGCCACTTTCATATTTATGACACTGTACAGTAGGAGACATGGCTGCATTGGCTACTCTTAAAATATTTTGGCCATGATATGACATATCCTTCTCCTAAGGGTATGATGGTGGAGGAAACTTGGTAGGACACTTGCATCATATGGTAGCAAATAGTTTGCGTGCATTGTGTTGACATGATCTTCTTCATGATAACCAACATATTTTCACCACATGATTTGTATGATGGAGGTGTGAGGGGGCAGCAAAAGTTATTGTTGTTGTGGCTACTCTTGGGAGAGTATGGGCATAATCTTTCCCATACTTATCATGATATTTATGGAGAAATGGATGGCACATTCAAGGTGCAAAGAGGCTACCCTTCAGCATTGGAGGATAAGGAGGGGCTTCCACATAGGAAGGAGAATCCCCTACATAGCAGCATGATGGTGGATGACTTTGGCATGTGGCATGCCAAAGAAAGGAGTCATGGAGTGACAAGAGCCTTATCACTAAGGCCAACATCACTGTCACTTGGGAGTATGTTTCTATTGATGGAGTGTCCCAAGGGGAGTATGCATCCCTTCATTTTGCATACTTTTATGAGGAGATTCTAATGGGAAGAATCATCCGTGGACCTCAATTTCATCTTACTCACTATTCATGGTAAGAAATGTATTTATGTACTTATTTATTATTTCATTGAGTATGTGCATGTTCTCACCATCTATGTATAGTGCATTGATCCACAAGAGGGCAAGATTATTTTTGGGTTACATGGTCATTATAAGGCCAACATTTATGATGGAGATAACCCTTCTCTACATGAATTTGGTCAAGTGTGTTGTTATATTTATCATTCTCAACTGATATATAATGTTATTTACTACCTCATAGTATATGAGCAAACATGCACAACTAGCAGCTTGTTGCTAGGAAAACTTGCCACATGATGTTCTAAAACAACAGTTGGGAAGATTGCACTATATCCACTTGGGAGACCATTGGTATCATCCAAACTTGCACATAACCTTCAGCAATTTTCTGATTTGTATTCCATATGGTGATGATGTACCATTCATTTTGTATGGGATGGTTTGGGCCAGCATGATTCATGACATTGAAGAGAGGATCTTTGGAGATACATTCTTCTTCTTTCCACTTGAGGGAAACATTATTGCAGCCCAATATCAGCAGCTACTCTACACTTATCATTAGTGGAGAGAGGGGCAACGTGGGGTAGGCTATTTTTTCTACCATGATCAGTTATTTAGCCCACCTACATTGCAGGAGCCAAAGGTGGAGGAGATTCTTCATGAGCTACCATTCTATAGGGTGGCTCATTCTGTATGGATGATAGCTTGGGGATGGGAGATTCACATGGGGATGTTAGACCCCAATATATATCAGACCCCATGCCTCAAGAAGGCCTCTATCCAGCACATTTTTTCCTCCAAGGATGTTTTAATTTTATATGATGATAGTTATTTGGGATGCTCACCAATAGCTATCTTTCATTCTTGGGAGGGGCAACTTGGAGATGTATTGATGATAAAACATATTGTTCCTTGGAGGAATTTATCATATGAGCATGCTACAGGAGGAGGAGGAGGCTCTTTAGTTCTATCCTTGTAGTTGCTTGAGGACAAGCAAACTTTGGGAGGGGAGGACTGTAATATTCCTAAATTAGCATGCAGGTAATTGGAATATTAATTTTTCTCTAAAACAATAGTTAGATGAATAAATGGGTAAGGAGGCCCATAAACATTTCTAGCACCAATAAAATCCACCTTGATGTGAAAAGTGATCATTATAATAACTGGATCTAGCACTCTCATTTGTGAACAAGGACTAATGGAGGTGGACAAAGTCAAGTTTGACCAAGTCAACAGCACAAATGTGGGCGGAGTGGATCATCAATAAAGGAAACTCAATATGAATGTGGATTAGTTTAGACAACCATCTAAGAGCTGGATTGAAGACCCTTAGCTGTGAAAGGGCTGGAGAAGGTTGAAGAGGTCAACCTTAACCAAATCAAATAGTGTTGTTATGGAGGAATGGCATTGACGAAGGTACAACACAATTTTGGAGGGAGATTGATTGTGTGATGGTGGAAACCCTAATGAGTGGGACCCAAGATGAGAAGGCTCAGATTTTTTATAAGGAAGAGGATGGAATCCATATGGGGTAGCTTATGAATCATATTTGGATATGTCTATTTATACTTTTTCTCTCGTCAGCTGTTTAACTAAGATTGCTGGTGTTGTTTAGCACAAGGATTTCCTGTTTAGGAAATTCCATATCTTTCCTTGAGAGGCCTCTTGGGAGAGTCCTGATATTTCATTCCACACATATAGCATTATAGCCAAGATTCATTCTTCAGCTAAAACACAATTTCTGCATAATATTGTGTTGTGTTGCAAGGTGTTGCAGTGGAGGGTTGAGAAACCCACTTTCTGAGTTGGTTTTGCATAGGAGGAAGGATTCCTTCTTTTGGGAGATCGGTTTGGAGGGTTCTTGAGCTCATTTCAGATTTTTGGTAGTAGGCCAATATATTTCCATCACCAAAAATGTAATTTCAGTCTAGAATTGCGTTATTTTGGAGGGCAGCTTTAGTAGGGGATCTTGTGGTTCTTTTGGAGAGTTTCCCTGTGATTGAAGGGTTGATCCTTTCATGGGGGCAGAACTTTGAGCATATATGGATCAGATATACATTATTTCAGCCTTATGTACTCTTATGCTTTAGTTTTTAGTGATTATTCAGTCTTAGGGTTGTAGATCACCATTTGTATTTGGGTGTATTCCTAGAAACCCTTCCCGGGTTCTCTTGGATTTGTATAAAGGAGACTAGATCTCAGTTTTTGGGCCATATTGATTAATATAATAACATATCTATTTGTCTCTACCATTTTTGTGTATAAAACCTCATTAGGCTGTGCTATGTCTTTATGCAGTAATTTCATATTGCAATAGTTTTGGGGTTTTAGCAATTTTGAGCCATACTAGGTGTGGGAGGCTTGTTTACCTCACCTAATATGATTTGTTTCTTATCACCTCTTGGATTTATATGTCATATTGTCAGATCTAATGGATCCAAGGGTTTATTTTGATTTTTATAGCATATATTTCTGAAAATTCATTTTCCATGCATGTGTTGCTGATTTTTCCTATTTTGGGATATTAAATGGGATTGGTCAACGATTTGTGTGGGCCCATAACCCGTAGGTCCACGTGCGCATCCTAAAACTTGCAGCTTATCTCCATCAATTTTTAAGAGGTCTCTTAATTCCAGTATATTTTAGGTTGTCATCTACTTCCAACCTTCCTGGTCTAATAGGCATTGTAGAAGTACCAAGTTTACCATTTTCAAGTATATCTGTATAGAAGGACGATTGAAATTTCAATTTTGAAGGAACTTAATAAAATAATAATATATCCCAGATTTGGGGGCCGGCTATTTGAAAACTATAGCATTTGAAGATTAGTCCAGATCTTGTGGACAGAAGTGGTAGAATTTCTAAGGCACAAAATCAACAGTGAAAAGTTCATTGCCTTAATTGATTGATAGTTAGTATATTTTAAGGAAACATATTCAGATATTTAGGAAAAATATCAGCATATCAAAAGGGATAATTCCAGTTTGAAAGATAATTTGGCATCAGCGGCTCCAACATTTGCAAAAAAATTCTCAATCAATTTCTTATATTTAGTTTTATTTGATTTTATTTCGAGAAAGTTTGTAATAAATTAGATTTTATTTTTAGTATATTGTTAAGATTTTGTTTTATTTTCCTACAAAATAGCAACAAATAGCTTATTGTAATTTCTATATATTTTATGGATTGTAATAAGAAAGATGTGATCTTTTTGAGGCCAAGACCTTTCAGCTTTGTAAAACTTTTCTCTAGAAATTCTAATTGAATTATTTCAGCTCTAGTTTTGACAAAATTTTGTGTTTCTAGTATGTTTTTCCAGTATTTCCATATCTGTTTTCTTAATATGATTTAATTCATGTACAATTATTGAACTGAAAATTTAATATAATCTCAGTTTAATTTTCAATTCACTGTGAAGTTGTAATTTGATTAGGAGATTAATTTACAGGGCTATCTGTTATGGTAAATTCCTCTTGAAATCTAAATTACACAAGGTTTCTATAATGACTTGATTATATTTTGTTTATTATGAAAACATAGTTTTCATAATTTCTTAAAACTATAACAGTTTTAAAGATATTATTATATCAGATTGTTTGTCTGATCAATCTCCTCTTTGAATTGGTTATTTTTTGTCCTTCTATCTTCTTCTAAATATGTTTTGTTAGGTTGTAGAAATCTTCTACACGCATACAACTCTCCCTAGTTGTTAAGTAGTAAGTCTGGCTGCTACATTATTAGGGATCTCCTTACATTATTCTATCAAATTCTTATACAAATAAATTCGTTATGTCAAGCTGGAAGCTGACACTTTGAGAAAGGAATCTATGAAGGAGGGATTTATTCATGGATAGGGATTGTCATTGGTATCCAACCACCCCCAATTAAAACCATAAATCTGGCCATTGTGCTTCAAAGGTTGTTGTTCGGTGATAGTGAATAACGTTAAACAAGGCCTCGTAATAACTCAGGGAGCCCCCTCTGCTTCAAGGGCCAGCTTGAACCTAAAGGTTGGATGAGTTGGTTTTCTGGAATAGTTTTTGTAGCCAAGGATTGCCTACAGGAAACAGGTACAACATTTGGCGTAGTTGTTGGGGAGCGAAGTAACTAAGATATTTTTCCCTGGAGTACGATAAAGTTTAGATTTATTTCTTCCTAGTGAATGAGGAATAAGAATTTGTATTGGTTGCATTATTTTCACCTTGCGACTCCACTTTGTCGGATTGCGATTCCACTTGGAAACTGATCCCACTCTTTTCATATTTCAGCTGCCTTTAATGCTATGCAAGGTTTTTTGATACTTGAAATCAATAGTATATGTTTTCTCTTCTTAGCCATGATCATAAATCTAAAATGTCAGCAGAGGATGCATATTTTAAAGTACACCTATGAGTATAAGTTTTCCATGGGATTTTATGTTCATATTGTATATATTCTTCATATTTTCAGCTATTGGAAATGTGGTTTGTCAATAAATCCACTCCACACTTGGTTACATTGGAAAACAGATTTCACCTAACAATGCAACGATTCAAGTTTAGTTAGATAGTGGTGTGGGGATTGAATAGATATTCAGAGTTTCAGTATCTAGTAGATCAATGTGTTCATTGTTTATGAATGGTGTGGTAGATCAACTTATATTTTCATTCTATAATTTTTTAGTTTTCATTTTTCAATATGAAAGAGTATCTGGATTAGCGTTGGCATATGGTTTCATTTCACAGTTGCAGGTTGCAATCTGCACTAGCAGGCTATTAAAATGACAAGGTTGATCCATGAAAGTTGGTTATGGTATATGATGGTTGATGATTGTGTTTATAGTATGAATTCATGCCCAACGCTAAAATTAAACCAATATTCTTGTTATCTGCATCCCACAGGGGGAAGCAGTCCCCATCAGAGTTGATGTTGTAACATATTTTGGTACACCTAAAATTTTTAATTTTCAGTGAAAATTTGTCAATTTCTTATTAAGCTAAAATGCTGAGAGAGATATTTATTATTCTTTTGAAAGGTTTATTTATTTTATATATTAAATTTTTATTTAAAATATATTATTTCTATAAAAATATAATTTTTATGAAAATATTTTTTTTAAATTTAAATTATATTATAAAATTTTTAACCTACGTCCAATCCAACATTTGAAATTTATGAAGGAGGGTCTCCATTGATTTCAGACCCCCTCGAGCTTTTCAACATTTAGTTGAGTAGGGGGGTCCAAAATCTTGTTTTTCCAAAACAAATATTGGGCACGTGGCATCATTTAAAGTAATTCTCACCCCCAACAGAAAAACCACTTACCATTTTAGACCCCCTCAAAAATCCATTTGTGGTTTCAGGGATCGGTTTGTTTGTTGTTGTCAGCGTCGGTGTAGATCAATATGGGAGCAAATTCATAGATGGAAAAGAGTTGCAGAAGGTTTTTGTTTGCGGCCAACCATCATTCAACATTCGTTTGATGATATTATCTTTCAATTCCTTTTATTTTAGGTGTTGCAACATCTACACAGAGAAGTCCGATTAGTGGTGCAAACAACAAGGAAACGACAGGACTGTTAGATCTGACAAAGATCAACGATGGAGTTTAAAATCGCAACTAGTGAGATTTCACACATTGAAAAGTTTAGTGTTTAGTGTTTTTTTTTTGTACTAGGAGAATTGGTAATGCCATCCATGTTGTACTCGCATGACACAGGGTCGAATCCCATTGGCTACCACTATACTCCTAGGAGGAATCGCGGTGCCCGCGATGACAACCCTCGGGTAATGTGAGACTCAAACTCGTGACCTGCACAATGGCACAAATGCCTTATCAAGCATTCTCTAGCCATGAGACCGAACCCCAATAGGAAAAGGTAGTGGGCTTTGGACCAGTTTATTATAACTACTCGCTCAACGAGCCACGACCTTGCTCAGGATTGAACACGAGACCGACCTTACCATTCTTCCATCACCAACGAACTTTTTTTAATGTTTAGTGTTAAGACATGGCACAATAAGTAATTAAAGATGCGATGTGTGAAAGGGATTTCGCTGCGAGTTGTGAAATCTCAAAGTTGCAATATTGCGAAAATTGCTAAAGTTAAGAAGTTGCGGGGAGGTAAATTGGTTAAGTTGTGAAGTTTTTGAACTGCCGAGATTGGTCAATGATTTGTGTGGCCCCATAACCCGCAGGTCCGAGCACATATTTTGAAACTTGCAGCTTGTCTGCATCAATGTATTAGATGTCTCTTAAATCCGATATATTTTGGGTTGTCATCTACTTCCAGTTTTCCTGATCTAATAGTCACTTTAGAAATACCTGGTTTACCATTTTCAAGTATATCTATATAGAAGGACGATTGAAATTGCAAATTTAAAGGAATTTCATCAGATAATAATATATCCTGGATTTGGGGGCACGATATTCAACAACTATAGCCTTCGAAGATTATTCCAAATACAAGAGATATTGTGGACAGAAGTGGCAGAATTTCCTAGGCACAAAATCAACAGTGAAAAGTTCATTGCCTTGATTGACTGACAGTTAACAGATTTTAAGGAAACAGATTCAGATATTTAGGAAAAAGATCAGCATATCAAAAGGGAAAATTAGAGATTGAAAGAGAATTTGGCATCAGTAGCTCCAACATTTCCAAATTCTTTCGCAATCAATTTCTTATATTTAGTTTTATTTTATTTTATTTCGAGAAAGTTTGTAATAAATTACATTTTATTTATAGTATATTGTTAAGATTTTGTTTTATTTTCCTAAAAGCTAGCAACAAATAGCTTATTGTAATTTCTATATATTTGATGGATTGTAATAAGAAACATGTGGGAATTTTTAGGCCAAGACCTTTCAAATTTGTAAAACATTTATCCAAACATTCTATTTGAAGTATTTCAGCTCTAGTTTTGACAGAATTTTGTGTTTCTAGTACGTTTTTCTAGTATTGCCATATCTGTTTTCTTGATATGATTTAATTCATGTACAACTATCCAATTGAAAATTTAATTGAATATCAATTTCATTTTCAATTCGTTGTGAAGTTGTGATTTGATTTAGAGATTAATTTATAGGGATATCTGTTATGGTAAATTCCTCTTGAAATCTAAATTACACAAGGTTTTTGTAATGACTTGATTATATTTTTTCTATTATAAAAACATAGTTTTCATAATTTCTTAAAACTATAATAGTTTTAAAGAGATTAGTATATCAGACTATTTGTCTGATCAAACTCCTCTTTGAACTGGTTATTGTTTGTCCTTCTATCTTCTCCTGAATATGTTTTGTTAGGCTGTAGAAATATTATACACACATTCAACTCTCCCTAGTTGTTAAGTAGTCAGTCTGGCTGCTACATTATTAGGGATATCCTTAAATTCTTCTGTCAAATTATTATACAAATCAAGTCGTTTTGTCTGGATGGAAGTTGGCACTTTGAGAAAGGACTCTATGAAGGTGGGATTTATTCATGAATAGCAATTGTCATTAATAGGCAACCACCCCCAATTAAAACCATAAATCTGGCCATTGTGCTTCAAATACTATTGTTCGGTGACAGTGAACAACATTAAACAAGGCCTCGTAACAACTGAGGGAGCCCCCTTTGGTTCAAGGGACAAATTGAACCTAAAGGCTGGTTGAGTTGGTTCCCTGGCATAGTTTTTGCAGCCAAGGACTGCCTACGAGAAACAGGTACAACATTTGGCACCATTTGTTGAAGATTGCAACAAGAAACAGTGAAGGAGGCATCCTAAAACATCTTTCCTAATCCTAGTTGGAAAGTGATCACCAAAACTAGGTGGGGGCCACACAGGTGATTTTTGTCGCAAAGTCTATTTTTAGACTATGTCTATTTTTAGACATATGGAGCATATTCTATAAGTTGTGGGATGCTATTTATGGATGGTTGGTCAAGTTGGAAAAATAGATGGATTTCTATTTTTAGACATATTGGGCGGAATCTATTTTTAGATTTCCAGTCTAAAAATAGATATGTCGAATATTATTAGCTCTTAATAATATTTGGACTCTAAACATTATCTTATTCTCTTGGAGCACTTCAGTTAAGTGCACAGATGTGGCACAGGAGCTGACAGAAGGAATTACGCTATTCCCGAGGGTTATGTGGAGCTATTGCATGGATACTTCAGTTAGAACTCATGTGACAGAGTTTGGTGGAGTTGATTGAGGAAGTTAGTGGAGTTGTATTCAGTTTAACTAATCTAAACATAGTTGAGCTATTTGTATCTAGTTTAACTGATTCATACAATTAGTGAGAGTGGTGTGAATTAATTATAAATTAATTCACTAATTATAAACTCATTAATCAACTAAAGAATACATCAGTTAACTTCAGTGCATGATCAGTTTCAGTGGAGACCAGTGCAGAGATAGGTGAAAGGGCAAGTGTGACTATCAGTTGTGACTATAAGTGATGCATGGTTTGCATCCAACACTTAGTAGAGATGCCTATAAAGACTGCGTGAGCAAGGCTGGGGTAATACATTCTCATCAAGAGGCATTCTTCAGCAGGGATTGCGCAGTAGAGGCAGGCTAAAGGCTGGCAAAGATCGGTGCATGGGATTTGCAAGATCGGGCCTGATTAATGTGTAGCAAGTGGAGATTATACTGAGAGATTGTGAGGAGCTTTGTATGATGATTTTTACATGATCTCTATGACATATATAATATACAGATAGTTGGGGGTTTTCAGCTTTAAGCTTTCCCATTACATACTGTGTTCATATGTGTGAATTTTTTATGGCTTTAATGAGTGCATGCAATTGATTTTATTTCCGCATGTGATGATCAATGGTAGAAGAGATTTTGTATTGTGCATGAAGATAAAATAGTGTGTGATCAGGAGAATCTCGGTGGATAACATATCAGTTATTCAAATTTCTACATGGTATCGGAGCGATATTGATCATTGGAGAAATTGCAAAGCATTGAAGCGGTTGAGTTTTAGGATAAACTCAGGAAAATAAAAATGGAGAAGAATGACACTATTCCGGTATACTTGACAAAGTTTTTCCACTGCAGGGATGAGCTTGGGAGTGTAGGAGTTTGTGTGGATGAAGAAGGACAAGTCAAGAAGGTTGGGATTCGAGCCAAGAATCTCTACAGACTTGAAGTAGATGGGATTTCTACGGAGCTTCCTACTGTTGGGAAGTGCAAGAAAGACATGAAATTGATGCTTGAGAGGGAGAAAGTTTTGCATGCAGGTAAGAGTGAACCTCGAGATGTGGAGCATCCACAAGATGAGGATCATGGAGTGGGAGAAACCACTCATGTAGAGAAATTTCGTGCTAGATGGGCAGAGGGAGTGCATGCAGCTATACCACCAGGTGAGAGGTGGGGCGACATGCATGAGTAATCCCAAGAGGAGATTTCTGGGCAGGATTCATTGAGATGGTGTGGATCTCATGAATTTAACCTAGCTACGAGGTTCCCACAGTGTAGAAGTAGCATGATCAGTTGGATTGATGCAGGCAAATCAAAGTGACAGTGTCGGATACTGGAGCACGAATCAGAGTTGACAACAAGTGCGGAGTGCATGAGTGCAAGAGTTCAACAGCGCAGTGGTTCCTAATGACATGTGAAGTTGGGCCCAACAGAAGTCGAATATTTTGATGATAGATGCATCTGACTGATTGAATTGTTTGGATCCTATTCAATTTCAGAGGAGTTGCAGAGCAGATGCATGGAGTTGCATGGTGCTTGTGAAGGTTGCAGGGCGAATGCATGGAGTTTCATGTCACATGCAAGGACAGCCCTTTCTTGTTGAGAGGGAGTGTTGAATATTGCAACAAGAAATAGTGAAGGAGGTATCCTAAAACATCTTTCTTGATCCTAGTTGGAAAGTGATCACCAAAACTAGGTGGGGGCCACATAGGTGTTTTTTGTCGCAAAGTCTATTTTTAGACATATGGAGCATATTCTATAAGTTGCAGGATGCTATTTATGGATGGTTTTTCAAGTTGGAAAAATAGATGGATTTCTATTTTTAGACATATTGGTTAGAATCTATTTTTAGATTGCCAGTCTAAAAATAGATATGTTGAATATTATTAGCTCTTAATAATATTTGGACTCTAAACATTATCTTATTCTCTTGGATCACTTCAGTTAAGTGCAAAAATGTGGCAAAGGAGATGAAATAAGGAATTACGCTATTCCTAAGGGTCATGTGGAGCTATTTCATGGATACTTCAGTTAGAACTCATGTGACAGAGTTTGGTGGAGTTGATTGAGGAAGTTAATGGAGTTGTGTTCAGTTTAACTAATCTAAACATAGTTGAGCTATTTGTATCTATTTTAACTAATTGATACAATTAGTGAGAGTGGTGTGAATAAATTGTTAATTAATTCACTAATTATAAAATCATTAATCAACTAAAGAATACATCAATTAACTTCAATGCATGGACAGTTTCAGTGGAGACCAGTGCAGAGATAGGTGAAAGGGCAAGTGTGACTATCAGTTGTGACTATAAGTGATGCATGGTTTGCATCCAACACTCAGTACAGATGCCTATAAAGAATGCGTGAGAAAGGTTGGGGTAATCAAAATTCTCATCAAGAGGCATTCTTCAGCAGGGATTGCGCAGTAGAGGCAGGCTATCAAGTGGCAGAGATTGGAGCATGTGTTTTTCTAGATCTAGCTTGATTAGTGTGTAGCAAGTGGAGATTATACTGAGAGCTTGTGAGGAGCTTTGTATGATGATTGTTGCATGATCTCTATGAAATATATAATATACAGATAGTTGGGGGTTTTCAACTTTAAGCTTTCTCATTACATACTGTTTTCATATGTGTGAATTTTTATGGCTTTAATGTGTGCATGCAATTGATTTTATTTCTGCATGTGATGATCAATGGTAGAAGAGATTCTGTATTATGCATGAATCTAAAATAGTGTGTGATCAAGAGAATCTCGATGGATAACATATCAGTTATTCAAATTTATACACCATTGCAGGGGAGCGAAGTAACTAAGATATTTTTCCCCGGAGTATGATAAAGTTTAGATCTATTTCTTCGTGGTGAATGAGGAATAGGCATTTGTATTGGTTGCATTATTTTCACTTGGCGACTCCACTTTGTCGGATGGCGATTCCACTCTTTTTATATTTCAACTACCTTTACTGCTATGCAAGGTTTGTTGATACTTGAAATCAATAGTATATGTTTTCTCTTCTTATCCATCATCATAAATCTAAAATGTCAGCAGAGGATGTAGCTTTTAAAGTACACCTGTGAGTATAAGTTTTCTATGGGATTTTATGTTCATATTTTATATATTCTTCAGATTTTTAGCTATTAGAAATGTGGTTTGTCAATAAATCCACTATGCACTTGGCTACGTTGGAAAATAGATTTCACCTAATAGTGCAACGTTTCCAGTTCAGTTAGATAGTGATGTGGGGATTGAATAGATATTTATAGTTTCAGTATCTAGTAGATCAATGTGTTCATTGTTTATGAATGGTGTGATAGATCAACTTATATTTTCAGCGTAGAATTTTTCAGTTTTCAGTTTTCAGTATGAAAGAGTATCTGAATTAGTGTTGGCATATGGTTGAATTTCACAGTTGCAGGTTGCAGTCTGTGCTAGCAAGCTATTCAAATGGCTGGGTTGATCTAGGAAAGTTGGTTATGGCAGATGATGGTTGATGATCTGGTTTACAATACGACTCCATGCCCAACACTAAAAGGAAACTGATATTCTTTTTCTCTGCATCCCACAGGGGGAAGCAATCCCCATTGGAGCCAATGTTGTAACATATTTTGGCAAACCTAAATTTTTTAATTTTTGGTGAAAAATTGTCAATTTATTATTAAGCTAAAATGCTGAGAGATATATCTATAATGATTTTGAAGGTTTATTTATTTTATATATTAAATTTTTATTTAAAATATATTATTTCTAAATATAATTTTTATGAAAATATTTGTTTTAAATTTAAATTATATTATAAAATTTTTAACCTAAGTCCAATCCAGCATTTGAAATTTATGAAGGACGATCTCCATTGATTTTGGACCCCCTCAAGATTTTCGACATTTAGTTGTGGAGGGGGGTCTAAAATCTTTTTTTGCCAAAACAACTCTTAGGCATGTGGCATCATTTAAATTAATTCACGCCCCCAACAGAAAAACCACTTACCATTGCAAACCCCCTCCGAAATCCATTTTTGGTTTCAAGGATCGATTTTTCTATTACTGTCAACGTCGGTGTAGATCAAGATGGGAGTGAATTAATAGATGGAAAAGAGTTGCAAAAGGTTTTTGTTTTTGGCCAACCATCATTCAACATTCAGTTGATGATATTGTCTTTCATTGCCTTTTATTTCAGGCGTTGCAGGATCTACACGGAGAAGGCTGATTGATAGTACGAATAAAAAGGACACAACATGACCGTTAGATCTAAAAAATATCAACGATGGTCTTTAAAATCACAACTAGTGATATTTTACACATCGTGGAGTTTAGTTTTTAGTGTTAATACATCACAAGATAAGTAATTAAAGTCACGACGTGCGAAAGGGATTTCGCTACGAGTTGCGAAATCTCAAAATTGCAATATTGAAAAAATTGTTAAAGTTAAGAAGTTGTGGGGAGGTAAATTGGTTAAGTTCTGAAGTTTGTGAACTGCTGGGATTGGTCAATGATTTTTGTGGGCCCATAACCCTCAGGTCCGTGTGCGTATTCTGAAACTTGCAGCTTTTCTGCATCAATTTGTCAGAGGTCTCTTAAATCTAGTATATTTCGGGTTGTCATCTACTTCTAGCCTTCCTGATCTAATAGGCACTATAGAAGTATCGGGTTTACCATTTCAAGTATATCTGTATATAAGGACGATTGAAATTTCAAATTTGAAGGAATTTCATCAGATAATAATATATCCCGGATTTGGTGGCAGGATATTCAACAACTATAGAATTCAAATATTAGTCCAAATACAAGAGATCTTGCGGACAAAAGTGGCATAATTTCCTAGGTACAAAATCAATAGTGAAAATTTCATTGCCTTGATTGACTGAGAGATAGCAGGTTTTAAGGAAACAGATTCAAATATTCGGGCAAAGGATCAGCATATCGAAAGGGCTAATTCCATATTAAAAGAGCGTTTGGCATCGACAACTCCAACATTTCCAAATTATTTCGCAATAAATTTCTTATATTTAGTTTTATTTGATTTTATTTCGAGAAATTTTGTAATAAAATATATTTTATTTTTAGTATATTGCTAAAATTTTGTTTTATTTTCCTAAAATCTAGCAAAAACTATCTTATTGTAATTTCTATATATTTGATGGATTGTAATAAGAAAGGTGTGGGATTTTTGAGGCCAAGACCTTTCAACTTTGTAAAACTTTTCTCCAGAAATTCTAATTGAATTATTTCAGCTCTAGTTTTGGTAGAATTTTGTGTTTCTAGTATGTTTTTCCAGTATTTCCATATCTGTTTTCTTCATATGATTTAATTCATGTATAGGTATCCAATTGAAAATTTAATTGAATCTCAGTTTCATTTTCAATTCATTGTGAAGCTGTAATTTGATTAAGAGATTAATTTACAGGGCTATCTGTTATTGTAAATTCCTCTTGAAATCTAAACTACACAAGGTTTCTGTAATGACTTGATTATATTTTGTTTATTATGAAAACATAGTTTTCATATTTTCTGAAAAATATAATAGTTTTAAATAGATTATGATATCAGATTGTCTGTCTGATCAAGCTCTTCTTTGAAATTGGTTATTGTTTGTCCATCTATCTTCTCTTGAATATGTTTTTTTAGGCTGTAGAAATCTTCTACACACATCCAACTCTCACTAGTTGTTAAGCAGTCAATATGGCTGCTACATTATTAGGGATGTCTTTACATTCTTCTGTCAAATTCTTATACAAATCAAGTCATTCTATCACGCTGGAAGTTGACACTTTGAGAAAGGACTCTGTGAAGGAGTGATTTATTCATGAATAGGGATTGTCATTGATAGCCAATGACTCCCAATTAAAACAAAAAATCTGGCGATTTTTCTTCAAAGGCTATTGTTCGGTGACAGTGAATGACGTTAAACAAGACCTCGTAATAACTGAGGGAGCCTCCTCTGGTTCAAGGGCCAACTTGAACCTAAAGGCTGGTTGAGTTGGTTTCCTAGCGTTGTTTTTGTAGCCAAGGACTGCCTATGAGAAACAAGCACAAAATTTTGTTATAAAGGTATATGGCTTAGGGGAATGAAATGAAAAGGGATGAATGACGTAATATTTTATATGGTTTTAAAACTTAGGATATGGGTAAAATGCTTAGGATATTATTTAAAACCATATAAATCATTCTTCTTTTATTTGGTGCATTTAGACTAGCAGCCAGTAAAATATTTAAAACATAAATGAAGCTTTCCTTCTTATTTTTTTCTTCCCTAACATTTTATTTTGATTTTCCTTCTTTATTTAGGGTAGCTAACACCTATCATTTTATTGATATGGATGCCTATAAAACACAAAATTTTCCTAAAATTTTTTAATACTTTCATTCTTTTGCATCCACATCCTACCTTAACATTTTCAAAATTATTTGACTAATTATGCTAACTTATCAAAACTAGATAATGTTACAACATCGGCTCCATCTGGGGACTACTTACCCATGTGGGATGAAGAGAACAAGAAGATCCAAAAGCCTTATTCTAGGGATATGGAGTCTTTGCTAAAACAAATACTCACTTGCAATTTTAAAAAATAAATAAACTCTCTGAATATTTACCGATGTTGAATGAATGGAGAATCTATACTGAATATAATGTTTCAAGTACTTCCCATTGGCTGGTAATGAGGAATACTCTCCTTCCAAATTCTGTAGAATAAATGTATAGTTACCTTTGACTTCTACAATGCTAAATGGACCAAACCATAATTTTTCAAATTTAGAATGTTTTCCTTTGTCTTCTCTCCTTGTATCCCATCTGACCACAAGGCCACCTTTCTTAAAAAAAAATTCTCTTGCTTTTTTGTCAAACAACTCTTTCATCTTGTTCTGGTATTTTCTTAGCTGATACTGAATTTCATCCCTCTCTTCATTCAACTCAATAATTTGGTTAATCCTTCTTGATAAATCAACTTTTTCTTCATAAGGTTCCTGGAGAAATATCATAACTGGTAAAGCTAAATGAGTAAGAAAAATTGTTTCCTTACCATAAACTAATTGGAAAGGAGACTTTCCTGTTGATCTCTTAGGAGAAACTCTTTTTTTCCAAATGGCATGGATTAAGTGGTTGTACAAATTGGTTTTATGATCTTTAAGATTCTTCTTAATGACCTTAACTAAGCTCTTCGACGATTCTGCAAGTCCATTACCCTGAGGATAATATTGTGTAGAATGATGTAGCAGGATTGAATATTTTTGAAAGAACTCTATCATTTTAAAACTGATAAAGGTCGATGCATTTGTTACAATTTTTTGAGGACAACCAAATCTTGATAAGATATTCTCTTCAAGGAATTTAACCACAATAGTATCAGTTTCATTTTTAACATGTATGTCTTCTACCCATTTGGTAAAATAATCCGTAGTAGTTAGAATCCATTTGTGTTGATTACTTGATTGTGTATGGATTTCCCCAATAAAGTCCAACCCCCATTGCAGAAAAGGCGCATCAACTGATATTGGAACCAAAGGAAGTGCTGACAGTTTTTGTTTCCCTGCAAATAATTGACATTGTACACAACTCCTTACACTTGCTCCAACTTCTTTGAAAAGTGAGGGCCAATAAAAAATTTCTTTCAATATTTTGTAGGTTGTTGCTCTCCAAGCATAGTGTCCACCACAAAAACCTGCATGGAATTGATCTATAATTCCCTCTATTTCTTTTTTAGTTAAAAAGAAGAAGAAGAATATTTAGAGGGTCTTTCTAGTGTAGATTAGCATTGATAATGAAATATTTTATTGATTTGAGATTTAGAGCTTTTCAGTGCTTCAGATAAAGATTAGATGTACATTGAAAATCTATGAGAAACTGCACAATATCAGAATACCAATTAGAGAGTAGATACTTCTAATCTATGTGAACAAGAATGGAGTGATCTGAAGGAAGAGGTTCTTGTGGGTTCTCTCCTTCCATAAGAGAAGGAGGTTCTTGTGGATTCTCCTATGATATTAAGGAAGGTTCTTGTGGATTCTCCCTTAGTATGGAGGAAGGTTCTTGTGGATTCTCCCTTGATGTCCTTTCAGCAACCAAATTTATCCCTAATACTTTGCAGTTGGATTCAACTAATTATTTTTCCATACCTTGGCCTTTTACTAGTTTTGTGGTTTTAATTTCAAGATCAAATTCAAGGATTTTAGCAATCCATATTCCTCTCTTTCCATCAGTATCAGGTTGGGTTAAAACAATTTTGACAACATGATTGGGAACATAGGAATTAATGTGTGAATGCAGGACATAGGTTCTAAAGGCTTTGAGGGCTTGAATTAAGGCATAAGCTTGTTTTTCCATAATATCATACTTAATTTCAGCATCCCTCATAGCTTTAGAAAAGAAGGCTATAGGCTGGTCATCACCATTGGAGTTCTTTTGTAAAAGTACAATAGGTATGGTTATCTCGGATGCAAAAGAAAATATTCTTAAAGGTAAAGAATAATCAAGGATAGATAAAGTAGGGGCTTAAGATATTGCCTTTTTTATTTGATCGAAAGCATAACTAGATGAAAATTTCCATTTGGCTTCATTTTTTTTTCTTTAGCATATCAATTATGTCCTTTACCATCTCTGCATAATTGGGGATGAACCTTCTGAGTAAATTAATTTTTCCAAGGAAGGCTTGAATCTCTTTCTTATTCCTTGGTAGATATAGAGTCTGAATGGTTGATACTCTCTTTGAGTCAATTACAACTCCATTCTTGGAGAAAATATGCACTATTAACTTCCCTTTCTTTACAACAAATAAATATTTCTTTGGATTGATGGATATGCCAAATTTCTTGCACCTGTTAAAAACCTTGATCAATTTTTTTAGATGATCTTCATTAGAATCAGAGAAAACAATTAAATCTTCTATATAAATAATATTAAATTCAGAGGTTTTACCTACAAACACTAGATCCATTTCTCTCTAAAAAGTGGCTCTAGCGTTAGTTAACCCAAATGACATCCTGGCATACATAAATGTACCCCAAGGAGTGGTGAAAGCAATTTTCTCTTGATCAAACTGACTTACCATGATCTGGTTGTAACTTGAAAATCCATCTAGCATATAAATTCTAGATCTTGAAAAGTTCTGAAGTAAATAATACATTTTAGGCAATGGATAATTATCTTTTAAGGATGCTTTGTTCAGGTTTCATAAGTCTACACAGAGCCTAATCTCACCATTATTCTTCCTGACTGGAACTAGGTTAGCTACAAAATTAGAATACCTTAAAGGTAAAATTATATGAGCATCAAGCAACTTTTCGAGTTCCTTTTCAATGGTTGGAACTAGTATGGGATTAATTCTTCCTAATTTATGTTGGAAGGGTTTTTCCTCTAGTT
Source organism: Pinus albicaulis (assembly GCA_034641835.2). Lineage (NCBI taxonomy): Eukaryota > Viridiplantae > Streptophyta > Pinopsida > Pinales > Pinaceae > Pinus > Pinus albicaulis. The sequence continues at coordinate 251,404 of JAXQQM020061275.1, read as the reverse complement.
TTAAAGGAATATTGTGCTCTATTAAAGTTGTATCATAAGTTTTTAATTCGTTATAAGACCAAGAAAAAACATCTTTTTAATTTTTAAGAAGGTTCAAGTATTTGAGTTTCACATCCAAAGGCAAGGTTGATGATAACTTAACATTTCTTACATCATCTAAAATCCCAATATTGAATTCTTCAATTTCTTCTTCAGGTGATTCAGAAAAAGGATTTTTAGAGACATCATTATCATCGAATAGTTTTTCCAATGGAATCAATCCCTTAGGAATAAAATTATTAGATAATTGAATGATATCATGATCAAGAGTTTTAGGATTAAGTGAATTTTATGAATTTTGGAGATTTAATTCTTGAATATCTCTTTGGTCTTCTTCAATTTGAATATCTGAGAATTCATCGATAACCTGAAGGAAAGACTTTGATTTTTCATCATCTTCAAAAATCTTCCAATGTTTAAGATTATCAGGGATTGATGGTCCGTATTTAACTTGAATTTGGTACTTTAATGATACTGGCTGAGGAATTTTGAAAGAGCTTGTTGAAACAACAAGTGAATCAACATGCATATTTTCATCTTTGGGAATAGTAGTTATGTTAAATATAGGGAAAGAGTTTTCAATTGTATCCCAAACTTCGTTTCTATAGGATATAAGCCTAGAATGTTTAGTTTGACACAAGTTTCTAACCTGCTTGACTATAAGCTCAGAATCAAAGAAAACACTCAAGTTTTTAACCTTTAAAATTTTAGCCAGCTCAAGACCAAGAAGAAAAGCCTCATATTCAGCCACATTATTGGTAACTTCAAATTCAAGTTTAAATGACTGAGTAATGTTTTCTTTATTTGGTGAAATTAAAACCATTCATTCTCATGCTCCTTCCTTTGATAAAGACCAATAAAAATAAATTTTCCAGATATTTGATTCTACAATCTTTGGTTTAGAAACTATATTTTCAATGGCAAGTCGAGTGTTTGATGGTTTTTGGGAAGATAACTGAAAGCACCTTAAATCATGATCTATTGCATAGATAGGGTGGTTTTTTTCTTGATAAGATTTTCAAACACTGTGGAGGAATCTTACTTCTCTATATAACCTTAAATTCTCACCTCCATGGACTGGAATAGTCGCAAAAGACATATCCATATGAAGTGATCCCCCAAGTTTAGCACAACATGATCTAGATATAAGCATGCCAAATTTGAGTGGAATATCTGTAATAAAAATTTCTAATACTATACTCTTGACAAGTATTTTGGCTAAGATCACAAATAGATCTTTGATCAATCCTAAACATGGTAGTTTCTTTGAATGTAATATTCCCAAATGGGGAAAGCAGCAATATAGCTCATAAAATGAAAGCAGTAGCAAATATTTAACACATGAAACCATTAGACCAATATGAAGTCATAACATTATGTATTAGAGTATAAAATACATACAAAATAGTGAGGCATAAATCATATACAATGAGAAAACAAGCCTCCCATAAGCAATCACTCCCAAATATGAGCTGTTGTTACAATACAAAATGTCGGAGAGAAACTACAACGCAATCATATTAAGAATAACTATAGCTAGAGATGATACAATGATATAAAAATACTGATATAGGCCCCAATAGAGTCTAAAAATACATATATGGGCACTAGATCAGCTTTCCAAGACAACCCAAGAGGGTTTCCGAAAAATGCACACAATGTGCCAATGTAAGTTGCAGCCCTAGGGCTGAAGATATGCTACAACAACAGAAATGGCCCTAGGCTTGAAGGTATGTTGCAACAATAGAAATGAGAAGTTATGGTTGAAGCTGATCTAGAAAACTACAAATCTTCTCCAATAGATCCTCTGGATGAAATAATGGCTCCTCCATTGAAGAGATCACCTCCCAAAATAACCACTGCAACTACCCCTGTAAGTCCTCCATCAAATAACGCAGATCTAGACTAAAAATGCACTGTAGGGGATAAATTCTCCTTAGCCTATTGCTAAATGTGTAAATAAAGCCCAAGGGGACTCTTTACAGGCCTTCCATTGGAGGGAAACCTTCCTCCACTGCAAAACTAGCTTTGAAGACACCGAAAATGATCCTCCACAACTACACCTTGCAACACAACACAATATTCTGCAGAAACTGCACTGTAGCTGAAGGATGAAGCTTGGCCCTAAGCTTGTGTGTGGAAATGAAGTGCAATGCTCCTCCAAGAGGCCTCTTAAGGAAAGATATAGGATTCCCGCTTGGGAACACCCTGTGCTAAACAACACTGCAAACTCAACTAAACAACTAATGTCAAAAGTCTAAACAGACCATATACAAAATTATATACCAAAAAATAAGCCCATATGGCTGCCATCCTCTTCCTTATATAAGTTATGAGATTCCTTGCCCTTGGCCCCACTCAATTAGGTCATTTCCTCCATGCAATCAATCTCCCTCCAAAACCGCGTTATTCCTCATTAAATGTCCACTCCTCCATAAAAACGTTGTTGATTTGGTCAAATTTGACCTATTCAACATGTTTCATCCTCTGTTCACACTCAAAGGTGCTTTATTTGGTTGCTTAGAGGGTCCCCTTTCACACTTGAAGTGTTTTTATTGTTTCTAAGGATATTTATGGGCCTCGCTACCCATTTATTCGCCTACCCAGTGACAAAACAATCTATAATATTCCATTTTGCTAAAAGATAAATTTTAGGAATATTACAGTTCTCCTCTCCAAAACATTGCTTGTCCTCAAGAAACTGTAAAGGTGGAGAAAAATTTCTCCCCTCCTCCTCTTGTTTCCTCCTCATCAATAGTCCCTGCCATTTCTTCAGATTTTCTACAATAATTCTGTCTCCCAATGTTTCCTCATAAGTGTGCAAGTTGGCCTTTGGTGGATACACCAAATGGTTCTCATCATGAGAAAATTGAAGGTCTATATGAAAACCTTCTTGCTTTCCAATGGCCCCTTCAAGGTAGGAGTGATGACAAGCATAGGGAATCTCATCCCCAATGAGAGACTCCCATCTCCATGCTATCATCCAAATGAAATGAATCACCTTCCAGCATGGTAATTCATAGAAAAGTTCCTCCCGAAAGTTCAAGAGGCATATCCTAGGTTCTCCAAACAATCACATGGCTCATCTCATCAAGAAATAAGTGATTTACTGTAGTGGCCATATCATCTCCCATGCTCCCTTTGAAACATGAAGCATAAAAGGTGTGGGAAATTCCTCTCCCCATGGACACATCCAACCAATGTGCCTTCCCTCCAATCATGTTCCCAACAAAGATAAGCACATAATTAGCATATGAAATCATAATCAAAGTCATGCTAGCTTCCATGTGTATTAAAGACGAAGGAAAATGATCCCTCATGTGCAACTAGCGCAATTTTTCTCCTAACTACCATAGAATATGATATAACAACTGTTCCCCCAACCACTTGTTTGCTACCCCATTATTCTTTCATTCTTGAAAAAGGTGTATGATGTTTTGTGTTAATGAAGCACACCATGAAGAATACATCATCTCCCCAAAATCTTCTAGGGAATGGTCAACATCATCATTTCTCATGGCCCCAAGTAGCCCCTGAATCCAATAAGAAAGAGTGCCCCCTCTTGGAGCAAAGCCTTACACATGAGTGGTAAGAAAATGAAAGTACATAGTAAATATATCATGATGCTCATAAATACAATCCTTACCACACACTTGGTTTAAATCAGTGAGGTAGCTCATGGATGAGCTCCCTCTCACACCCAATGAGTAAGGAGGTGGTGATGATAACTTTTCCCAAGAGTTATGTTTCTCCTCACCCTCCAAAAAATCTATGCACTTCCTCATATGATAGTGCATATCCTCTCTGAAGTATTCCTACATGAATCCTTCCAAGATAGTATGGTATTATTTAATGAAACCAGTGGGATTGGAAAGAAATATCTCATAGGCTACATGTAGTATTTTATCCTTGAGCTTTGAGTCTCTAGTCAAGTAGATCTGATCATGGAAATAAATGACTCCATCAACCACTGTATACCTCCCATATATCACTTGCCCATCCAGAACCTTACATGTGAAGAGGTTCTTGGAATATTCCACCAATAGTTGGGATGTTTCAATATGGATCTAGGCTTCCCAACAATGAAAATGCTGTAGAAATCTGAAATGAAGCTCCTGTCACATCATATCTCTCCTCTTTGACATGCTCAATGCCAAAGCTACATATCTAAGTATTGTTACCCCACATTTTTTTCCTCCCTTGCAGTTGATCTTGCCCAAGACAAGATTGAAGTACATGGAGGTCAACCACCTCTAGGAAGTCATCTCTCATCCAAAACTTCCATATTTTTTCCAATTCATGCAAGAATTTTAATAACCTTTTGTCATATTCATAAATATTCCTCATGTGGGGAAGTATCATTTTCTTCTCCAAGGCTATGGAGTGACCATTTGACACCATTCTCATGTCATCATATATTTTTGAATAATCTTTTAGCACAAATAGCTGAGTGGGAGATAGTAATGTCCATATCAGAAAATTGCTCACTTCTCCTTTGAACCCATCAAAGGTTCTTTGCGTTATGCTAGCTCCTCCCAAGGATCCTTCCCTAGCCAAAGATATCAATTCTACACCATGTTGAGAGAACTCTTTATTCATTTTCTAATCAGGGGGTCTCCCTAGTGGAATGCCCCCATGTAAAGAGACATCAAAATCTGAAGTAGAATGTATAGGTGAGTGGACTGATTTGTCCCTCCCTTTACTGCATAAATTATTCTCCTTCTTTTGCATATAAACCCCTTGAAATAAAAAAGGGTGCATTCTCCTCATCCTTTGATGTTGATCCACATTTTCTTCTCATCCTTTGATCAAGGTGTTGCTGCCCATCACTACTATCACATGATGCTCCTTGGGAAACTTTTGAAAAGATGCAAAAGCTCCTCCACTTGAAGCAATAGCTTCATGCCCATCCCCATTTGGTGATGGTTATTCTCCTGAAGCGAAAAATTTGTTACTTCCTCTCTGCTCTTCCTTCTCATTAATATTTGAGAATACCTCATCAACAGTGAGAGACCCTAGATCTTGGTCTTCCCTTGAAGGAGGAATCTCCATGTCTTTCTTTTGAGAAGAAATATCTTCTTGCAATGGGGATCTTACACTTGGCAAGGTATCATACAAGTTTCCATCCCCCTCAATAGAACATTGGAGTGGAGTTGGTGTAATAGATCTTTCCAACTTATGCAAAGGTTTTGAGTGTTTTGGTTTGGCTAGCTCAATCAAAGATGTTTCACATTGTTTTTCATAAAATCTCTTCGTGAATCTTGCATAAGTAGTTATATTTGCACGATTAAATGAAGAGGATTCATAAAACAACCAAGTATAAGCCTTATCTTTAAGATGCAGCGCTGCTATCCTAAGGGCTTCCCTTTCTGAAACTTGATGTAGCTTCAAGTGTGAGTCTAGCTGCTCTATCCAATCCTTGGGTGTGCATGTGGAGGACCCATCAAAATTTGGCAGAAATAATCTACCCCTTCTGATTCTATTGTGATTTCTGGGTCTTCTTTCCTCCTTGAGTTGTCAAAACTCTTGGAAGTTCAAGTTCTCCTTTAATATTCAATATTGGGATTCATACTCCTGAAGATAGTCACTCAAAGTCTCCTCCTTTGGTGCATCTTCTTCCTCCATCTCTCTTGCAGTAAATATGGGCATAATACTGCACTATGGATCATAATGTGTGGCTGAATTCTCACACCCAACATGTAAAAATATAGGGCTAGCTTCATATTCAAACCCCCTTGGATTTTCCCTACACATCTCCCTTATCATCGTCTTGATATCTCCCTTGACGCTCTGCATAGTTTGAAAAAGAAGCTTTCAGAGCTCCTCTTCCTCCCTTCCTCCAAATAATGGAGTCTCGTCTTTGTGTATCCTATATGTTGGGTCGTGAATACGACCACTTTATAACACTTATTTCATCCATTTTTACTCTTATTTATCATATCATCTATTATAATTTATCATATAAATCCATTTTATAATGATTTATGCTCTTATGGATGAATATTATTTCTTCTCCTTTATTTTTATTAAATTGATGATTATTATGCATAATTTTATCAATGATGGTTTATTAATATATTTTTTAATATCACTCACCATTTTAGCCTCCAAGATATTTTCCAGATTGAAGATTTGATCTCCAAATCATCATCAAATATTCCAACTCAGAAATTCGCTGGAATAAGAAGTGACAGTTTTTTGGTTGAGATTCTGGGAAAATGAAGAAGAATATGGAAAATCTGAAACATGGGTTTTGTCCAGAACGGGCCCAATTAACTTTGTTCAAAAACCGTTTGCCCAAATTTGGCCTGTATTGAGAGATACACAGGGTTTTTTGAGCACAATTTTCTCAGATTTGTTGTTGTAGCTGTCCTCCAAATCTGAACTGCAAAGCCAAATTCGCCTTGCTCTTGTTGAAAGATTGTTGGAAATGTATTTTCTGGTTGATCAAGTTGTTGGGAGCAATATAATATTGTTATGGGAGATTATATTTTATATTTAATTTCCCCTCCTTCTGATTATAAAAGGAGAGCATGTATTGTGTATTAAGGGAGGATGGAGAACAATGGATGATTATTGAATTCCCTTTGTAACACTGTAATTCCTTGACTCTTGTGAGAAAAGAGCAATTGATGTAAAAGCTATTCATGTTTTATTAATACAAAGAGGCGTTATCGTTCTATTTCTCAAGCTCTGCAGTAGCCCAGCGGCGCTTTCACCGGCGGTTGAGGGCCTGGCCCTGGTGGAGCGAGCCGCTGTTTGTATTTCTATTTCTTTATTTTCTGTTGTGTGAAGTGTGTTTACTACTTATTTCGATTACAGAGTTAATTGATTACTTTGAATACAGATCCATTAACGAATTACATTGTTATCTACTTTGTTGTTCATTTATTCTGCTATCATTACGAAAGCCTTGATGTTCTGTATTCGACTCTAAGTTATTATACTTTGTGATTGATTGATTTGCAGTATTGGCCGGTGATAGATTAAAGTATTGAGATTAGTGAAGTTCGCAATTTTTGTTCAAATCATCTTGCTGTTCCATTTCTAATTACTGCTTATTTCTGATTCATAACTTTAGCAGTTTGATTACAGTTGTTGTGTATGCGTAGGAGTTACAAGTTGTTGTTCCTTTTTAAGTCTTTACAGTTCCTTTCAGTTACTTTCATCAGCACGAAGATTGAGTTTGCTTTCATTTCGATTGCTTTAAAGATCACCAACTGTAGAGGACACTGGTTATTACTTCCAAGTTCCCAGATTGGTTATCTTGCATCAATTTCTAAGGGAAGGAGTTATTGCTACTATATCCATGATCGATGTTTTGCAGATTGGTTTAATTAAGGTTTCAGAGAATTTCCATTTATGTTACTGTAATTATATTTCTTTACGATCATCCATTTACTCTTGTATCTCGAACACTGTACTACATATTACAAGGCATTACTCTTGGATAAATTGCTGCCTCAGACTGAGTACACTCTTGAAATAAAAAGTCACTCCCGAATTGATAATTAATGTGAGATAAATAGGTGTTAAAAAGATACCTTTTTATGCAATCGACATTTTGGCGCTGTTGCCAGGGAGAGTGTATGCCATTTAGAAAGAGTGACGCATATTTAATTTTTTTCTGCTTGGGAAGAATTGGGTATTAAAGATGGAAGGTAAGAACCTATGCACCGAACAAGAAACACACTTTTTCACTAGCCCGCTTCACAGCAGAATTGAGTGAAAGCTTAAGGTGTAAATGAATGCTTGCGTTTCTTTAAATTTTAGAGGTAGAATTTTTGAAAAAAATCTTGTAGTTCCACTCGAGTGGTGATGTAAGCACCAACCATTTCACTAACCAATTGACAGGAACATTGGAAGGAGGATCCTTAAAGAAACACGTGGAGAACATCTTCTATTATGGTAAGAAATGGCTCACATTGCAACTTTCGAATTCCCTATCAAAGATCTAGGAGGAGTGACATAAATGCACATAATTCCCCCATTGTCTCTACCAAATTTTCATGGTTTGACAAATGGAGATCCAGATACATTCTTATTTGAGTTTGAAATACTTTGTAGAGGATATGATTATTGTACTAATGATCAAAGATTGAAAGTGTTTCCTCTTACTCTAAAAGGAGCAGCTCTACGATGGTTCATGAGCCTAGGTGGGAACTGCATCCAAACATGGGAGGACATGAAGAACATATTTTTGAAGAAGTACCAAGACTACTGCAAATCCAATGAAGATATTTTCGGTATGATACAAGGGGAAGATGAAAGCTTGGAGGACTATGTAGAGCGATTTCGATTCAACCTTCAAAAATCAAAGTATAAGCATTTGGAAAAAGAGATCTTGAAAACACTCCTTCTTAAAGGAATCAAAGATGATTTTTTAGAACTCTTAAATCTGATAGGAAAAGGTGATGTTTTTCAGTTATCATATGATGATGTTTGTGAATTTTGCATAAGGTATTCAAGAGGAATTTCTAAGGCTGGTAAGAATTCTAGAGAAGTTTCTTCTTTCTTTTCTAAATTTACTACAAGAACAAGAGACATAAGAGCTGAAATCAATGTTTTATTTGAAAAATTTAAAGTTGATTTTATTAGCTCTCTAAATTCACAATTGAATGTTTTGTAGGTTCAGAGAAATCAAGAATTTGATGAAGTGTTTTTCCCTCATTACCAAAAGGAGCATCCCATAGATACTCACTCTTCCTTATCTAATTTGGAAGTAGCATATCAAAGAGATGGGGAAGCTGCAACAAGGTTAACAGGTATGGTTCAAAACACTTCCTCTCCATTCTCTTACTTGCATAATCCATTATGGAATACTCATATGTTAGGGCAGACATGCCAATCTCAATATAACCACTACCAATCTTGTCTCCAAGATTGACATGGTTCATCTTATGATTGTATGACTACTCTCCCTCATCTTGTAGCACAGACACATCTTCCAGCTCTTCCACAACATCTTGCTTGCCCATCAAAATCATCCACTCAACACAATCAACTATATCATCAAGAGGCTCCATTCCCCACACAATCTCCTGCTCAACTCATTCCACAACTTCACTGTAATAAACCAGTACAACATGCTTACAATGTTGAACTGCAAAATTCACCCACCCTTCCCACCCATTCTATCTCACATGTACCATTGGAAAAAACTTACACTGAGACTCAGAATGAATCAAATCCAAAAATTGTAGAAGTTATGAAAGAAAATGAGGTTTATTCTAGTTTGCACCAACAAACCATTTTAAAAGCTCAAGAACTTCATGATACGATGGTTATGGGAAATCAAGGAAGTAAATGATATATTGAAGATTGGTTTCATTCCATCATTTGTTTGCAACATCACTCCATACTTCAACAATTTTTGGAACCATCTTTTCAAGGGAAGTTGGCTTCTCATACCCTAATTTTTATTAACATACATTTTTCAAATCTGGGTATGTATGTACTAAAGTTATTATTTTGGAAATGGCTCCATTGGAAATACTCTTATACGTAATCTTATTCATTCTCCAAATAAGAGTAGGATAGTGGAGAAAATAAAATAAATAAGGAAATAAAACAAATATATATTTTTTTTTATTTTTATAAAAATAGTTGTTTTTTTTGTTTCAACACGCTGTGAAATCAACATTGATGATAAATATTCTAATTTATCTATGTATGTAGATGGATTATATTGCAAAAAAAAATTCTACAAACACTAATATTCATTTTTATCATCAATATGGAAAAATTTATTGAATATCATATTTTTTTGGCTTGCGGGCTTGATGAAATTTCTGAAAACACAGTTGGGACAGTCATGTTTTGGGGGAACAAAATTGAATATTTTTAAAAAATGATTCTATCATAAGTAGCCATTATTTTCTAGTTTCCAACCCAATTGGAATCACTCAATTTTGATTTGAAACGAAAAAGTTAGAACCAAAACATTGACAGGGTGTCTAGTAGGCAGCTCAGGAACAGAGTTGGGACAATCAGTTTTTGGAGGCTTAAATGACTATATTTTTAAAACATGTTTCTACAGGAGATTCCTATATGAATATAGTTTACAATGCAATTTTAATCACTCAATTTAGATATCGTATGACGAATTTATGACCAAAATACTGACTGTCTATCATAAATCAGCGTTTTTGAAACTCTGTTTTCTCGACTGTTCCTTAACGTATTTGACCCATCAATTCTTCTTGTCTTCAAATATGTTTCTACTGGAGATCAATAAATGAATTTAATTTAATCTCCAATTTTAATCGGTTCAATCCGCCATCAAACGAAAAATTTATGCTTGAAATACCAACTGTTGGTCTGAGCTGGAAAATCGAAAATGACTCTATTATGTAGGTTTTTCTAAGAAAATTTGATATATCATAGCATTGAATTTTTAAAACCTCTTTCTATTGAAGATAAACCTTTGAATTAGCTCTCATTTGGATTTTTAATCACTCAAATCAGACAAAAAACAAAGAAGGTATGATTAAAACACTGTTGGTTAGTATCATCGACCACTACTCTCCCGCGGTAGCAAATATAATTTGTTTTATTTTTCCGTGGACTTGTTCTACAGAGTAACTACTTGTTAGTTTTTTTTCATAATTATTGGATTAGGAGAGCCCACGCACCTCTCTTTCTCCATGATTTAATGTTTTATTGCAGGTAGACACTCTTTTTTTGCAGGTCCTGCCAGAACAAAAAAGGTCAATTAATGGACGAGCGATTCTTGAGAAAATTTTTAGTGAAACAAGGGCATTTCATCCAGTTCATTACCTAATAGATTCATAACAAGAAGAAATGAAGAATTTGTTTTCATTTGAATATTCATGTCATTGTTGCCAAACATTTTTCAAAAGATCATTTTTTTTCCATTAATAGATTTGATATTCTCTTAGAAATAACATCATAGCTATTGTAACTTAATAAAGTCTTGTTTCTTTTCTAATTTCTTTTATGTTTTTGTGTTTCAGGTGTTAATCTCTTCAAATTATAGTTTCTGATCCAGTGGCAACTGAACAATAAAGACCCCACCATGCAAGTTTCAATTGCAGAATGCAATTCTTCAGTAGCACCAATTCTGTAAAAACATTACTTTTTCTTGAAACCTGTACATAAACTTTCCTTTCTATTTGATTGGATTTGCTTGGCAATGGATTGCATATTAGCTTTGTTTTTTTCTCTTTTTTCCTTTTTACGTTTTTATATTTGTTTTTTGTCCCTCTTAAGGAACAGTTATTATTCCTCTCAAGGAATAGCAACCGTTCCTCTTAAGAAACAATGTGTTTGTGTGTTTATTTTTGTTGTTCCTTCCAAAAGGAATAACATTTTCGCACAAGTTTTTTTGTTCTTTTAAAAAAGAACAACATTTTTGCTACATGTTTCGTTGTTCCTTTCAAAAGGAACAGCACTGCTCGTTTTTTCTATTCCTTTCAAAAGGAACAACACCGACTGTTCTTGTTGTTCCTTTTCAAAGGAACAGCATTTTCGCAGATTCTTTTACTGTTCCTTTCCAAAGGAACAACATTTTCACAAATTGTTTTTAATGTTCCTTTCCAAAGGAGCAACACTTTTTGAGTGCATTTTTCTTGTTTGTGAACAATTTTTTGAGGATTTTTTTGAATTTTTCATGACTTTTTGAAAGGCAAACATACAATTTATGAAAGGATACACAATCATACAAATTAAAGCTTACTGTAATCAGCAAATCAAAAGAAATCATCATTTTTAAGAAAGTTGTTTAGTAATGATAAGAAAAAGGAAAAAGGGACATAATCAATAACATGATTTTGTTGTCTTACTACCACTAAATTCATATGATCGATTATATTTATCATGTTGGTTCTTTTCCATATTTTATAACTTTCTTTGATTTTTACTTATAGAGTAGGAACAAGGGCATATTATTTTCTATTGAGTTGTTTAGACTTCTTCCACCATCCCTACTCTTAAGGAGTGCTGAGCCATCCTTTATGAATAAATAGGAAAGTGCTATATGAAAAGAAAAATATTTACATATTTCATTAATAATTTTATAATTTGGCAGATGGAGGATAGGGGGTCTCACCAAGAGCCAGCCTACCATGTTCATAAGGAAGCAAGTGAAGTGGCATTCCCATCATGGCTACCAAACCAGGGATATGGTCTAATGGACAATTGAAAAATTAAGTAGTCCTTGGAACAGGAGGTCTCATCACGAGCCGACCTGCCCACTTTTCACTTCTTCCCAATGAATGGGATTGTGATTGATCTGGTCACCAAGCCAGCACAATGGCCTCCATTATGACAATTAACAAGCACTTCCTCAACATAAATAAAGGAAAATGGTTCCAAGGGTGAGAGAGCAACTCTGTCAAGGTTATGGACACCTGTGGGCAACAGAGCTCTGTTGATGGTATTGAAGTCACATTTATACACATCAATAGTAATATTAAACCCTTTTTCCTATATCTCTATTTAAATATCAGATGAAAGTATGAATCCTTAACCTTTGATTTTGAACCTCTTATACATGAAAATCATTATAAATCAATCACATTAGTTTAAGTGGGTAATAAACGCATTTGTACTTACGTTTATCTTAAGTTGTCCCTTCTCCTTGTCCTTGAATCATTGCAAAACGCTTCTATATTTGTTTACGATTTATCACATGCATGGATTTCAGTAAATGCTATAATTTCATTGATTGTATCATAAGTATGTATGTCTTTCCATGCAGTATAATTATTGTGCAATACGCTGCCATTTTTCCACAATATTCATACCGCATTTCTACAGAATTTTTGTTGATTGAACTTTTTGCATGCATCTTATCTGTTGCCATTCAAAACTGAAACTGTGGATTCAAGAAAATTGCATACAGAATTGTGATTTTTTTACACGAGAACAACAAGTATGGGGGGAAATTCTATTCGCAGCACGACCACATTATTGCAATTAACAGCAAAGGCTCGCGAATGCGCACATGGCTTCCATCTTTTATATCACTTTCAGTAACTGCTCAACCTACATCAGCTTCAACAAAGACCAGTCCCTACATGTCCTTCCACATTTTTTCGAAGGTAACACTTGAGGTAAAATAGTATAATTTTCTGATTTATTATGAATTTAGGAGAATTTCACAAACATCCATTGAGCATTATTTATCATTATTCATTCCATATCTTTACCACTTCCCATTTTTCTAGACATGTCTCATCTTTCAGTTTGGAGGAGTGTTGATTTCCTTCATTTATTTCTTATGACCATGTCAGTAATATTCTTTATCATCCATTGATATTCTTATTCATTCTCAACACCTCCATTATTCCATGTTGTTTTATACCAAGCATCGATTTCAACAGATTGTAGCAACCACCTCTCTTTGTTTTCTAGCATCGCATGAGGACATGCTAATTATTCAGTTTGGGGGGCGGGGCGAGGGAATTGCTACACATGATGGATGTTTTCCACTTTCTTTCTCATTTAAGGCATACAATTTCATTTGTATATGGTGCAGAAATCGTTTTGCATATATTTTTAAAACTATGAACTGAATTCTTGTGATTTCTGGATAACAAAGAGGTATCATTAAAATACACAAACCCAGATAATTTCACACTAAATTAGTTCATAAAATTTCGAAAATTATGCACTATCACCTACAACCATTTTGTTTATATCTCATGATCCGTGCATCAAAACGATCTGATTTTTGAGAAAATGGTTAATGAAGTTTGTTGTTACTTATGTTACATTTTTCTGCAACTTCATATACATATAGTTGTTATGCCTTCATCAAGATTGCTAAAATTGAATATTCATTATTTGAGGAAAAATTCATTTGTTCTATCCATTTCATGAGTTGGGATGAACAATTTTCTTTGCTTGGTTAACACATGGGTTTTGTCTTTGGGTTGCATGAGAACATGCAATATATTCAGTTCTGGGTTGCATGAGGACATGCAATATATTCAGTTTGGGGGTATGTTGGGTCGTGAATACGACCACTTTCTAACACTTATTTCATCCATTTTTACTCTTATTTATCATATCATCTATTATAATTTATCATATAAATCCATTTTATAATGATTTATGCTCTTATGGATGAATATTATTTATTTTCCATTATTTTTAATAAATTGATGATTATTATGCATAATTTTATCAATGATGGTTTATTAATATATTTTTTAATATCACTCACCATTTTAGCCTCCAATATATTTGCCAGATTGAAGATTTGATCTCCAAATCATCATCAAATATTCCAACTCAGAAATTCGTTGGAATAAGAAGTGACAGTTTTGCGGTTGAGATTCTGGGCAAATGAAGAAGAATCTGGAAAATATGGAACATGGGTTTTGTCCAGAACGAGCCCAATTAACTTTGTAAAGAATGGTTTGCCCAAATTCGGCCTGTATTGAGAGATACGCAGGGTTCTTGGAGCACGAGTTTCTAAGATTTGTTGTTGCGGTCGTCCTCCAAATCTCAGCTGCAAAGCCAAATTCGCCTTGCTCTTGTTGAAAGATTGTTGGAAATGTATTTTCTGGTTGATCAAGTTGTTGGGAGCAATAAAATATTGTTATGGGAGATTATATTTGCTATTTAATTTCTCCTCCTTCTGATTATAAAAGGAGAGCATGTATTGTGTATTAAGGGAGGATGGAGAACAATGGATGATTATTGAATTCCCTTTGTAACACTGTAATTCTTTGACTCTTGTGAGAAAAGAGAAATTGATGTAAAAGATATTCATGTTTTATTAATACAAAGATGCGTTCTCGTTCTATTTCTCAAGCTCTGCAGTAGCCTAGCGGCGCTTTCACTGGCGGTTGAGGGCCCGGCCCTGGTGGAGTGAGCCGCTGTTTGTATTTCTATTTCTTTATTTTTTTTGTGTGAAGTGTGTTTACTGCTTATTTCGATTACAGAGTTAATTTATTGCTTTGAATACAGATCCATTAACTAATTACATTGCTATCTACTTTTTTGTTCATTTATTCTGCTATCATTACAAAAGCCTTGATGTTCTGTATTCGGCTCTAAGTTATTATTATTTGTGATTGATTGATTTTCAGTATTGGCCAGCGATAGATTAAAGTATTGAGATTAGTGAAGTTCGCAATTTTTGTTAAAATCATCTTGTTGTTCCATTTCTAGTTAGTGCTTATTTCTAATTCATAGCTTTAGCAGTTTGGTTACAGTTGTTGTGTATGCGTAGGAGTTACAAGTTGTTGTTCCTTTTTAAGTATTTAGAGTTCCTTTCAGTTACTTTAATCAGCACGAATATTGAGTTTGATTTCATTTCGATTGCTTTAAATATCACCAGCTGTAGAATACGCTGGTTATTGCTTCCAAGTTCCTAGATTGCTTATCTTGCATCGATTTCTAAGGGAAGGAGTTATTGCTACTATATCCCTGATCGATATTTTGCAGATTGGTTTAATTAAGGTTTCAGAGCATTTCCATTTATGTTACTGTAATTAGATTTCTTTACAAGCATCCATTTACTCTTGTATCTCGAACACTGTACTACATATTGCAAGGCATTACTCTTGGATAAATTGCTGCCTCAGACTGAGTACACTCTTGAAATAAAAAGTCGCTCTCAGATTGATAATTAATGTGAGATAAATAGATGTTAAAAAGATACCTTTTTATACCTCAACACTATACATCTCCTCTTCTTGTGAGAAGCTTCTCCTTATGGTGAGATATTGGTTGAATGCACAGACTGAGCCAAGATTATGCTCTGATACCACTGTAATATTCCCAAATGGGGAAAGTAGAAATATAACTCATAAAATGAAAGAAACAAAAAATATTTAACACATGAAACCATGAGACCAATATGGATCCATAACATTATGTATTAGAGAAGCAAATCCATACAAAATAGTGAGCCATAAATCATATACAATGAGGAAACAAGCCTCCCATAAGAAATCACTCCCAAATATGAGCTATTGTTACAATACAAAATGCCGAAAAGAAACTAAAACACAGTCATATTAAGAAAAAATACATCTGGAGATGATAAAATGATATAAAAATACTGATATAGTCCCTAATAGAGTCTAAAAATATAGATCTGGGCACTATATCAGCTTTCCAAGACAACCCAAGAGGGTTTTTGGAAAATGCACATAATGTGCCAATGTAAGCTGCAGCCCTAGGGCTGAAGGTATGCTGCAAAAATGGAAATGAGAAGATATGGCTGAAGCTGATATATACAATTATATATCTTCTCCAATAGATCCCCCGGATGAAAGAATGGCCCCTCCAATGAAGGGATCACCTCCCAAAACAACCACTGCAACTACCCCTACAACTCCTCCCTAAAATAACGTAGATCTGGATTGAATCTATGATGTAGGGGATAAATTCTCCTTAGCTTGCTGCTAAATGTGTCAATAAATCCCAAGGGGCTTCTTTACAGGCCTTCTAATGGAGGGAAACCTTCCTCCACTGCAAAACTAGCTCTGAAGACACCCAAAATGATCCTCCACTACTGCACCCTGCAACACAGCACAATATTCTGCAGAAAATGCATTGTAACTGAAGACTCAATCTTGGCCCTAAGCCTAAGTGTGGAAATGAAGTGAAATGCTCCACCAAGAGGCCTATCAAGGAAAGAGATGGGATTCCTGCTTGGGAACACCCTATGTTAAAATGCATAGCAAACTCAACTAAACATCTGAAGAATGCCAAAAGTATAAACATACCATATACAAAATAATATACCAAAACATGACCCCATATGGATGTCATCCTCTTCCTTATATAATTTATGAGCTTCCTTGCCCTTGGCCCCACTCAATTAGGTCATTTCCTCCATGTAGTCAATCTCCCTCCAAAACTACGTTATTCCTCATTAAATGTCCACTCCTCCATAACAGCGTTGTTGATTTGGTCAAATTTGACCTATTCAACATGTTTCATCCCCTGTTCACACTCAAAGGTGCTTTATTTGGCTGCTTAGAGGGTCCCCTTTCACACTTGAAGTGCTTTTATTGTTTCTAAGGAGATTTATGGGCCTCCCTACCCATTTATTCACCTACCTAGTGACAAAACAATCTATAATATTCCATTTAGCTAAAAGCTAAATTTTAGGAATATTACATTGAATCAAAGGTGTAAAGATCATGATAGGAACAAGTAACTTGTAACTAAATATGGTCCATGATTACCTTTGGCATAAGGTTGTGTGAAGCACCAAAATCAAGCATACAGCTATACAATAAAATTCATGAGTCTTAAAGGTTGCATAAAATGGTGGAGCAATCTCATCGATCATATCAGAACTAGGGCCAAACACTACTGAGGGATTTTCATCTTGAAAAATGATAATATCTCCCTCAACATCTACACTAGAGGACTGTATCCATTTAGACACTTGATTTTTATAACCACGATTTTTGGAAAGTTCTGCTAAAGGTATAGGAATCTTAACCCTTTCCAATTCCTTTTCAATATTAAAATTTGTCAAGATGTAATAGTTTTAGTGAATGACTCTGAAGTCTAAGGTGTTGGAGTTTGTGCTTGAATGGATTTTATTACAGGTTCTATGATTCTGGTATATTTTGGAGGTATGCCTAGGCCTGATATTGGTCTTAGATCATACCTTTTATTTAACTCTGCAATGAGAAATTCAGAAAATGCTTGGTATTTTGAAAGTTTAGTATCTTCTTGTTCTTGTTCCAAAGGCTGTGATGAAGATGAAGGGACTATGGCCATCTGCTCTACTAAAGAATCAAAATTATTTATATCTTCTGTGATTACAGAGCCAATATCCCGTGGTTGTTGATCATCAATCAACAAAGGAGGTTGAATTATTTTATTTGGTCTCTAAAAAATCTGAAGTTGAGGAGGTATCCGAGATTGATTTTGATTTTGATTTTGAGGTCTGACAACAATTTGCTGAGAAGATCTAGGTTGTGTTTCAATTTTAGAGATTCTATTGGAAATGTTCCTAAGTAAATATGTGATTTCATCAATTTTATGATCTTCAAGTTTGTATTTGGAAGAGGATGATTCATCAAGCTTAGCTTTTAATTTTCTTTGTTCCTTCTCTTCTTTAGCTTTAATTTTACCAGAAGCTGACCTATTTTCTCCTACCTCAATAGCATTAGTATGCATGTCTTGTAATGTTGTAGAAAATATTTCCCTTAGCATAACTGCAAATTCATCATAAAATTCTTTAGAAAATCTAACCTTTGTAGCTGCTACTGGCGGTTTACAATCAACAGGAATTTTTTGGTAGAGTTTGTTAAATCTCTTAATAAATTTAGCAACTGGTTCACCAGGATTTCTATTTAATTCTTCAAATTTAGTGAAAAAATAAACAACATATTTCTTTACCCCGCATTGGTTTTTAAATATAGTTAAAATTTCATTCCATGAGTGAATAGAATCAACTCTAATTTTACTAAACCAGATCCTAAAGTTACCTCCTAAAGACTGTACAAATAATCTCATATAAACATCTTCATGCTCAATGTTCATATTATCAGCGAAATCTAAGAAGGTTTTTATATGATCCTCTATTGAGGGACATGTTTCTCCATTAAATCTTGGTAAATTTTTAAGATAATCCATCAGGAAAATTTCTCAAGATGTTAGGAAGAATAAGTGCCGCATACCTTGCTTGTATAATGGGTTGAAAATCCATTTCAGATGATGATGAAGATGTAGGTGAATGAGTATTAGAGGATGGAGGGGAGTGTGAAGGAGGAGGAGGAAGTGAGGATTTCAAAGGGATTTTAGCAATCAACTTTTGAGATGATGGTGTTAAATCTTCTTCCTTATATTCAAACAACAGATTAGAATAGAAATAAAATGTCTCTTCTTGTTTAGTAGAGGTTGATGGAATAGAATAATAAACTAGAGTGACGAAATATATAGGCTTAAATTCATGTAAATTTAAGCCCAATTCTGTCTCAGCTGTAGGTGAGTCTAAAGGGAAGGATGGAACTTGATATGATTCAAGTGATTCTGTCAACAAGGCTGACTAAAGATCTAATCCTTTTGAATAAAGTTCAAAAACTCTAGGAGGTACTTGAGTCGAATTAGGATGTGATGATATTACTGAAAAGGGATCTACAAATGAAATTTCTTCAGGGTGTAATGTTGAAGAGGAAGAAGAAATTTTCTATTTTCTTCTCAAAGAGGCTTCCCTAATAAGTTTTTCTGGGTCTGGTAAAGGATTAACAATCTCAGATTTAGAATGTGATCTAGTGTTCTTAAAGGGAGCTAGCTTGAACCAGTGGAATCGCTAGGTGAAATATTTTGACCTATATCCTTATCCTTTATTCACCTTAAAGGAAAGGGGGAAATCGTTGCCCCAAGGAAAATTTAGCTTTCTATTCTTCATCTCCCCGAAAATGACGCAAATCTGATGTTGTCCTTTGAGATAACCTAAGGTCGATAAGTTATGCCAAAGCATCTAAGATATTTGTTGTTTTTGAATAGTTGGATGACCAGTGACCAATTTTCTGAAATAGGCAATTTTAACTTAGAAATATCCTTGATAAAATAAAAGGATTTTCTTTAAATACATATGGGTAATTTGATTTTAAGTGGGATGGATAACAAGAATGTGGAGAAGTAAAATCATTTAATATTTAGATAGAGCATTTCACCATTTATAAGCAGAAATTATGAAAACTATGTTTCCATAATCATCAAAATATAATCAAGTCATAACAAGAACCTTTGTATAATTAAATTTCAAGAGGAATCTACAATAACAGATAACCTTGTAAATTAATCTCTTAATCTAGTTACAACTTCACAACGAATCAGAAGCGAAACCGAGATTCAAATAAATTTCCAATTGGATAATTGTTAATGAATTAAATCATATGAAGAAAACATAATGAAAAACTGAAATATAAACAACTCATAGGAACAAAAGCCATATGAAGTAAATCCATAATCTTTTATTCAATAAAAAATTCTCCAGCTATTACAAATCTGTTTGATAACTAGCTCAAGGGTGCAACCTCAAATACTTCCATGAATGAAGTATTTAAACAAAAATATAAATTTACAATAAATTCCTGAGTGAAAAGGCAAGCTATAATTTCTCTAAATAAAATAAAAGGAAAGGAATTAAATCCAAAGGAATGAATCTACATGTCTTGCACTGATTTGATGGAAAACTGTTGTTGAGTGACCACTATTCTGGTGTTGCGCTAGAAAAACGGATTTGTCTTCTAATCCTGATATTCACAAAGCTTCTCCCACCATTGCTGATCTAAAATTGAAACTTTAATAACTCTACGATAGGTTCAATATACCGCAGTCTACTTTGGAAAAGTGGGTTTTAAAGTGAAAATATGTTTTGGAGGATTTCTGTCATTGTTTTCCTTCTAAATGGTGGAAACCCAAAACCTTTTGGATAGAATGTCGGAGGTTCATTTAATAGTAATATGACAGATTACAAAGAAACCCTTTGAAAAAGGTTAAATTGATAGGGGAGATATGGAGCAGAATTAGCGGGAGTAATAGTGGTGAGAGGAGTATAGCAGAGGAAATTTGTGGTGACGCAATCGCATCGCAAATCACAATCGGGGCCGAATATAATTTTGCAACATGGTTAAATATGTAAATTTTCGATGTGGTTCGAAGAACAATAAGGTATTGCGGTGATCACAAGGTTTAAAGTTTTGACGAAATGCGATAAGAGATTTTCGCCAATTTGCAATGAGGTATGTTTTGCAATGTGTGATGAGCGGTGGCAGTGGAATGACGCGGTGGTTCAACGTTCATGTGAATGGTATCATCTTTCAGAGGGGGGGTTTAGCGGTTTTAGGTTTCGCGCATGGGGGGTCTGAAAAGCTAAGGTAATGAGACGTGTTGGCAGGTGGTTTTGCTTTACTACTGAGTTTGCAACCCCCCGGTGATAAGGTTTGGATTGTGAAGGGGGGTAAAAAATCTGTGAAAGTCGTCGGATGCCAAAATATGAGGGGAGGACTATTGGACAATTACAATGGACCAACCACATCAAAAATTGCAATCGGGACCCGATATAAGTTTGCAATATGGTTTAAACAAATAAAGTTGTGATGCGATGCGAAGCGGGGAAAGGGTGACGTGGAATGGTGGGGTTGGGATTTTATAAAGTATCGGGAATGTTATAAAGGGATATGTCTTAGGGGAATGAAATGAAAAGGGTTGAACGGTGGAATATGTTATATGGTTTTAAAACTTAGGATATGGGTAAATTGCTTAGGATAGTATTTAAAACCATATAATTCATTCTTCTTTTATTTGGCGCATTTAGACTAGTAGCTAGTGAAATATTTAAAACATAAATGAAGCTTTCCTGTTATTTTTGATTCCCTAACATTTTATTTTGAGTTTCCTTCTTTATTTAGGGCAGCTAACACCTATCATTTTATTGATATGGATGCCTATAAAACATGAAATTTTCCTAACATTTTTTATTTCTTTCATCCTTTTGCATCCATATCCTACCTTAACATTTTCAAAATTATTTGACTAATTATGCTAACTTATCAAAACTAGATAATGTTACAACATGACACATGAATCATCTAGCATGTCATACCGATGAAGGAAGGTGTCAAACCTTTCCAACAGAAGCTAAGGAAGGTGCATCCGACTTTGGAACCAATGATACAACAGGAAATTAAGAAACTCTTGGGTGCCTGCATCATTTTGAAAGTCTGACATTCAACGTGGGTGTCAAATTTTGTCCTATTCTGCAATAATTCTAGCGAAATTCACTTATGTGTGGACTTCTGAAATTTAAACCGATCGTTAGACAAGGATAATTACCCAGTTCCCCCCATGGAAGATATTCTTCAAATAGTATCTGGGTTAGAAATGTTCTCATTGTTGGATGGTTTCTTAGGATACAACCAGGTATTGGTAGCTAAACCTGTTCATTTGAAGACAACATTCAGGACCAAGTGTGGTACGTTCACATTTAGGCGCATGCCCTTTGGCCTGATTAATACTGGGGCGAACTTCCAAAGGGAGATGGACATTTCCTTTTGGGGGCTAATGGGACAAAGTGTGTTGGTATACCTTGAATATGTCACCGTGCTCTCCAAGCAAAGATATGACCACTTGCACCACCTCAAACAGATCTTTGAGAGGTGTCGAAAATATAGAATTGCACTAAACCCCAAGAAAAGCATCTTTGCAATCCTGAAAGGGAATTTGTTGGGCCACATCATAACCTGGGATGGAATAGCAGTAGACCCAAACTGTGCAAGGGCCATCGCCCAAATTTCTCCCCCAAGAAGTAAAAGGGCCATGCAGTTGTTTCTCGAGAAGATTAAATTCCTCCGAAAATTCATATCAAAATTCACACAAATCATGAAACCTCTACAAAACATGATCAAGAAGAACGTGAATTTTAAATGGAATCCACCCGAGAAATAAGTGTTCGAAAATATCAAGAAGGCCATCATGGAAGCACCTGCCCTACATAGCCCGGATTTCAACAAAGGCTTTATCTTGTATACCGTTATCATCCTGTATTCTACATATTTCACTAGATGACTGTGGATGTCCTACAAACACCTAAAGATAGCATAATTTTCCTATCAGCTATCTTTAGAAGTCTCACTGCCTTCATCATCCAAAAATTTGACTATTTTTCACTAAGCTTTCCTATCTTTATGCCTCCTCTAAATTTCACCCTGTTTCTCTAAAGGAAACTCCATTTTTGGGCCTAATTCCCTCATTCACCCCTCTACTCACACCCTCATCTATCCTTCTTTCGTTTCCACTAAAAACCCTCATTTATCCCCCTCATACATCATTCTTGCATAAAAACCCTTAAACAATAAAAAAAAACCCCTTTTTCATTGATTAAACCTAACTTTATACCCTATCGGAACTCTAAAACGTCTCATAAAACTCTGTTTTTTATACAAAAACCCACCTTTTTGTATATATGCCTTAAGCCCCTTTCAAACTTAAGCCCCAGCCCCCTTAACTCTCATATGACCCTAAACCCCAACCCTCCGTTAAGCCCTAGTCCTTTCCTTCCCAACCCACGTTCCCTTCTACCCCCACAGGACCATTCCCTTCACTCATTATTAAGCCCCTTCCCCATGCAAAAACTACCTCAGCCCCTTCATTTCTTCATCCCACTTCATCTCGCCCCAAGTCATCTCCACCGTGTAACAACCCTGATCCAATGGTCATCATTGCACCATCCTTCATCCCGCATATAACCCAGACCCACTACCTGATGAAATTGCTCACATCACCATTTGGCCCGGCCTTCCATTCAAATCCCTGACTCCAATCATTTTCTGCCACCTGTACCCCACTTCCCCCTTCACCAAACTTACACCCCGCTCCAAGATGCTCTCTGCACCATAGATCTCATCGCCCGAGATCTAACGATCCAAAGCCATATCGCGCACGATTCTTGCACCAGGGTTTAGCGGCCCAAGTCCGTGCGAAAAAGGTGATTTAGCCCTGCCATGCGACGGGAGTTGAATGGTATCATGCTGCCTCCTCCCAAAACCATTTACTACCGATAACCCGCACGATAAACCACGATGGTTTTGCAAAACCACATTTCCTCCTCTGCATGCCAAACTCAATTTTTCGCGCCCCCATTCAAATTTCTTCATGATTTCACCTCTGAAATTGTTCCCCTGCACCTCTATTCCTCTGTAAATCACCTCTAAACCTCATAAACCCAAAAAAATCTGAGTTTACCCCCATCCTGAAGGTTTTAAAGGTTAATGTTTGTTCATTTTTGCAAGTTTAATGGTGGCCAAAGCCCAAAGAGGCATTCAAATGATGAATAACCTTTGGATGACGATCCAGAGGAGAAAAACATATTAAAAAGGGCCAAGGATTTACGAAAAAAATTAACCCATCGATGTATCATGATCATCAATGGGTTATAAACCCTCCTGCCATGAAGAAACCCTGCATACACACAAAGAATAGATACATTCAGAGAAGAAATAAAGAACAGGAAGCTTAAAGGGCTAAAAATATAGATTAGAGGACTAAACAGAGAATTAGCCCTTTCAAGAGTGTTTAAATATAAAGGATAAAGGTTAAAACAAAATAATTAAATCATAAAGGCATAATAAAGTAAAAATAACAGTGAGACAAGTTTATTAAGGAAAAATCAAGGTTTACAGACCTAAATGCAGTGTTTTAAGATGAAACAGAAGAAGATTAGCTCAGGAAAACCTTCGAATGACCCAGATCCACAACAATAACTTCTTCAGAGGATAAATTGGCACATACAATCATTATTTTCAATAAAGGCATCAAATAGTTATTGCATAGTCAGAGATATTTTTGAAGCAGCTCAGCAGTTATTACAAAGTTATTACTAGGCCTTAAAAGTCAAAAAATTCAACTAAAATAACTCAGAAGTTATTATTTTCAGAGTAACTCTTTCATATATTTTTTCCTTGGGCCTTGCATGGTCTCAAAGGTCAAAAATCATTAACTCAATAATAAATAACATTTAAACACCCTAGGTTAGAAACACCTCCTCAGTTTGCATATAAATATTGCATATGAGCTTCATTTCAAAGGTTGGTTACTTGATAGTATTAGATTGATTTCTGCTGCTAGGCTAGTTGGGGAACGCTAGACTGGAGCAAAGAAAGCTCTGAGTTACAGAAAGCTATTGTATATGGAGTGATGTAACTTGTTTTATCATTAATGATACAAGCATGTTCATAGGATCCTTGAGTTATATCAATGGTGAAGTTTTCCTAATTATTATTGTTTCTCCTTATGTTTTCATTATGTTCATCTTTATTTGATAAAGGACCAGAAGTTTTAGATTAGGATTTGTTGTTTCAGCACCCTATTTCTGTCTATTTTCTTTATGTTCATGTTTTCTTCTGCAAGGTCTGATTAGAAGATTCTTAATTTCCTTCTAGTCACATCTAGCCTTTTATCTTGGAAATGATTCAATAGAGTGAAACCAAGGAAATTTTGGGGAGCCCATGTTCCTTTGAGTAAGACTTGAGATATTGTTTTTAGGATCTTTCTTTGAAGTACACTTATTAGAGTCTAAACCAGTGAGGTCTATGGTATGACCTGCCCTTTGTTCTGCCTTGAAGTGTTTCTTTGAAGATTCTTTGAGAGTTGTCAAAAGCAGATTAGATTATTTCTATTTGATCTTAGACCACTGTTGTTGTTATCTTATATGTTTTATTTATCTGAAATTAGTCTTTTGATTGCTATATTGTTGTCTGAAAGGTTTCTTATTAAAGGTTTTTCCAATGAGATTTATGGTTTTCCTTGTCCTTTGGCTTGCTCCAAACAATTACCTTAAAAGGCTTTTCTTGTCTAAGTAGAGCTAGAATATTCTTAACTAACTATAGCTTTGCTACCTTCACAACTTATTAATGCTTCATATAACAACCTAATCTAAATAATCCATTTGATATAGTTAGCTTGCCCTATGAAATCCCTTGCAGAGTTGATGAGCAATTAAATTCTTTTATGACTCCATTTCCCAATGGATTGATGTTGTCTCACAACCTATTTGTTTCAGTTAAAACATTCCCTCAATCAGTTATACCATTGATCCTTCAATCTATCATTTAATCGAACCAAAACAAAACAAGTCCTTAAAACTTCAGAACTAGCCTAATATCTTAAAACAAAGAACACAAAGATATATCAATTAAAATACCTTTATAGAGAGATCCCTCTCTGAATCCAGGAAGGCTAGGTCCTAGGATTCCAAAGTGGTTCTGATGTGGCCCCTACAATGTTTATTCTTGCCATTCTTTGCAAATCACAGGGAGCCAACATAGTGGCGACCATACTAAGGAACAATGAGTATTGAACATTTCAGATTCACTCAAACTCAAAAAACCTCATTAGTTAAGATGAACCAAGTGTCAGCCAAGAATGGCTCCTAATTGTTGATGGTGGACAATGTCCAGTCCTATAAGACAAGTAAAAATCCTCCACTGATTTCCATTAGACTCCACTGGGAAACTTACCCTATCATCAAAACATTATACAATACCCAGTCAAGAATACTTTGTGAGTTAAGTATTTATTTTACAGTTTGGTTTGTGTCTTAAGACTGTTGTACCTCTAGAAACCTTTCTGACTTGTTTGGGTCCAAATCCTGGCTTCTAGAAGAATCCATACTAGATCCCATCCTGACCCAAACCCTCTTGCAATAGTTGACAATCTTGAAAACATTCTTAGGAAGTCTCCTACATCTAAGAATCCAAATATTGTTAGACCCATCCAAAGAGCAAGTTCTTTCCTTGAGAACCTTATAAACTTGAAAAATACCCAAGTTGACTTACCTCATATAAGAAGCTTATCAAGAACCAAGTCATAGAGTAGTATAGACTGAATAAGCCTTGAGCTTGTAGACTCACAACAAAGTAGTAGTAGGGAAGCCTCCCCTTCCACTCCTCCTGATCTCCATTTCCTTCATAACTTTGGCTTCTCTCATCCTAAATCTACTCAAAATCACCTAGCTGGTCCAAGTACTTCAGCTACACCCACCCATACATCCACTTTTCAAACCACTTCACTTCGTCACCTTCCTCCACTTTTCAACCCCCCATTTTTTCCACAAACTCATATCATGGCAACATGGTATGCTCCCTTAGTCCTTCCTTTACCTCTAGTTGCTCTACCATAGGACTATCAGTCCAAGATTCCATTATATGATGCTATTAGTTCTACTACAACTCAACAACATGTGGATAGAATGAATGACTACTTTGACAGACAAAAAATAGATGATGAAACTATAAAACTTAGAATTTTTGCTCAAAGCTTAGGGGGAGAAGCAAGAAAATGGTTCAAAGGCTTAACCCCTAACAATATTAATGATCTTCCTAATTTTCATCAATTGTTCCTAAACAAATGGGAAGTCAAGATAAATCATCTCCAAATCTTGTTAGAATACAATGACCTCAAAAGAAATGTTGGAGAGAGTGTCCAAGATTATTGCACTAGATTCAATAGTGTTTATAGTGCACTCCCTACACAAATGAAACCCCCACAAGGCTTAGCCTTAATAGATTTTCCTGAAGGATTTGACCTAGACATGTGTTATCAATTAAGGGAAAGAGAACCCCTCACATTAGAAGAAATGCAAAAAGGGGCAGTAAGTGTAGAAGCTAACCTAAATACTAGAAGGGCTAGATTGAAAGAAGAAAGAAAGGTTACCTACAAAGAAGAAGCTAGACCCTCCACATCAGACTCCAAAATTGACAGTCTGGTTAGAACCATGGAGATGATGATGGAAATAATAAACATGAATGAGAGAGCTTATCCTAAAGAAAACCAAACAGCTCCTCAAAACAAGAACCAAAATCAGAACCAAAAATTTAGAAGGAATCCCCCTCAAATTAGAAAAAGAGGCCCTGATGAACAAGTCAGACCTCCTTTCCAATAGAATTATGTTGATGAGGATGAGGGAGTGATGGGGGAGTAAACAATGATGATACTATTTTCCTCAATGAATAATAATAAGGCATATATACACCCTATGATGAGGAGAGTCTAGAGTCTGAAGACTACAAACAAGGCTATGAAAATGCTATAATGGAAGTGCACAGACAATATGACCTTAGGAGTAAAAAGAATCAAGACATTACCAAAAAGAAAACATCTGAAATTTCTGCTAAAAACAATTCTAAAAATATTTCTAAAAAGACAGCAGAAAACAACAAAGCAGTGGCTGAAAGTTCTGACAAAAATAAAGGAAAAAACACCCAAATTTATGACAAACATAGCGGTGAACAAAGTAGCACTAGCACCTCAGCTAATGCTCCTAAAAAAACTATTTTAATTGTTGTCCATAATAAAACCAACAAGCTGAATTTGTTGAGAAAACAGTGACTAAGAAGGATGATTTAAACATTTTAAGATCTCACATACCTTTCGTCATAGAGGGTGACATTGCCAAAATCAAGATCCCTATCCCTATTACTGAATTAGTCACCCAAGATGTATATAAAACCCAACTTTTAAGAGATTTAAACATAGGAGAACAAACTAATTCTGTTAATGTGACTAATGACAAGCCTAAGCTTCTATTTGGACCAGAAGTAGAAGGAAAATTTCAAGAAGGAGGTGTTCCTCCATTTTATGTCAGTCTAAACATCCATGATAAAAATTTTCATAATGCCATGCTTGACTCAGGAGCCTCCCACAGCCTTATGCCTAAAGTAGTGATGGAACGACTAAACCTTGAGATAGCTAGACCTTACAAAGATTTGTACTCATTTGATTCCAGCAGAGTTAAATGTCTAGGCCTAATCAAAGACTTATGTGTCAATTTAGCACAAATACCAGCCAAGAGCTTAGTAATGGACATTGTGGTGCCTGATATACCTCCTAAGTATGGAATTCTCCTTTCAAGGTCATGGGGTGCTAAACCTCAAGGTACCCTACAGATGGATATGACTTATGCAACCATCCATGTCTTTATTCAACCAAGAAGACTATATAGGGAAACACACATGAAATATTTGTTTAGTAGTCAAGAAATACCAGACAACTCTCCTCTTTATTCTATTCACACAGACCTTGACTCATTCATTCTTTACAATGATGAAAATCCTAATGAGCAAGGGGAAGTAGATGACAAATCAACAATATGAAAAGAGGGTAGAGAGGAGAAAGAGATAAAATAGTTTGCTAACTTATAAAATCAAAGAAAATATGATAAAGATCATAAGCAGAAAACCAGTCACCAACATAATGTTGTTCATAAGAAATGAATAGAAAATACTTAACACAATGGAAACCATGAGAAGAAAGACAAAAATGAACATAGTGCAGCTACTAAAAAGCAACATAGTGGTAGCCAAAATAAACAGGACAAAGAGGACAGAAATGACTTTAATTAAAAATATGAAATTGAACCTCTTTGGAGTATGAGTTTTGATGGGTCTTGTAGTAAAATTGGTTCAGGAGCAGTCATATGGGTACATAACACAGAGAATAATCATGCTGAGGGCCATTCATATAAACTAAACTTTCAATGCACCAATAACATAGATGAATATGAGGCCCTCCTCTTGGGACTACAATTGTTGAGAAAATTAGGAGCCAAGAGGATAACTGTCCATGGAGACTCAGAACTGATTATTAGACAAGTGAATGGATAATATACTACCAAGCATCCAAGATTACAAGCATATAGAGATGATGTTGTTGACCTTTTGAAAACATTCGCAGAATAAGAGCTCAACTTTGTCCCTAGAAATCAAAACATCCTTGCCAATGGTTTAGAATTTGCTACTAGTACATGTCTAAAACCTTATGAAAGAAAAAAATATACAGTCCAAGTTAAATATAGGCCAGCAATCCCTGAAAATATCAAATATTGGCAAGTGTTTGAAGGAGATAAACAAATAGAAGATTTCCTACAGTCCAGAAATGGGATGCCAAATTCAGACTCATAGTATGAGGAAGATTGTCTTGCTGAGGAGAAATCTTGTGAAGAAGAAACTCCCAACCTTGCTGATATAAACATTGCTGATATAAATCTGTTAACTAAAGAACATTCACAGAAAATAGAGTTGAGAACTAATTTAGACCAAGAATACTTTGAAGTACTGCAAACTCACACTGATAAATTGGCAAAGGGACTGGTGCCTCTAGAATAATTGTTTGACTTTAATGATGTTGCCAAAAATCCTAAAATGGAACCCACTGAAGCTGAAGTAGAATATTGCAATATAGGAAGTGAATTCAAACCCAAGATGATGAAATTATCCAAAACACTACTAGCTCATATAAAACTGAAATATCTTGAGATTTTTAGAGAATTTTCTGATGTGTTTGCTTGGAGTTATGAGGACTTAAAATCATATGATACAGAGATAATACAGCATAAGATACCCCTCAAAGAAAACCAGAAACCTTTTAGACAAAAATTGCACAGAATAAACCCTGTGCAATTACCTCTGGTTGAGAAAGAAATAAAAAAAATGTATGATGCTAGAATCATAGTCCCAGTAAGATACTCAGACTGGGTATCCAAAATTGTATCTGTGAGGAAGAAAATATGAGAAATAAGGCTTTTTATAGACTTAAACAAGGCCTCTTTAAAGGAAAACTACCCCTTGCCCAAAAAATGGATCATATCTTACAAAGGGTAGTATGTTCCAAAAGAATTTATTTGCTAGATGGCTTTTCAGGATATAACCAAGTGTTGGTGCATCCTGATGATCAACTTAAAACAAATTTCACTACACCTTGGGGCACTTTTATGTATGTGAAAATGCCCTAATGGTGCCACATTCCAAAGAGCCATGGATATTGCTTTCTCAGAAGAGATAGGCCTCTTCATTGTGATATATTTAGATGACATCACTGTCTATTCCAAAATAAATGAAGAACACCTTTCTCACTTAAGAATAGTATTTGAAAGATGTAGGAAGTATGGTTTATCCTTGAACCCCAAGAAAACTTTATTTGGCCTCCTAGAAGGTAAACTTCTAGGCCATATCATATCTAAAGAGGGAATAAGAATAGACCTAAAGAGGATTGAAGTAATATTTCAAATCAATCATCCTAGAAACATCAAAGAACTGCAATCTTTCATTGGAAAGATTAATTTCTTAAGAAGGTTCATACCAAACCTTGCTGAACTCCTTAGAAACATAAAAAGCATGCTTAAAAGGGAAACAGGAGTTAAATGGACCATTGAAGCAAAGAAATTCTTTGAACTGGTTAAAAAAGCACTCACACAAACACTAGTTCTCATCAGCCCTAATTTTGATAAAGATTTCTTCATTTTCTCCTTTGCATCAGAACATACAGTTGTTGCTGTCCTACTTCAAAAAAACATAAAGGGACAAGAGCAGCCCATTGCATTTTTTAGCAAGGCCTTAAGATATGCACCTCTGAAATACAACATAATGGAAAAGCAAGCCTTTGTCTTAATAAAGGCCTTAAAATATTTCAGAGTTTACATTCTACACTCACAGATCATTTCTTTTGTTCCACACACTGTTGTTAAAGAAATTTTAACACAAGATCATGATGGAAAAAGAGGAAAGTGGATTGATGTTGTATTAGAATATAATTTAGAAATCAGACCCACTAAACTATTCAAAGGACATGGACTTGCAAAACTAATGGCTGGATAAAATCTCAAAGCCTTAGATATGAATATGGTTGATGTTTTAGAAGAACAAGAAGAATGCATAACCCCTCCTATTGAAGAAGTATTTCTGAATTCACTTTGTTATGCTGATATTTTGTATGTGCTCTTCTATCTTAATGTCCCCCCAAGTTTATCTAAGACAAAGGTAAGTTTTTTAAAGTTAAAAGCTATAAACTACTGCATTATAGATAAATGGTTATATTGGAAAAATGCTAGTGGTATATTGCTTAAATTTTTTCCTGAGAATGATGTAGAGAAGATCAAGCATGAGTTCCATGAAGGAGAATGTGGAGGCCACCTCTATTGGAAAACAACTGTCAACAAAATCCTTAGATATGGTTACTATTGACCCACCCTCTTTCAAGATATCCATAAATTGGTAGTTGCCTGCCACAAATGTCAAATCTTTGAAGGCAAAAGAAAATTCTTACCCTTACCTCTGCATCCTATCTCTATTGAAGCTCCTTTTCAATAATGGGGCCCAGAATTCATTGGGGAAATCCATCCTTCTTCATTTTCCCAACACAGCAATGGATCCTCACAGCAACTGATTACTTTACAAAATGGATAGAGGCCATCCCCTCTAGAATTTCCATTGATCTAGTCATCATAAAATTCCTTGAAAACCATATTTTTTCTAGATTTGGTTGTCTTAGAAATATTATCACTGACAATGCTGCTACCTTTAGATCCAAGAGGATGATAGACTTTTGCCACAAATATCAGATCGCCTTGGGTCATTTCACAACTTATTACCCTCAAGGTAATGGGTTGGCAAAATCCTCAAACAAAAGCTTGATAAAAATAATCAAGAAATTGTTGGAAGGAAATCAAAAGTCATGGCACAACAAGATAGTACATGAATTATGGGCAGACAGGTTAACATGCAAGAAATCAATTGGAATGTCTACCTACCAGCTATTTTATGGAGAAGATGCAATTTTTCCAACAAGCCTAGGAGTGCTAGTCATGAAGCTAATACAAGAAGTATAGTCTGAAGAAAATGACATGATGAGAAGGATAAATGAGACCATAAAGTTGCAGCAAACAAGAGAGGAAGCCTATAACAAAACACAACAAGTGCAAGAAAACATCAAGAAGCTAATTGACAAAAGGACGAAAGAAAATGACTTTAGCATTGGTGAAAAAGTACTCAAATGGGACTCAAGAAGAGAAGACAAGGGAAAGCATGGTAAGTTTGAAAATATGTGCAAAGGTCCCTATATTATCCATTCTGCCAAAGGAAACAATGTATTTTTCTTACAGGAGATGGATGGAACATAACTTTTTGGAGGTCCTATCAATGGTAGGATGCTCAAGCATTATTTCCATTGAGAGGCATCAGTTTAAATATTTTTCCATTATATATAACATTGTTTTGAAAAAGATCAGAAAAAAAAATAGAAAAATAGAAAAACAAAGAAAAGAGGGCAGAAAAAGAAGAGGTACAACCCCATACTAAAAAGAGTAAGTTCTGAAAGTGTGCAAGTCCAAATGCCACTACTTGAAGAAAAGCCATATTTAGTCATACAGCCTAATCATGACTAAATAGATTTTAAATTTTCTTCTGATAGGTTAGTGAAAGATGATTTTCCAAACTGTCTAAACTTGGCTTATCAGTAAGATTAGAATAGATTAGGAAAATAATTTGGTTCCAAAGCTCAAAATCTGAACCAGGAAAGAAAGAGAGGGATAAAAAGAAAATTCTAGATTTCAACCCTCCAAGTTTTTTGTTAAAATTTTCTGCAAAATAAATTATGTAAGCAAACTTGTATAAAGTGTCTCCACTCATAACAAATCAAACTGTTCAATCCTGAGTTGGTTATGTTTTCAATTTTCTATTATAGATTAGAGAATAAAAATATGTCAAACAGTTTAATCTTGACAGATAGTTAGACTAGGTAGAGAAATAAATGAGTTCATCAATTTAATCTGAACTCTTGGATGATATAAGTGTAGATTTTGTTTAGTTTCTTGTTTTCAAAAGAAAACAATGTCAAGGGTTGGCTAATTCAAATGCACCCAATGAAGAAAAAATGTTAGAACAAGTATGATGGGTAGGTAGATCGTTGAGTTGAGATTAATCATTTTATGATTTAGCTGCTGAAAATCACTTCTTCAAAGTTGTAAATCATCAAAATAAAGGAGCTCTGTCGAGGTGCAAGTCAAGGCACTGGTCTACTTCTTCCAGAGATATATTTTCTAAGGTTCTTGACACCTCCTAAAGGAGCTTCCCTCCAGATGGAGCCACTGTTATCCTCTTGTATTCTACATATTTCACTAGATGACTGTGGATGTCCTACAAACACCTAAAGATAGCATAATTTTCCTATCAGCTATCTTTAGAAGTCTCACTGCCTTCATCATCCAAAAATTTGACTATTTTTCACTAAGCTTTCCTATATTTATGCCTCCTCTAAAGTTCACCCTGCTTCTCTAAAGGAAACTCCATTTTTGGGCCTAATTCCCTCATTCACCCCTCTACTCACACCCTCATCTATCCTTATTCCTTTTCCTCTTAAAACCCTTGTTTATCCCTCTCATACATCATTCTTGCATAAAAACCCTTAAACAATGAAAAAACCCCTTTTTCATTTATTAAACCTAACTTTCCACCCTATCGAAACTCTAAAAAGTCTCATAAAACTCTATTTTTTATACAAAAACCCACCTTTTTGTATATAGGCCTTCAGCCCCTTTTGGACTTAAGCCCCAGCCCCCTTCACTCTCATATGACCCTAAACCCCAACCCTCCGCTAAGCCCTAATCCTTTCCTTCCCAACCCCCGATCACCTCTACCCCCACAGGACCATTCCCTTCGCTCATTATTAAGCCCCTTCCCCATGCAAACACTACCTCTACCCCTTCATTTCTTCATCCCGCTTCATTCGGCCCCAAGTCATCTCCACCATTGATCAACCCTGATCCAATGGTCATCATTACACCATCCTTCATCCCGCATATAACCCAACCCTGCCACCCAACAAAATTGCTCACATCACCATTTGGGCCTACCTTCCATTCAAATCCCTCACTCCAATCATTGTCTGCCACCTGTACCCCACTTCCCCCTTCGCCAAACTTACACCCCGCTCCAAGATGCTCTCCACACCATAGATCTCATTGCCTGATATCTAACAGTCCAAAGCCATATCGCATAGGATTCTTGCACCAGGGTTTAACGGCCCTAGTCAGCGTGAAAAAGGCGGTTTAGCCCTGCCACGTGGCAGGCGTGTTGGGAAAAATACTGAGAGGGTGGGTGAATTAGTATTTACTGCATATTCAAAACTTTTTGCTTTGTCTTACTTCTAAAACCCATACGCTACTTTGCTGAAGCCAACTAGCGTATACACGCGGATATCCTTCATAAAACTCGCGTATGCATAGAGATCTAATTATGCCATTAATTCTTCACTTATATCATTCCATCATTCATTCATTAGATGTTCTATAAATAGTAAACATGTGCAGTAAGAATAGAATAAACCATCACACATAAGCATCACACATGAACACCAGGATTTTAGGTGGAAACTCAAGTCGGGAGAGAAAAACCACCACGGCTTTCACCTCTTAATATTTTATTATAGAGAAAACATCTTACAACATATGTGCTGTGCGATCTTACAAAGATGTGCAACCACTGCAACTGCGCCTACGCCCTCTCCCGGAAGGAGGCACTGGCCTCTCCCCGAGGCGGGGAGGCTACACCCCCGCTTCGTTTAATACCTCACCTAGAAGGGAGTTAACCCCCCGACTGAAGGCTAACCTCACCACTTATGGACCACGTTTCATCAACTTTCACACTCGAATCCAAAGCATCCTTTAGGACACTACTCTGTGCCACGTTTACTCATTGTGATCGACCCACTCATACTTTTTAAGCACATTCACCACAATCGATACATATCATCAATACGTATATTAGTAACCAGTTATAACAGATCAAACATTTCTTACCACACACTTCAGCAAACTCCTAGTTTGTGCCATGGAGGCCATGACTTTCTTTCTCTCAAAATTCACATGTTTGCGTATATACGCGCTTCCGTTCACATAAACCAGCGTATACTTCTGTACATATTACAGAGCTAATTTTATTGCGCATACGCGCTTTCTCTTCAGCAAAGCCGCGTATATACATGCTTCCTCTGCGGCGAACTAGCGTATAGATCTTCAACCATTATAGAGCAGCATACTTCTTCAGATCAAATATTCAGTTTAGATTTACCCTTTTACTTCAGACAGATGTTCGCCTCATCTCAGATCTAAGCCTTCCATAAATAGATCTAGCAGATAAAAATACATTCCAGATCTAGATATTCCGCTTCATCATTTCGTCATAGGTGCATCATAGATTTAGATCTATTATCAAACCTTTACCCTTTCCATACAGATATACTTCACAAAGAAGTATTCATTCAAGCTCAGACATCTTGCTCCCACACTCTTGATTTTCAAAATGAATTTCTTCTCTTTATATAGGTTTACCCTTTTTCAATACCATGAGCCCCTTTTTCAATACCATGAGCCCAAAACTACATTACTTCTGATGGTATTCCTAGACGGGGTCATTTAGACGAATCATTACCTAATACAATGGGTCAATACCATGGTGGTTACCCCTGGTTTTGCACTTTATGAGCGCTTTTTCCCATACGCGACTTGGCACGTTGTTTCCCGCGTGCATACGCAACTTCCCCTAGACATATCCGTGTATGCCTTGAGACATACTCTTTTCACCATAGATTTAGCACATGCTGAATTCCTTTCTTCATTGCCTTCTGTACTCACTGTAGATACATCAGATTTACTTCATCAAGAACAAATTCTATCAAGCACAACTTCATTAAGTAAGTTGCCATCATCTTCATCAAGTGGGTTTCCATTCAAGGACAACACTCAGCATCATATTGCTAACTAACATCATTTCACATCAGATTTACATCATTTACCAAGACCATCAGGTTAAGAATAACTTCATCAGGTGGATTTCCATCAAGGAAAACACATGCCAACACTCTCATGTCTTCATCTTCATTCAGTGGGTTGCCATCAAGGACAACACTCTGCATCATATTTCCAACAATCTCCCCCTTTGGACTTGATGGCAACCACAATAGTGTTTGATCACCACAACAGATAGGTATATTAAGAATACAATGACATCATGTCACTCTTCCCATTCTTTGACACCATTATCTTCCTCTTCATTCAAACACCATGTCACTCTCCCCCTTTGACATCAAGGGCAAAGGGTGGATCAAAACCAACATACTCTCCCCCTTTTTTCCGCATCTGGAAGAAGCGTTCTGTAGATCTGATATATACTGAAGTGACCAAGCTCCCCCTGAGTTCATGCTGAATCTTCAAACATATGTTTCAATGAAGTACATGACTCTATGAACTTCCTATCACCAAAGACTCATACTTACATCAAATATCCAACCAAGTGGATTTACATATAAGACTCAAGTACCCAACCAAGTGGGTTTACACATTTTGACTCAGCTACCCAACCAAGTGGGTTTTACAAAATTTGACTCGGCTACCCAACCAAGTGGGTTTACAAATTTGACAAGTCCTTACATGACTGAAAATTACAATTTTACATCATGGGTCTCAACATGACCTTTTCATCAAACTACAATTGTAACTTTACATGACCAATACCAGAAAGACCTCCAGAAAGAGATCATTTTTTAGAATCAACATAATGCCAATAGTGCATTATACTCAGCAAGGCTAATGCTCCCCCTGAATCTGTGCATCCAAGCAACCTTTCCATATGACTAAGACTCCCCCTTAGTTTGTGCATCTTGAACACTTTCACCAACAAATCATCAAGGCATCTTTATCAAAACATTAGAAATAGAATATTTATGAGAACTGGAACACCATCAGAGATACCAAACAGTATCAGAGATACCAAAAATCACTGCAGCTGTGCTGAAGAGAGCTGACTCCAAATAGAAAATTGTCAGCAATCAGACATACGCGGTTTTCTATGCATGAACTCGCGTATACACGCGACTGTGTTTCAGGAAACCCGCGTATCCAATACCATCTTCTATATTTTAACCAGAGCTGATCCTCTTGTGAGAAAAAGACAGTGTTCAGCTTCTTTCTGGGATATTTGAATGCTTCCCTGGACTACAGATAGATAGAACAATGTAGTTGTGTCTTCAAGCGTCATCCAACGGTTGTAGCATAAGCACATTAATAACCAAGCCTTCAGATTCCTTGCAGCATCAATACAATCTTTCCAAGAGAGATTATCATACCAGAACAACATCTTCAAATATGTGTCAAGCAATCATCCATGTGGTCCAATATCATCAAGATCTTCAAGATTTAACATGAAGTAACATATGTAGGCAAAATATCTCAACCATAGTAACAAACTTTGCATGATCTATTCTTATTTCTGAATCATCCAACTCATCCATGTGTGAGCACAAAAGATACTTATCAGCAACCAGGGCTCAAAATATCATCATAATAAACCATGTACGATATCATCATTATTTAGAACTGAGAAACTAAGCTGATATTGAGTCAATAATACAGTTATTTAACAGTCAGACTGATGCTCCCCCTGAACCTCTACTCCAGATCTTCAGCTATCATATAAATTCTCTTATCATCAATGCATACGCGACTGTGTCTGCTGTAACTCGCGTGTATATGCGAATTTTGTTAATATAACCCGCGTATGGAAAGTGAAGCATAGAAATTTTCACATTCCTTCATCTCCCCCTGAACTTGTACTTCATGTACCTGTCTTCTTCATATCAGATGCTCTGTCAGAAATACATATAACCAGAATAGTCAAATCAATCATGAGAGACATCATACGTTGCTCCCCTGTGACGATACATTACTAAATCTAATAATGTATCCCACATCATTCCTTCAGTCAATCAGAGAAGTAATCTTCAGAAGCGGATGACTGCAGTAGGGTCAATATTCCCTACGTTTTTTATCGGTCCTCCATCTTTTTCCAAATTTGTTTGATATTTCTATTTGTGTGCTGGAAGTTATTCAATTTCTCATATCTGTTCAACCTACATTCCTTTTCTACATGTCCATACTTGTTACAAGAATAACATCTCATGTGTCCAGAGAAATAAGCATAAGAATCATAATGAGTATTTCTAATATTCCTCCTTTTACAATCAACTGCTTTATGTCCATACTTGTTACATGAAAAACAATATCCCTTGAAGAAACCAGAGTACCTTTCTATGTAGGAACTGTTTGTTTGAGGCTGAAATGATCTGCTCCTGCAATTTGCTGCAACATGCCCATAATTATGACATTTAAAGCATTCAACTTCATTGACTGATTTCCTTTGAGATTTCATCATTGTTGGTTGACCTTTTGTTTCTTTCAACACTTCAGGTTTTGCATTGACATCCTCTGAATTTTTAGCACTTCCTTGTGAGCTAGATTATCCTTTAACAGTTTCATGGAAACCAAGACCAAGTTTGATAGCAGGAGACCTTTGATTACTCAGAATATTGTCCAAAATATTAGTACTATCTTGAAACCTTAAAAGTTTAACCTTTTCTTCTAATTTACCTTTGAGAATGTTTACCTCAACCTCCAAGGCTTGACATTGCTTTGTCATGCTTTCTTCTTTCCTTCTTCCATCTTCTACTTGATCCTTCAGATTTAGAATCTCTTCTTTCAACCAATTTTCGTTTTTTTCACATGTTTGTTGCAGCTCTTCATTCTTCTTATTTGATTTTTCCAGATCTTCTTTGAGAGAGATGATTTCTGCTTCAAGTCCTTCCTTTTCAAATGTTTGTAGAGGTTCCTCATTCTTCTTACTTGATGTTTCAAGATCTGCTTGCAGAGAGATGATTGCAGCTTCAAGTCCTTCATTCTTCTTGCTTGATTTTTCGAGATCTGCATTTAGATCGTTGATTTCTGCTTCTAGTTCTTTAATTCGATTGGATGCATACGTATGAAACCTTTGATATTTTTCCACCTGTCCATTCAGAATTTCTATTTGTTCTTTCATTTGAGAGATCATCTCTTTGTAGATAGAATCTTTCTTATCAATTTCCTTTTGTTGTTCTTCAACTTTGATCTGGATAGCTTCTTCTAGATCCACAACTTTACTTTCACTATCTTCACTATTGTTTGCACCAATAAGACTATTCCAATGACCCCAATCACTATCTGATTCATCTTCTTCAATTTCTGCTATACAAGTTTTCTAAGACATCTCCTTGCTTTGAGTGGCCTTCTTCTTTTTCCTCTTTGCCATGAGTACTTGTAGAGCTTGGTCAGAATCTTCTTTATCTTTAATTTTGACAGCTTCTTCTAGATCCATACTGTCACTTTCACTCTCATTACCTTTGCATCTACAGTTAAGTAAAATACAGGAACAACGATTAATACCTGTTTCATCTCCTTCAATTTCCGCTAGACATGATTTCTGAGGTATCTGCTTGCTTCGAGTAGCCTTCTTCTTTTGCTTCTTTTCCATGAGCACTTTCAGATCATGGTCAGAATCTTCTTCATCTTCACTGGACACTTCATCATCATCTTCATTTGTATAAAAACTCTTCCTCTTTTCAAATTGTTTCCCTTTACCATGTTTTTCTCTATAAGGACATTTAGCAGCATAGTGACCGACTTTTCCACACTCAAAACATTTGAAGGGAAGCTTACCTTTGAATCTTCCAGTACCTAGTTGGAGTTTTCTCACGAAATTTGCTTCTTCTTCTTCAGATATATAGCTGGATTCTTTGACAACTTCCTTTTCCTTTCCTTTTGAAGATACCTTAAAAGCAGCTTCTCTGATTTGAGAAGGACCTCCTTATCCCATTTCAAAAGCAGTCAGGATACCATGTAATTGAACAACAATAAGAGTTTGCAAATCTTGCCTTTCTTCAATAGCTGAAACTTTAGAGTCAAATTTTGCAGTCAAAGATCTTAAGAATTTTTCCACCAGAGTAGTATCGGTTATGGTTTCACCCAGATTTCTCATTCGATTTACAATATCATCTAGACGAAGAAAGAAACTGGAAACACTTTCATCACTATTCATCTTCAAGTTTTCATATTCAATTCTAAGAGTTTGGAGTTTTGCACTTTTTACCTTTGTGTCTCCTTCATAGCTTAGAATGATTTTGTCCCATATTTCTTTTGCTGAATGTAGCTGCATCACTTTAGCAAATTTTGATTCAGACATGCTTCCTAATAAGACATTCACCGCTTTGGCATTGATCTCATACTTCTTCCTTTCACTGCATCGCAGGAATACTTGCCGATATTCTTAGCCTCTTCCACGATTGCCCATACATTCGCACCAAGACTTTCTAAAAGATATTCTTTAGTTCCGTACCTTCCTTAATATCGATTGCTTCCATCGAATATGTGGCTTTGAGCAGACATCACTCCTCTGACTTCCCATTGCGTAAGGATCTCCTCTCAAGCGATCAAGTCGTTATAAGAACCCTCTCGATACCAATTGTTGGGAAAAATATCGAGAGGGGGTGAATCTCAAGATTTATCGTATATTCAAAACTTTTTCTTTTCTTACTTCTAAACCCATACGCTACTTTGCTGAAGCCAACTAGCGTATATACGCGGATATCCTTCATAAAACTCGCGTATACCCAGAGATCTAATTATACCATTAGTTCTTCACTCATATCATTCCATCATTCATTTATTAGATGTTCTATAAACAGTAAACATGTGCAGTAAGAACAGAATAAACCATCACACAAAGCATCACACATGAACACCAGGATTTTTAGGTGGAAACCCAAGTCGGGAGAAACCCACCACTGCAGTTGCTCAGCCTTCAATATTTTATTATAGAGAAAACATCTTACAACATATGTGCTGGTGCAGACTCCTACCAGCACGCACCTAACCAAGCGCTCATTTACTTAGGGTGTCTCCCGGAAGGAGCTCCAACCCCCGACTCGCTTACCAAATTTCTCTCCGAAGGGAGCGAATTCTGGCCTCACTGGCCCCACGCGGAAGGGAGCTAACCGATCAAAGTTTCAACCCTCAGCACTCTATGGACCACGTTTCATCAATTCACACCGGATCCAAAGCATCCTTTAGGAAACCACTTGTATACGTTTCATCATATTTTCGCATCGGGAACGTTCCATACTTTTTGCCACACCAACCATGAATCAAATACATATCACACACTCACGATATCAAGAAACCAAACAATGCATCGACATTTCATACCCCTTGCATCAGCAAACCCTAGTTTTCATACGCGCTTTCCATTCACTGATGTCGCGTATATACGCGCTTCCGTTCACATAAACCCGCGTATACTTCAGTACAAAATACAAAGTCAATT
Source organism: Pinus albicaulis (assembly GCA_034641835.2). NCBI lineage: Eukaryota > Viridiplantae > Streptophyta > Pinopsida > Pinales > Pinaceae > Pinus > Pinus albicaulis. Next base: position 209,897 of record JAXQQM020061275.1, on the reverse strand, counting down.
TTATTGTGCATACACGCTTTCTCTTCAGCGAAGCCGCGTATATACGCGCTTCCTATGCGGCGAACTAGCGTATAGATCTTCAACTATTATAGAGTAGCATACTTCTTCAGATCAGATATTCAGTTCAGATTTACCTTTTTACTTCAGACAGATGTTTGCCCAGATGTTCGCCTCATCACAGATCTAAGCCTTCCATAAGCAGATCTAGTAGATACAAGTACATTTCAGATCTAGATCCCCTTCTTCATCATTGGTGCATCATACATTCAGATTTATCATTCAAGTGTAACCCTTTCCATTCAGATCTTCTTCAGAGAGAAGTATTCATTCAAGCTCAGACATCTTGCACCCTCACACTTGATTTGCACAATGAATTTCTTCTCCTTATATAGGTTTATCCTTTTCAATACCACGAGCCCCCTTTTTCAATACCATGGGCCAAAACAATACCATGAGCCCAAAACTACATTACTTCCATGGTATTCCCGGACAGTAACATGACTAATCATTACCTAATACAATGGGTCAATACCATGGTGGTTACTCTCGCTGTACTTCTTATGAGCGCTTTTTCCCACAATGTCGTAATTTCATAATATTGTTTCACGCGTGCTACGCGATTTCAGACATATCCCGCGTATGCCTTGAGACATACTCTTTCACCATAGATTTAGCACATGCTGAATTCCTTTCTTCATTGCCTTCTTTACTCACTGTAGATACATCAGATTTAGTTCATCAAGACATATTCTATCAAGCACAACTTCATCAAGTAAGTTGCCATCATCTTCATCAAGTGGGTTGCCATTCAAGGACAACACTCAGCATCATATTGCTAACTAACATCATTTCACATCAGATTTACATCATTTACCAAGTCCATCAGGTCAAGAATAACTTCATCAGGTGGATTTCCATCGAGGACAACACATGCCAACACTCTCATGTCTTCATCTTCATTCAGTGGGTTGCCATCAAGGACAACACTCTGCATCATATTTCCAACAAGGTGCCAAATGGTATCTCGCTGCCTCCTCCCAAAACCATTTACCACCAAACCATGGTGGTTTTGCAAAAACGCTTTTCCTCCTCTGTGTGCCAAAATCAATTTTTTGCGCCCCCATTCAAATTTCTTCATGATTTAGCCTCCGAAAGTGTTCCCCTACACCTCTATTCCTATGTAAATCGCCTTTAGTAAACCCTCAGAAACCCAAAAAAATTGCAGTTTAACCCCATCCCGCAGGTTTTAAAGGTTAATTTTTGTTCATTTTTGCAGGTTTGATGGCGGCCAAAGCCTAGAGAGGCATTCAAATGATGAATAACCTCTGGATGATGATCCAGAGGCAAAAAAAATATTAAAAAGGGCCAAGGATTTACGAAAATAATTAACCCATCGATCTATCATGATCATCGATGGGTTATAAACCCTCCTGCCATGAAGAAACCCTACATACACACAAAGAACAGATACAGTCAGAGAAGGAATAAAGAATAGGAAGCTTAAATGGCTAAAAATATAGATTAGAGGACAAAACAGAGAATTAGCCCTTTAAACAATGTTTAAAGATAAAGAATAAAGGTTAAAACAGAAGAATTAAATCATAAAGGCAGAATAAAGTAAAAAATTACAGTGAGACAAGTTTATTAGGGAAAAATCAAGGTTTAAAGACCTAAACGCAGGGTTTTAAGATGAAACAGAAGCATATTAGCTCAGGAAAACCATCAAATGACCTAGATCCACAGCAATAACTTCTTCAGAGGATAAATTGCCACCTACAAGCATTATTTTCAATAAAGGCATCAAACAGTTATTTCACAGTCAGAGATATTTTTGAAGCAACTCAACAGTTATTACAAATTTATTACTAGGCCTTAAAAGTCAAAAATTTCAACTAAAATAACTCAGAAGTTATTATTTTCAGAGTTACTCTTTCAGATATTTTTTCCTTGGGCCTTGCATGGTCTCAAAGGTAAAAAATCATTAACTCTATAATAAATAACATTTAAACACCCTAGGTTAGTAGCACCTCCTCATTTTGCATATAAATATTGCATATGAGCTTCATTTCAAATGTTGGTTACTTGATAGTATTAGACTGATTTCTGTTGCTAGGTTAGTTGAGGAATGCTAGACTAGACCAAAGAAAGCTCTGAGGCACAGAGAGATATTGTACATGGAGTGATGTAACAGGTTTGATCATCAATAATACAAGCATGTTCACAGGATCCTTGAGCTATATCAATGGTGAAGTTTTCCTAATTGTTATTGTTTCTCCTTATGTTTTCATTACGTTCATCTTTCTATGATAAAGAAGCAGAAGTTTTAGATTAGGATTTGTTGTTTCAGCACCCTATTTCTGTTTTTTTATTTATGTTCATGTTTTCTTCTGCAAGGTCAGATTAGAAGATTCTTAATTTCCTTCTAGTCTCATTTAGCCTATTATCTTGGAAATGATTCAATAGAGTGAAACCAAGGAAATTTTGGTGAGCCCATGTTCCTTTGAGTAAGACTTGAGATATTTTTTTTAGGATCTTTCTTTGAAGTACACTTATTAGAGTCTAAAACAATGAGGTCTATGGTATGCCCTGCCCTTTGGTCTGCCTTGAAATGTTGCTTTGAAGAGTCTTTGAGAGTTGTCAAAAGCAGCTTAGATTATTTATGTTTGATCTTAGACCACTCTTGTTGTTATCTTATATGTTTTCTTTATATGAAAGTGGTCTTTTGATTGCTGTATTAGGTTGATTATTAAAGTTTTGTCCAATGATATTTATGGTTTTCCTTGTCCTTTGGCTTGCTCCAAATAGTTACCTTAAAAGGCTTTTCTTGTCTAAGTAGAGCTAGAAGATTCTTAACTGACTATAGCTTTGCTACCTTCACAAATTATTAATGTTTCATATCACAACCTAATATAAAGAATCCATTTGATATAGTTAGCTTTCCCTATGAAAGCCCTTGCAGATTTGATGAGAAATTAAATCCTTTTATGACTCCATTTCCCAATGGATTGATGTTTTCTCACAACCTATTTGTTTCAGTTAAAACATTCCCTCCATTAGTTATACCATTGATCCTTCAATCTATCATTTAATCCAACCAAAACAAAACAAGTCCTTAGAACTTCATAAATAGCCTAATATCTTATAACAAAGAACACAAAGATATATCAATTAAAATACCTTTATAGAGAGATCCCTCTTTGAATCCGAGAAAGCTAGGTCCTAGGATTCCAAAGTGGTTCTGATGTGGCCCCTGTAGTTTTTTTTCTTGCCATTCTTTGCAAATCATAGGGAGCCAACATATACTTTTGCCTTAGATTCATCCCTTATAGCTGTCCTCACCAAGAAAGATGGAAGTAATGATGAATGGCCTATATATTTCATGAGCGCAGGGTTGCAAGGTGCCGAGTTGAACTATCCAGACATCAACAAGCAAGCCTATGCGGTATATAAGTCAGTATAAATTTCAAACCATACATTTTTAAGAACGACATCATGGTGTTCGTACCTCACCAAATAGTACGCTCACTATTCATGCAACAAGAGTTGGGTGAGACAGGAGGCAACTGGATGGCATGTCTTCAAGATTATGACTTAGAATTCAAGCCTGAAAACACAGTCCAGGGGAAATGGTTATGACAAATGGCTATTGAAGATACAGACCCATGGAGAAATGATGAGGAGTGTTGGGATCATGAAATAGAGATGTACCAAGCCGACATCACACCTCAACAAAACTCCCCATCATGGTACATAGATCTCCTAAAGTATCTTGGATGCAGTATCATGGAACCCACCTTGACGGCCCAACAGAAGCAACCAATAAGGTTGAAGGCTACATACTATCAAATGGTACAAGGAAAACTAATCTGAAAGCATCATAGTGGTGTCTTGCTATGTTTCTTAGAGCACAATGAGGCCCAACAAGTCTTGAAGGAACTACATGATGGCCCAGACGGTGGACACTACGCGCGAGATGCCACATCCCACAAGGTTATGCGAGCCAGTTTTTATTGGCACACTTTGTTTAAGGATGTACATGCTTATGTTCGGAAGTGACTCTCTTGTCTGAAATTTTCCAGCAGAGAATCCCGTCCTTCTGCGCCGTTACAGTTTTTCGCGGTGGAAGAAGCATTCTAGTAGTGGGGACTAGACGTGATAGGGGAAATACTTCCACACTCCTCCAGGCAACACCGATATATCCTCATGGCCACAAACTATTTCACAAGGTGGGTTGAAGCAATACCGTTACTCTAGATCAATGACTAAGAGGTAATAGATTTCATCACTCAGTACATCATGGCCAATTTTAGTGTTCCAACCTCCCTTATTTTTTATAATGCTACTTATTTTCCATCATTTAAACTATATGAATTTTCTTTGGAAAATGGTATAGTACTCAAACATTCCACCAAATAATACCCTTAAGGGAATGAGTTAGCCGATTCAACCAAAAAAAACCTTATTCGAATCATCAATAAGACCTTGCTATCCCAACATTGGCACAACGCCCTCAATAACGCCCTCTGGGATGATTGGATCACAACTAAACCTTCCCTAGGAACCTCCCCATTTTTTCTGGTCTACGGGAAAGAGGCAATCCTTCCCCCTAACCTTTCTTTCTCGGCTGTTTAGTTTTCCCAAGAAACACATGGTACCCCATTCCCTTCCTTGCAAGCTCGCATAGACACCTTGCTCAAACTAGAGGAGGAAAGGCTAAAATCCAGGGAAAAATTTTCCATCCACAAAAGCCGAATAAAATGATGGTTTAATAAGAAGTCCACATTTAACAAGGTCTTTGAAGTTGGAAACCTCATCCTCAAATGGGACAAGGCTCATGAAGATTGAGGAAACCACACCAAATTTCAAGCCCCATGGAGAGACTCGTTCCAAATCAAAGAGAAGGTCGGTCTATACAAGTATAGACTCCAAACCTTAGAAGGGAGGATCAAGGTCCTCCCGGTAAATGGGCACGACCTCAAACATTATTTCCCCTGATGACCCTTGGGCTATCATCACACTTTGTACCATAGTTTTGTTTCCTTTGCTTTACTACTCTCCTTTTTGTTTTTGTTTTTGTGTTGTTTCAATAAATGGCTTGCCTCGAGCAAGTTCCGGGAATTTCATTCCCCAATGCCTCAAGTTGAAGGATGAATGTAGCAGTTACTCAATGGGAAAGTTGTACCGGAATATCCATCTATTAAGAATCGACCCTGAAACATAAAATGGCCCAAGTTTTTTTATGATACCCACCTCATGGGGAAACGTGACCAAGTCATAGGACCCAAGTGCAAGTAGCTCACCTGGAGCATCAGCTCGGAAATTGTTGTTAAAAGAAAAATTAATGGTGAAATAGGTCACTGGATGGAAAGGGAAAAGGGCCAACCTAAGACAGTAGAAGGGTATTCGGGAAAGCCAAAAGGTCCCCCAAATGAAAGACCAGGAGAAACCTCTCTTGCAAGTAACTTAAGTCAAGATCCCTATCTGCCCAGGCAATAATTTCCACATACAAATAAGTTCATTGAGCAGATATAGATAAGTGCCTTGAGCACATACAAATAAGTGCTATTAGCACATGAAATAAAAGGTCAAGGATTGAGAAAGGCTTCCTAAGTAGAGAGGTAATGCACTGATTCCAATGGGGTATTGACCAAGCTCGCTAGAAGCAGAACAACATCTGTGACTCCTAGGTAGGGACTCCGCCGGGGCCCATCAGGCTTGCCAGCAGTGGAGCAACACAGGGAACCAAATAACTATACCGAATCCCTTGAATTCCATGAGGTTACTCTGACCCCTCATGTCTAGTCTTTAGAAATAAAGTCATGGTGAACAACAGTCCATGTAGTGCAAACAAGTGAATCAAACACACAAAGGCCAGAGATGATGCTAGTGGGACCCACGGAAGTGGAAGGAACAACCTGCTAAGACCCCTCTCCCTCCTCAAGATTAAGCGTAGGCAAATATTCTGGGTCCTACCAATGAATCACCATTTGTTGCAGCTACGAAAACACCCTCCAAAATTTGGCACCTGTTTGAAATTTCAGAGCCCTAGATCGCTTTTGATAAAGGCAAGTCTGTTTCAGTCTCGGCCATGAACTCTAAGAAATTACACCTCCAGCAGGTATTTTCAAAACCAATTGATAACTCCAATTTTTCTAAGTTGGTCGCAAAGTAGCATAGTTTCTCCCCTTTCAATTTTTAGAAATTTTCAACCACGCGACCTTGTAACCTGGTGACCACTGGGTCGCTAGGTCGTAAGGTCACAAATTATGTTGCAAACCTATTTCAAATTCCATATTTATGACTACGCGACCTTGCGACCTCTAGGTCGCCAGGTTGCAAGGTCACAAGGTCACATCCACGCCCGACTATTCCTGATTTGTGACTTTGCGACCTCCATTAATGACCACACATGCGACCCCTTTATAAATAGAAGGGTCGTGTAGGTCACATTCGACTTGTGCGATGGAGCAAGCGAGATGCCTGACAAGCCAATTAGAGTGTGATTTTTCCCTGGTAAGTTGCTGAAAACTCTTGCTATTTCCTTTTTCATTGGTTGTTGCCTTACCTACCCCAGGCCTATACTATTAATTGTCCTAGGTTCTGCTCAATTGCAACCCTAGCCCTCACTATCACTCCGGATAGGGTTCCCCCTTCCCATTTCTAATCCCATCATGCCTAGACCCATTTTGAACCCCTCCTATCTCCTCAAGCCACTATAGGCACCCCTCCTTGGCCCTCTTGTGAGCCTTCCAACTTTGGTTTACTCTCTTCTTTAGAGTTTTCTCCCTTATTTCCACATGTTCACCGAGGGTCACAATTGCCTATTTTTCCTCAGAAAAATCCCTAATGCGACCTTGTGACCTTGTGACCTATTGACCTCACGACCTGGTCGATGACTCGCAAATTCACAGGGTCACAAAGTCCTAACTGACAGCGTGATCATGACTTGGTGACCTCGTGACCTTGCGACCTTGCAACCTGGTCACTGGATCACTAAGTCACTGAGTCACAAAGTCAGGATTATTCACACAGGCGTGACCTTGCGACCTTGTTACTAGTTTTCCAATTCACAGCCTTCCCAATCTAAACTGTAGCAACCAGCATAGGTCACAACGAACTAGCCTAAGCAGCCAAAGCCTTAGTGAGTCTAGTCAGTCCATTTGTTTTTTATTTCATGCTGTTCGTCTTATCGTGGGATTGTTTTCTGAATATGTTAGGGGATATCAAAACTGAGCTCGAGCGTGTCTCCATCTCTTCGGCCTCAAGCGACATGGGGCCTCCATCAGTCTGAAGGAGAAACAAAAGCCTAGAGATAGAGGTATCAGAAGGATACATGCCTCCTCTGCTGCCCTGCATCTATGGAGACACAACATGTGTCTTTGGGAAAGGTGACATGATGACATGGTATCAAGTCTACCAGGAATTCACAAAGCAAGAATTCCCAGAGGACCTTGCAGACCGACAGGTAATCATTCAAGTTAAGAGGTATAAGTTTCATTATGTGGGTTCCAACCCACCAATATTTCCATGCGCAAAAGTAGTTGAATGGATCCTCTAGAAGGTTGATTCATAGTGTTGGGTCATCCATGATCACGCAGGGAAGCCTTTTTCCAATTTGATTGGAAAGTACGCAGATTTATACTACACACTCCCCGATAGGGAGGAATCTTTCAATGCCTAGTGGGTCACCACACATGACGTACTGATACAAGATACCTTGAAGGGCTAGTGGGAGGACCCTAAGAATTTTAAAGAAAATAAGGATCAAGAATACAAAATCGATGGCCTTAGGAAGGTTTACAGGTTCGTTGCAGCTAGATGTGTAAGTTGTATGGTAGGAAGGATGCCACTACTTTCAATAGAGCATGGGTCCACTCATGTATGCAATCACCTCCTATGGCACTTGGTTCAACTAGGCACATCTAGTAGTATCGGCACTCAGAGTTAACATATCAATAGCCCAGGTACCAAAAGAGGGATGTGCATCAGAATTTTACATGGCTTCCTACCTCTTAGATGTAGTGTGCGCATGGTATAATTTTAATGGTTTGCCACACAACTGGGATGTGAAACACGATGGGCCTATCCACAAATATTTTAACATGTTTTGGTCTTCCAGGTAGAAGAAATATATTGAGCACATCGCAGACAAGTTCATCCATGTTCTCTACCGGCATCTTTTCAATAAATATCCTCCCTGCATGTCTAAAAGGCCCATGGAAACAGTAACCAAGGTATCCAACTGGTTCCCCATCCCAGAAAACACTTTCCTTAGGGTATTTAGATCATTCAAGGCACCTCATGAACTACCCAAGTTCGTCACTAAAAAACTTCTACTACAAGACGTGTGCTATCAAATGATGAGTGGGTTCTCTAAGACCCTCAGCAAGGGTAAGAAGAAACCATGGCCTACCTTCCCGCTTACTATTGGTGCCTATACTATCTAGGAATTCAAAGAAGTAGAAGCAGAGGTGGAAGACATTAAATGGTTTCACTTCGTAACCTTTTCCCATAGGTCTTATGATGGTGAAAGGATCATCCTTGTGCACTGCAAGCAGGCCAAATTTAACTTGAACTACCAACACACAGAGTGCCCCATGGAAGAGCAGGTTAAAAACCGGTACAATGAAAATAGAGAAGTAGCTCCTGAAGGATAAGACAAATTGGATGCAGATCAAGGGAGTCAGGATGACAAAACTCTAGAAGAGAGAGCAGATGCTTTGAAGCAGAAGGAACCTATGGGAGGAGCGTCATCTTCCCAATCCAAAAGGCCTAAGAATACTACAAGTAGTAACCCTCCTAAGGATCAACAAGAACGAAGGGGAAAAGAGGCCAAAGCACAGCCAGAGGCCAAGAAGAAGCTAAGAGAGGAAGAGCTCAAAAAATCTTGATATGCCTTGGCACAAAAATGAGAAGAAGAAAAAAAGAGGAAATAGGCCGAAGAATAGAAGAAGAAGCGACATAAATAGGAATGGAAGAAGAAACAAGCAAAAGAGGCCTGCAATAAAAAGGAAGAAGAAGAAGAACGGAAAAGGGAGGTTGAGAACAGTCTGAAGCAAGAGCAGGATAAAGAATTAGAAGCTAAAAAGAAGAGAAAGGAAGAAGAAGCTGAAAATAAGAGAAAGGAGGAAGAAGCTCAGAAGTTACAGGCAGATGCATCCAAGGAGGCAGAGGGAAGAAAGTCACAACCCTCGAAGACTGGAGGGCAAGCAGACCTGCCACATATTGAGGTACCCCTGGCAACTCCCATGATAGGGGGACACCTCCCTCTCTCAGAACTCGACATCTCAGAGGAGAATGAGGATGATGTACTGGATCTCATAAGGTTATCTTATGACCAATACACTCATAAAATCAGGCAGGAAAGGAGAAAATACCTTGCACGGAGTCCAGCCGAGTCCCTCGCAGTGACCAAAGAAAAGGACATAGTCCTGGACACCAGGACTAACCCCATAATTATAGCATCAACCGAAACCACCTTTGCAGCTACCACAAAGGAAAATTTTAGTAGGATGAGCAGAGAGATATTATTTCTGTAGATCAGACTCCAGGCGTCTGAGGAAAGGAAAACTCAAGAAGAGACATAAAAAAAAGCCTTGGAAACTGAAAATCAAAGGCTCCAACTCACAATCACTCAGGCCAACAGAATACAGACCACCATTCAGGGAGAGTTGGATACCTTAGATAATTCCATGAAGAAGGTATATGAGGAGATGCTAACCATAAAATAGGCAGTCACTCCTTTTCCAGGTGCCCAAGAAGATACTAGGAAAAGAGTTGCACAACTAAAGGAAGCCTTCAAAACACTGAAAAACATACTTGAATGGTCTGAAAGGTACCCACAGGCTCCTGAAACCCTGTCAAATAAGGAATGGATCCACACTCAGAATGATAAGGTACAAATACAGATGAAGCTGCAATCCAGGGACAAGCTCGTAAAAGATGTAGAGAAGGTGATGACTGCCTATGAGCACCTTATTAGTTCAATAGATTTAATAGCGGAGGTACATCACATCCCTTCCTTAGGGAAACTGGCCACATAGAATATGAGGGAAGAAGTGACCCAATACATCCAAGAATTTTTAGGACCCATCAGACAATCAGTCGCTTCACAGAACCTCCCAGATTCTAATGAGAACATCAACCAGTATATCGTCACACTAGTCTGGATCTAAACTAAGTTGGACACTCTATCCAACTAGATCAACGTGAAGATGCACACTTTAGTTCCAGATGCTCTAGAGTGCTTTCATAGGCTAGAAGAGGACATGCCTCAAATTACTCCAGTAGCCGCCGACTACTTGGCCTAGCAGAACTATCTCAAAGAACAACAACAGGTAGAGACCCCAGACCTTTCCATCACACAAATGCTCCCCTGAAAAGAATGATTTTACAGGTAGCAGACACAAGCAGGTTGTAGGTCACAAATGGTATCTAGTCGTATGTCGCAACCTCAAGTAGTTCGCAAGTGGAAAATCCTCCCAGGTCGCAAACCATGCCAATAGTCGGGAAGTTGAAAGCGCAGGGCAGTCCAAGGGTCATTTCTAATTCTATATGTACTCCCTCGGGAGATAATGTTGTTATAGGTCAATTTGGGCACCATTCCCAATGAACTAGTTAACTAGACATCATCTCCAGGACCAATGAATAAGGTTTGTCATTCCCTATAATTTTAGTTGTTATATGCCCTAAGACAAAGAACAAGACAAATCATTCAAAGACTTTCATCTGAAAAGTTTCCAAGATTTGAAGTTTATAATATATCATATGAGAGCTCATCAATGCTACCTCTAAAGGGACTAAGTGCATTTCATATGAAGGTATCCCCATGCAAGGCTGCACTGCAAAGCACTTCCCAAAACTCATAGGTGCGTTGGTCACATTGGGAGTGAAATTCTCATTGTTCCGGAATCTCAACTTGGACAGTGCCTTCTAGAAGAGTTCACGTGTGTCAAACTTTTAATACATGTGTCCATTTGACATCTACAAGATTGGTAACATGTCTTGCCTATTATTGAAAATTCATTGGCTGTAAAACTACCTTCATCTCCTCTATAAATTGAGAACAGATCTTAGAGTTTGATAAGGAATAATTTGAGTAGAGAAATTATGGTGGAATTTCAAATGAGGAGTTGATTTGAGTGACATATTGTTGGTGTTAGGTCCCTATATTACTAGTATAGTCCCTTATTGTTGTTAGTGTAACCCCCTTATTATTATTATTTTACCCTTGTAACCTCCATATTGTTATTATTGTGCCCTTAAATTATTATTGTTAGGTCGGCTAGGATTACATTGTGGCCCCACTAAGATTACATTATGGCCCCGTGGACTCCTATATATAGAAAGGAGGTTTTTTAAATTGTATCATCCAAGAATTGTTCATTTATGTAATTATTGGAGGTTTCCCCCTCGAAGTGACTTATTTCTAAGGCGTTGATATCTCTTTCCTTCTACTTTTGGAGCTGGTTACACAACATTTGGTATCAGAGCTTTGGATTTTAGGGTTTCGCTGCTCTAAATAGGTCATCGTGGCATTTTCTCTATAATTTTTTTTATACGAAGGTTCAGAATCTGAAATTTTTAGGGTGCGGATCTGAAATCCTGAGGAAACTCGTCAAAAAATTTCAGATCTTGGTTCACATTATTTTCAGAGATATGATATGTGGAAGGTAGTTCTTTTTCAGGCTCCCAAATTTCATCTCAAAGAGGTGATCGTGGGAAAAGATTCATAACTCTCTCTCTGAGCATCGGATTGGAGTTGCATAAAAATTGGTCACAAGTACATGGACTTTAGTTTCTTGGCTATCAATTTCAGAGCCGAAGGATGACACAGTGACATGTGGAAAGTTGTACAATTTTTCTCTACTGAACTAGTCCATAATTAGGTCATTGTGGGAGATTGGACATAACTCTGTCTTGGAGAATCCAAATCAGGTCAGACCTGTGGCATTCAAAAGAGAATTCAGAAGGCTACGTTGGTACCAAAATTCAAATATTGAAGTGCTGCAATCACAGAGATAATCCAATTTGAATATCGAGCTCCTCAAAATCAAGAAAAAGGTGTGTATTTTTTTCCAAATTGTATAAGTCTTGTTTGAAGAATCAATTTGAATTGATTCCAAGGGCATATTTTAGAATAGATATCAGTATTGGGTTCTAAAATATGCACCGTAAAAATAATTCAGCACCCACTAAGCCTTCAGAAGGCTCTACTATGACTCATGAAGATGAAGAATTGCAACATGATCTATCAAAATTACAAGAGCAAGTGCACCAAATTTCGCTCTCGTAAAGAGAAACATAAAATGAAATGGAAGTTTTGAAGAAAGGCGTGGAAGCTAAGATGGATGGCATGGAAGCTGGCATGGAAGCTAAGATGGATGGGATGAAAGAAAACATTGAAAACATGAAGAATGATCTAAAAGCAGACATGGAAGGTTTGACAAAGTTGACACAATAAATGTTTCATAAAGGTGAAAAGATAGTAGAAGAAACTCATGATGAGAAAAAAATAAATGTTAATCATGATTTCAAAAACTCTAATGTTGGCAAGAAGAACCACCATATTCCAAAAATTGAGATGAGGAAGTTTGATGGAAAGGATCCTGTAACATGGATACTAGAAATGGAGCAATAGTCTGATCTCCATAATGTTCCAAACACACAAAAGGTACAGATTGCAACTTTACATTTAGAAAAAAATACATTTGTATGGTATCGATGGCTTTTCTCCCATAAAAAAATTGTCACTTGGTCAATTTTTACGAAGGAAATGATAGCACAATATGAGGATACAAAGAGCAACACCTTCTTTAGCCAATTGATAAATCTCAAACAAAAGGGCTTAGTGGGGGAGCACATTGAGGACTTCCAAAAATTGAATATAAGGGTAACTGATATTCCAGAGGAACACAGGATTGATCTCTTCATAGACACTTTAAAGGATAACATCCGACATGAAGTTCACGTTTTGGAACCTGATTCACTGGAGAAGGCATTCAGGTTGGCAAGAAAAATTGAATGTAAAATTATGGCGACAAGGAAGCCTACCACTCACTTCTATAAAGAAGGAAGTGTTGCTACGCCTAGATTTCCACAACCTACAAGGTTGACACCACAACAATTGGAAGAAAAAGGAGAAAAAGGGCTTTGCTACAGTTGTGATAGCAAATACACTAAAGGTCATAAGTGTGCTGAGAAGAAATTATTTTACATAGATTGTGAAGAAGAAGAAGAAAATGAACAAGAAGAGGATATACACCAGGAACCACCCCTAGAAGAGGAAGAAATGAATCCGACCCTATCGTGTAATGCACTGGCAGGAATTACCACTCCTCAAACTCTCAAGATAGAAGGACATATAAAGAAGAAAAGGGTAATAGTGTTGATTGATTCAGGTAGCACCCATAATTTTATTCATTATAAGGTAGCCAAGGAATTAAATTGTTTCCTATACCCAGCACCAGTATGTCAAGTGATGGTTGCAAATGGAGGAACTATAAATTGCTCTGGAAAATGCCATAATATCAAGCTAACCATGGGGGAATATGTATTGACTAGTCCAATGCTTGCCATTCCTATGGGAGGTGCTGATGGTGTACTAGGAGTACAATGGTTACAATCTTTGGGGACGGTAGCTTTTAATTTTCAAGAACTTTTCTTGAAATTTTTTTCAGAAGGAAAGGAAGTTGAATTACGGGGTATTGCGGGGAAGCCAGGAAGGATAATAAGCTCTAATGTCATGACAAAGCTTATAAAGAAAGAACATCGAGGCGTAATTGCACAATTATGCTCACTAGAAGTTCCAACATCAAAATCATCTATTTCTGCAGATCTCCAACAAGTCTTGGACAATCATTCCAAGGTGTTTGAAACTCCCAAAGGACTCCCACCTATTTTTGATCATGATCATGCTATTCATTTGATTCCAGGAATCGTTCCTCCAAACATCAAGCCTTATAGATATCCTTACGTCCAAAAGAGCGAAATTGAACGTATGATTGCAGAAATGTTAGAGGTAGGGAAAATTTTAAGGATGGAAAAATATTTTGAAGTTTAAAAAATTGGCGAATCTCACTAGTCCCTGATATGAAAACTATAAAAATTTCATTGATGTATTTTGAAAAATTTTCAAATTTATAATGATATTATATATATTCTCTATAGAATGTTGGCTATTTTTAAGGTAAAATAATTTTATATTATAAAATTTGGGTGAATCACTTTTATAAAAAAATGGAAATTGGCGAATCTTTTTTTTAGAAAAACCATGGAAAATTAGCCCACCTACGAATATTAGCCCCTAAAATTTTCCATGGTTAGAGGCAGGTATAATTCAACCTAGTCAAAGTTATTTCTTTGCTCCCGTAGTATTGGTACACAAGAAGAATGGATCATGGTGAATGTGTCCGGATTATAGGGAGCTCAATAAGCTCACCATTAAAGACAAATTTCCCATTCCTGTGATTGATGAATTATTGGATGAATTACATGGAGCAATTTATTTTACCAAGTTGGATCTTCGTTCAGGATATCATCAAATTAGAATGAAGACCGAAGATATTCCAAAAAAAACATTTCGAACTCATGAGGGTCATTATGAATTTTTGGTCATGCCTTTTGGCCTTACCAATGCACCTTCTACATTTCAAGGGTTGATGAATTCCATTTTCAAACCCTTCCTTAGAAAATGTGTGCTAGTATTTTTTGATGGTATACTAATCTACAGCAGGTCTTGGAAGGATCATGTTGAACATGTTGACAGGGTGCTCAAACTATTGCAGGAGAAACAATTATATGCAAAAACATCCAAATGTTTCTTTCGAGTACAAGAGGTGGAATATCTGGGTCATATTGTATCTCACGAGGGTGTTAAGGTAGACCCTAACAAAATTAAAGCCATTAAGGAATGGAAATTCCCCACAACCATAAAGCAGTTGCAAGGATTTCTCGGGTTAACAGGGTATTATTGCAAGTTTTTTAACAATTATGGGAGAATAGCAGCACCTATAACAACATTATTGAATAAAGATGCATTTTCATGTACTCCTAAAGCAACTAAGGCCTTTGAACATCTTAAAGAGGAAATGTGCCGAGCACCAATCTTAGCTATGCCAGAATTCACAAAAACCTTTATTGTGGAATGTGATGCCTCGGGAAATGGAATTGGTGCTATTTTAATGCAGGAAGGAAGACCCGTTGCTTTTGAAAGTCATCCAATCAAAGGAAAGTATTTACAGAAACCTATTTATGAGAAGGAAATGTTAGCAATACTGCATGCACTAAAGAAATGGTGAACTTACCTAATGGGAAGACACTTCAAGGTAAAAACTCATCATGATAGTATTAAACATTTTTTGGAACAAAGACTATCTTCAGAAGAGCAGCAAAAATGGGTCACAAAGATGTTGGGTTATGACTTTGGAATAATCTACAAAAAAGGAAAGCTTAATGTTGTTGCAGATGCACTCTCAATAAAGAATTAATAGGTGGAAGCATTGCTTTGTTCCATTTCTATTATCCAACCAAATTGGATAATCGAAGCAAGAGATGAATGGAAGAAGGATAAACATGTATGGACACTCATTCAAAAGTTGCAGCAAGATCCTAGTAAATATGATACATTTAGTTGGAAAAATTATTCCTTATGGTACAGAGATCGCTTATATCTTTATATGAATTCCCAACTAAAACAAAATATTATTTTGGAACTGCACACTTCTCCATTAGGAGGACACTCAGGATTTTTAAAAACTTACCACAGGGTGAAGAAATAATTTTTTTGGGATGGCCTTAAATCTAATATTCAAAATTTTGTGGCAGAATGTTTGGTTTGCCAGCAGAATAAAGTTGAGACAATTAAGACCCTGGGACTTCTACAACCTTTATCCATTCCAAGTCAACGTTGGGAGGAGATTTCAATGGATTTTATCACAGGTTTACCTAAGTACGAAGGAAAGAGTGTCATCATGGTGGTAGTTGATAGAATTACCAAGTATGCACACTTTTGTGCATTATCTCATCCATTTAAATCAAGTATAGTTGCTACAAAATTTATGGACATAATTCAAAAGCTGCATGGAAGCCCAAGGGTTATTGTGAGCGACAGAGATCCCATTTTTATTGGAAATTTTTGGACGAAGTTATTTTCTTGTTTGGGTACTCAATTAGCTCATAGCTCATCTTATCATCCTCAATCTGATGGTCAAACTGAGATAGTAAATAAATGTTTGGAAGGATATCTTCGTTGTTTTGTATCCGATAAACAAACACAATGGGTCAAGTGGTTCCCTCTCGCTAAATGGTGGTATAACACTTCCTTCCATACTACAGAAAAAATGACCCCATTTATGGAACTTTATGGATATCATCCACCATCCATCACATCATATTTAAGGGAAAATTAGAAGATTTAAGGAGTGGAAGATCACATTGAGCATCAGCAAGAAGTTCTCCAACTCTTAAAGGATAACCTGAATTTGGCACAAAACCGAATGAAACAAAAGGCAGATCAACATCACAGCGAGAGAAGTTTTGATGTAGGAGATTGGGTATTTTTACGGCTACAACCATACAAACAAATGTCCCTCAAGCAAGCTAAGAAGGATAATAAATTATCGCCAAAGTACTATGGTCCTTACAAGGTGTTGCAAAATATTGGTACTATGGCATACAAATTGGAGCTTCCATGTTTCATGCTTAAAGAAGGTTATAGGTGAAAATATTCCAGTTCAAACAAATATTGCCAGAACTTGATGAGGAAGGAAGAATCATATTGGAACCTGAAGTGGTCACGGAAACAAGAACTTGACAGCTACGGAATCGATCAATTTCAGAGTATCTCATCAAGTGGAAGAACTTACCCACTGAAGATTCTACATGGGAGGATGAGAATTTTATACAGAAGCACCCAGAGCTACTCAAGCCTTGAGGACAACACTTTTTTGAAGGAGAGAGGCATGTTAGGTCCCTATATTACTAGTATAGTCCCTTATTGTTGTTAGTGTAACCCCCTTATTGTTATTATTGTACCCTTGTAACCCCCATTTTATTATTATTGTGCCCTTAAATTATTATTGTTAGGTCAGCTAGAATTACATTGTGGCCTACTAGGATTACATTATGGCCCCATGGACTCCTATATATAGAAAGGAGGTTTTGTAAATTGTATTATCCAAGAATTGTTCATTTATGTAATGTATTGGAGGTTTCCCCCTCGAAGTGGCTTATTTCTAAGGCGTTGATATCTCTTTCCTTCTATTTTTGGAGTTGGTTACACAATAGTTGGAGATATCTACATTGTGATGAGGTTGGGATGCTGCTGGAGATGGTGAAACTAAATCAATCACTGGGTTGTAACCTCCCCTTCTATCATTAATAAAGATTACTGCATATTTTTCCCTATATGCATCTGTATAAGCTTTGATTTTCGATATCATGATTTCTTATTTGATATATATGGTTTATGCTTTATTGATTTAGCTAGATAACTTGAATAGACATCTGTATTATTGCTATCTCTTGCCATCTAGTGTTCATTCTTGCAGGAAATATTTTGCACAGCCTGCTGGAATTTGAAGATACAACAAAAGTGACAGAAGGAGACTTTGGAAGCGCTTGGACTCCAAGTAAGATTCTTATTTCATTCTATTTGTCTGTTTACAGTTAGGAAAGATAGTCGTAAAGTCTTTGACTTGTTGTTCTAGATTAGCACCTGTCTAGGGAAGAATGATTTATCCGTAATTCATAATTCCGCATAACAATTTGGTGACTCCACTAGGGAGATTACTCTTTATCCTAGGTGTTTTAGCGTATGATTTTCTCTGTTTATTCACCTAGTAGTTGTTACTCACAAAGATTAGGCTTTTTGAAATCCAAACTTGCATTAGAAGTGTGTTAGACAACTGTGTTTTTCATTATACACTGCGCCCAACGCACTCTTGGATAGGACACATCGCTTTGCATAACACTGTCTCCCTTTCAGGCCTGCGTTGCAAAGCACTGTATCTCTTCAGAGATTGCGTTGTCTCCTGAAACCATCAAAAATCCTTTGAGTTTGTCATTGAAATTTGTTTCAGTTTTTTTTCTACTGTGTTTTGAAAAGCCTGAGCCTCATATTGACTAGTGATCTTATCTACTTCTTCGTCCTTTGAAAGAAAATTTTGTTCAATTTTTGTTTAAAATGTTTTTCTTTATCATTGACGAATTGATTTCAAAGTATTTTTCATTGTCACATTAGATCCATTTTCTTTTGAAAAAATAAATTGTCGTAAATTCTTCGTTTCCTGATAGGATAAATTGTTGTTTAATTCCTCATTTTTCCTTCAAAAGAGAAATTGTTGTTTATATTCCTCATTTCTCAAAAGTAAAAGGCATTTTTTTTTGTTGATTTAGTGCACTTAGTTTCTTTTCTGCATTCATAACATTAAAGGAACTGAAAATAAAAACCTGCACTTGCATGTAGTGGTTGTGTGTTTTGCAAAAGGAAAAATTAGGAAATCTGCATTTAGTTTGTGCTCATTGATTTGTTTTCTCTCAAATTGATTTCTTTTTCCCTCTAGTAGCTAGGATTTTCATTGAAAAAATAAAAGTGAAAGATTTCTTATCATTCTTAGTTTTCATTTTAGGAATTTCCAATACATCATCGCGGTGAACCTTTGAAAGGGAAATTGTTTAACAAGATCAATTTAAATTTTATCTTGATTTACCTAACAAATCATTGGAACCATAACGATAAAATTTAGAAGGTTTAGGCTAGAGACATGTTCCGACATCGTAAAACATAGAATCTGTTGTTAACTTATCTGCAATACATTCCGAGTGTAATACCTCACTCCACGTACGTACGTATATCATAGCTCGTTCATGTACTTTCGAGTATATCAAGCGGTGTTACAGTACGAAAATTATAAAGGGGTGCTCTCACTATGCGGTTTCGCTTCAGACAACGTTAATATAGACTTGGGCCTCCACGTACCTTCAGGTATATTTGGGAGGACAAATTTTAGGTTCTATCCATCCATAGTGAACTAATTCTACTACCTTGTAAATTGTGATACACCGAACACGACATTCAGGAAGATTTCCTACCCGTACTTCTTGGTTCACCAGAAGGTATTCTGCAATTCACATTTTCTTGGTAAACCCCTTTTCCTAGCATTACCCTTTCATTTTGTTTATTTATTTTTGGTTAAAATAAATTAGTAATCGTGGAATAAAAAAATT
This sequence comes from Pinus albicaulis, assembly GCA_034641835.2. NCBI lineage: Eukaryota > Viridiplantae > Streptophyta > Pinopsida > Pinales > Pinaceae > Pinus > Pinus albicaulis. The sequence continues at coordinate 190,670 of JAXQQM020061275.1, read as the reverse complement.
CTTTCCCCCATCTTTCATGTAGACTAGCATTAAAACCACATTTACCACCAAAAGTTACTTCTGGTAGGTGAAGGGGATCACACTATGTCGAATCAAGTACAATTTGTACCTCTAGTGAAATATCATTTTCCCATAAACCAGAGTTAGCTCAAGTTGTTTCTACGCATCTCGGTTCATCTATTGTTGTCGAAACAAAGTCTTCACAGCTATCGTGGTCACGATCCATCCAATCATTGAGACCATACCTCATGGACCCAATGTTATTCAACCAGAAATTGATCTAGATCCTGTCTCCTTTTTTACAAGAACATATGAATCTTGAAGTCATACAACTGGAAGTTGTTCCTTCCTTGGTCATCCCACAAATATATGTAGCCATTGAGTCTCCCATATCACACAGTCAACCACCTGACGTATACTTTGGTCCTGGCGGTGAAATACTTCCACCTGGTTTAATTGCAATTGAATAAATCCCACAAGACGAAACACCTTTAACTCCAACCCATTTTTGGGAGGACCTTTACCTGTATGAGTCTTTTCCTCAATTTACACCATCTACTTTTATTGATCCTATTCTCATTCAAAATCCCATCGATTCAAAAGGGTATACATTTGGTCAAGTAACCATGCCTGAACCAACATCTTTAGTTGGGCCATCTATTCCAATTACGTCAGCACCTGCCCTTGCTACCTCGTCGATGTTCAAAAATTCACCAGAGTCATATTTTCATGGTGGCCCTATGGTCCCATTAGGTTACAAATCATTATCTGGAATTTTCTCTAGTGCATCTTCAAATCCATGGACTTTACCAATGTCATCGTCCGATATTTTAACTGGTAATCCTATAGTAAGTATTGAACGACTTGATTCTTTATATACATCATCAGGGAAATATCAAGTCAGCCCTTCTGGGTCTATTCCTTCAAGTACCATATCAACTGGACTCTCAACATTTGGAGAGTAATATTTTTCGTCTTATTATCCTCCTCATGCTGGGGGACAACCTTTGGTCACCCAATATGACAGTATTCTGTCACTTTTTGGGCAATCTACTGTTGAAATGAATGTTTGTCAATGGCAGCCCACTCTGCCTATTCAACCACAAACGATTGTACACTCGTATCAACTAGTTCAACCTGTAACACCCACATCATTTCCACTTGTAAATACATCTTTACCCCTGTTACAGAATCAAAATGTTGTACAAAAACCTTATCAAGCAGGTCCTTCAACTCAATAACATCAAATGTTGGGTCCACAAACTCCAAATCGTTCGATTAATTTACAAAAACCTATATCAAGAATCATTTATTCACAAGTTGGTTTACCATTTTATGGGGTGTCACAACCGCAACCTGGTTATACCTATGAAACAAATCCATTTATCCTAATTTGGGTTATAACATTGGTGGAAAGACCCCTTGGCAGCCTCAGGCGCAAATACCTCAAACTTCATTTCAAAAAGTATCATATCCAAGTTTTGGTCAATAGAATCCTCAAGCATTTGCCTTTCAAAACAACCCCTATCTGGGTTACCAGCAACAGATTCCTTATGCTGGTGCTCAAAGGCATGTTGCTCAAGAAATTCCATCTTACCCTAGCTATGCTCAACCTAACCTTAAAATACATTTTCCATTTGTTGCAACTTTAGAGTTACCAGATTTAAATCGGCTAACTAATGATCCAATTAACTATGCTCCTTGGTGGCCGGTGATACCTCACAAATTACCCTCGGATATTCCTAAGTTTAATGGAAACCCTAGAGAAGATCCATAAACTCATGTGATGACTTATCATTTATGGTGTTCATCGAACTCCCTAAATGATGATTCTGTTCGACTACGTCTTTTCCAGCGTACGCTCACAGGTCTGGCTGCAAAATGGTATATTGAGTTACCTAGAGCTTCTTTTGATATTTTCACTGCCCTAGCTACTGTCATTTTGACTCATTTCCAGTTACCAATCAAATATTAAACTAAAACGGAACTCTTGACCAATTTCAAACAGACTAATGCTACTCACATTTCTGATCATATTCATAAGTGACATCATCGTCGAATAATGGTTAAGACATTTGTTCCGGATCAACTCCTTGTTGAATGGTTCATTAAGTCCTGTTACCATCTATAACTGAGGATGTGGCTAAGGGTGGCATCATCACAGAAGAGAAATTTATTGCTCATGCCCAATATTTAGACTTGATCTACACTCAGTCTGGCATGCTCTATGAAAAAATTCCTAACGCGCCAAGATCTAATTTTACTGTTCCTCCTCAATTAAAGGACTCTCATGCTAGAGATGGCTTGATTGGCACTGCAAGAACACATCACACTATTGCATCTGATCCTGCACCTTCTTCCGAAATTAATTCCATGTTGTTTGACAAAGGAAAAAGTGACAAGCAACCCGGAAGTAAGAAAAAAGGGAAATCTAAGAAAAAGAAAACTTCTAACTCACAAGAAAGATCATCTGATCAATTGTCTAGACCTAGGAATCCTCGTTATCCATGCATAATCTGTAATGAGGAACACTTTGTTTTTTATTTTCCTCACTGCGCTGAAGTCTCAAAAATCATCAAGAATTCTCATGCGTCAGCTGTGTTGACAGACCCATTTCCAAATCTGGACACAAACATGGTTTCTATGGATCCAGCTCCTAGTTCCGAGGTGTTAATGTTATCTGTCACAAAACCTTCAACAAATATTTTGGTGTCATCGCATAATAAATATTAAGGTAGTAAGGCCATTGATCAACCTACTACTTCGACAACGAATCCTTATATGGAATCAGTATCATCTACTACCATTCCTGAATTGACAATCAAGCCACCAAAGGGAGTAATTTACAAATCAACATATAATCCTCGAGCGAGAGCTGCACAAAATTATAATATAGTTGAAAAATTTTTTCAATCCCCTTTAGCTATTTCTGCTCTTGAGGTATTACAAATTTTTTCCTCCCAAAAATAGGCTTTATGGTCGACTATTGGTAGAATTGATCCGACTAATTCTAATCTTGTCATCTTTAATCATACGAGCTATGTGCCGCAACTACCAACAGAATTGGCATTTTCCATACAAGTAAATGTTCTCAATAACCTTGTTCATTGCACTATTATTGATGAGGGAGTATCTACATGCATTATGTCTCTAAATTTTTGGAAGTCACTTGGCTCGCCGCGCTTATCACAATCATTAGCGACGTTGAAGGCTTTTGATGGACGTACATATAAACCTTGTGGTATTATTAATAACCTAAATGTTGAACTAGGAGGGAAAATAGTGAATTTTGATGTCGAGGTTTTTGATGGACCCCTTGACTATAATATTATACTTGGCAGGCCATGGGTATATGAAATGACTGAAATTGTTTCGACATATTTTAGAATGATCGCCTTTCCATATAAAGGTGCTATCACAGTCATTAATCAACTATCCTTCTTTGCCTTCGCTTTGCAAGTAACTGGAAGAATTCAGTTCATTCACATACCCCAACTAGAACTTCAGAACATTGGTGTAGGACTCTTAAAGGATTCCACTCTCATGGGAACCTTTGCATTACCACCACCTGCGACGTCGGCCAAAATTGAAAATATAGAGACCTGATACATGATATCTTCCACTCTATCTGGCTTAAGGGATAGTACGGGTGATTCTGAAATTACTACGTTGAATGAGTTTCTACCGCCCAACCCTATTGAGCTAGCATAGCAATAAATATATCTAGCTTGGGTGGCAAATCCGAAATCAACATCACCGAGTGTTTGGGTTGATCGCTCCTTATATTTTGGTACTCCCTCTGATCCTTTTGCCTCAATTTTCTTGATAGATGAGAATATTTTGGAAGCCATGATGTCAGAAGGAGAACCATGGGAAGATTATCATCATCGTTCCCATCTTCCTGATTATGAAGAAAGTTATCTTAGTGAACTATATCACCCATCAATCAAAAAATTATTTTTGAATTCTTTACCTATTAATGCAATCGATTCTGAGCGAAATATGTCAAATATTGAAGAAACCATTTCCATGGATATTGTAGAAAATATTCATGTTGGCTTATCTTGTTCTCCATCAAAACTCGAATCATATTTCTCTCTATTTTTTAAATTCTATGATGTATTTTCTTGGTCTTATGAGGAAATTCCAGGCATAGATACTAGTATTGTTGAACACACTATTAATATGTATCATGATGTCAAATTGGTGCATCAAAGGCTTCGTCCTGTTCATCTGAAGAAAGGCACTACCATCAAAACAAAAGTTGAAAATTTTTTGCATGCTAGTTTCATATACCTTGTTCTGCTGACTTAGTGGGTTTCCAATATTGTTCCTGTCCTGAAAAAGGAAGGAACTGTTAGAGTGTGCATCAATTATAGGGATTCCAATCTTGCTTGTCAAAAAGACAACTATCCTGCTCCCTTTATCGACTAGATTATTGACGATTGTGCTGGATGTGAAATATTTTCGTTCATGGATGGATTTTTTGGCTACAATAAAATCAATATCCACATAGAGGATCAACATAAGACAACATTCATCTGTCGTTGGGGCACATTCGCTTATAGGAAACTACCGTTTGGTTTAAAGAATGTTGGGGAAAATTTTCATAGAGAAATGGACCATGCTTTCAATGAAATTAAGCACATTGTTCAACCTTATCTAGATGATTTACCAGTGCATTCACGAAATCAGACTGATCATCCAATTCATTTAAGATCCATTTTCTTACACTGCAGACACTACAAAATATGCCTCAATCCACATAAATGTATGTTTTGTGTTGGTTCTGTTAGGGTCCCATGATTTGGCCGATTGGTGAGCCAAATGACGATGTAACATCAAACCAAGCTTTGGAGCCCAAGGACCTAGCCTTCCTGGACTTAGAGAGGGCTCTCTCTATTATATGTAAAAGATATCGGTGTGTTTGCTTATGTTGTTCTGATATTAGGCTAGTTATGAAGTATGTTTTTGATTTTGGTTTTTTAAGTTTGTGAGGGATAAAACTGATCAAAGATATAAAATGGGTAACAAGAAGTTAGATCAACTGGGCTATGGGGTCAAAAAGGTCAAGGAAGCTATCAGATGATGATACAAGGTTGCTGTAGGGCCGATTTGATTCAAGGTAGAAAGGATCTTTGGGCAAAATGGAGTAAATAGACATCAAGTTTGTGAATAACAAGGAGTTTCAAGCATCACTGGTTCGATAGATAACATAAACATGGTAAAGAAAACCCTTAATCATGCAAAATGTAACTATAAACTAATCAACACATCGAAACAAACATTCAAGCCATGCATAGAAGTATAAGACCCTCTAACTTTGGGAAATGGCTATCAGACTTTGGGGAAAACACATAAGATGGAATAACAACTCAAAATACTATGTCGGAACGCCTAAACACAGTCTTTAAGTTATTGGGCACTTTGACAAACAAGCTTTCATAGTTTTAGGCAAAGGGCTAGATCGGGACTAGGCCTCCTTGGTTCAACAAGATGATAATCTAATCAGTCAAAGAGATAGTTTCATAGACAAAACTATGGACATTCAAAGGTAAGCAGGGCACACCATACATCCTACTCAACATGCATAGAACTTATGAATAAAACTAGCAACAGTATCCTTAAGTTACTAAAGAGCAGTTAAGAATTCTTTAGTGCAACTAAGGAAGAAGAAAACATAAAAGCTATGAAGATTCAGGAATTTTGAGGTGCCTCCATGGACATATCTCAAACTTAATCTCTACTGATATATAGCAGCAAGAAGCATGTATCATGAATGAAAACTAGAAGACAACAACAAAGCAAGAAACACTATACCATTCTACCATGTCATGGAATCCATCAACAATCCTTCATCATTCATCAAAAGCATCCAAGAGGTAGTCCAAAATCATAACACAAGTATGTTCTTCAAAGCTCATATGACCAATATATTGCTTCTTCTCTCAAGTTCAGCCTTGTTTTACAATGAAGCCTTGTGGAATAAATAGGCTCAAGTGAGGAAAACCTCATGGTGCAACTAGCTATCCCATTGGCCTAATCAAAATATCTAAACTTGTCCTTAAGGCTTTGCAAAGCCCAAGGCACAAAATATCTCATAAAATATCTAAAAAATGCTAAAAACGGAAATTATATTGACTTTGCATCATTTTCCAAGTGCAAAAATAGCTAAACGCACATTTGGAAAAAGCAGATTTTTGAGGTTCAAAAATTACAAAAATACTTCAAATTTATATCAGAAAAATGTCCCATGACTTGACGGAAACATTTGGCAGCCTTCCCGGTGTCGAAACGAGGCTCATGATGGCCCGTTGGAAAGCACTCTGTGTCTACTTTCCGGTGCAAACTGAAAACACCTCAATCTGATGCCTGGAAGTCCTCCAAATCTGTACCTGTGTGTAAAAATCCAGAAAATTGCAGACTGCTGATATGCCGGGCAGAATGTGCAAAAAGTGAGCATTTTTCACCGTTTTGAGGGGGCGAATGATCTCCAAATTCTCTGAAAATCACTGAGGACCTGCTCATAGAATTATGGCATCAAATGGTGTCATCCTCCTCCCTTGAAAAATCCTTAAAATGACATGGCGAATTTATGAGTTTTTGACCAAAAACTCAAAAAATGCCAAAAACAAAAAGTTGTCGAAATGGGCCCAAAATTGGTGTGCATGACCCTCAAGGGTCCCTAGAAACATGCTCCGAAGCTGAGGCCAAAATTTCAAGAGATGATGTGCCTTTCTCCTCTTTCCGTGCCGGGCGCTTCCCCTTTGCTTTCTTCAATTTCTCTTGGGCTGCCTTTAGTTTGCGCCGAGCAAACTGATTTAACTTTTCAAAGTGATGTGTCCTCTTCCTTTGTAGCTCCAGATCTCTGTTTTCTCTTTCAAGCTTCATCTCCAAGTGTTTGTTGGCTCTTTCAAGCCATGCCTCTTTGTTTTCTTCAATTTCCTGCTCAAGGAGTGCAGTGAGAGGAAAGGCTTGGAGATGGGCTTGTTCTTCTTATTTCTGCTTTTCCAAGGCTCTTTTAAGCCCTATGGTTCTAGGCCTCTTCCGCCTAGGCTGGTCTCCCTCTTCTTCCTCATCAAACTCACCGATGAGTTCTTCTATCCTCATTTGCACCTTAGCTGCCTCATTCTTATATTTGATAGCTTGTGCCTCATGAACTGCTGTGTGAACATTCATCTGTTTATTTTGGGTTTCTAAGAAATAGTTGAAGTTCCTTGCACATTGAAGATCATTCTCTAATGCCTCAATTTGCTCCTCTTTATGGATTAGGAGGTTTTCAAGAATGCGGGCTTCATTATCACTGTCATCACTTTGGATTGGGATGACAGCCAATGCACCTCCATGTTTTTTACTTGCTCCAACCTTGCTTTTCCCTTTGAAGGCCAATCTTGCACTTTTCCTCCTTGGCATGCTAGTGGGTGTCCTCTTGGGCGATTTTCTTTTTCTAGGGACAACTTTTGTCACTTTTGGAGTAGCAGCTTTAGACCCTTTCTTCCTTGCTGTGCTGGGTTTTGTTCTTTTGGGAGGAGAAGACACAACTGTTTTACCCTTGACATCTTCTTGAAATTGCTGCTCTCCTTGAGGTTGTTGTGTGTCTTCTTCTTGTTGTTCAATTTGTTGCCCCTGTTCGTCAACATCAATTTGTTGTTCCACTTCAATGCCTTGTTCAATTTGTGTTTCAACCTGCTGCTCTTTTTCACCAAAATCAAGCTGCTGCTGTGCTTGGATTTCCTGCTCATTTTGTGGCTCAAGATGTTGCTCAATTTCCTGCCCAAGTTGTTGTTCCTGTCCTTCCATATCAAGCTGCTGCTCTTCCTCTTGTACCTTCTGTTCATCATCTTCTGTTTGTTGCTGACCTTCACCACTGTCCTGCTGCTATTCCTCATCTTCTGTTTGTTGATCTTCATCCATTTTCTCTTGCTCATGACCTTTCTCTTCTTGTTGTCTACTCCCTTCTCCTTATTCCTGCTGTCTTGACTCTTTAGTGGTAATTTCGAGCCTTCCAGGAGTAGGCCTACTGGACAAAGGTATAGAGCGATGAATAGGCTGAGTGGGAGATACATGGACAAGAGGAATAGTAGAGAAATCAGGGTGACTGATGAATACATCCCATGGAACTTCTTTCTTCTCTAGCTGATGTAGGATGATAATTTTGATCAGAGAATGATGGAAAAGAGAAGGTATTTGCAGAGGTGGGGCCTTCTTCTGGATTGTGGATGCCATCTTCTCGATGCTCTTGAATAAGAAGTAAGGGAGATTAAGTTGCTTTTTTCTAGTGAAATGCATCAATAATCGGACATGGTAGGCATAAACTCGAGTAAACCTCCCTTCACAAGTAAAATACTTCATTATGACTTTCATAAGAGGAGCATAGCTGTCAAGAAGATAAGAAAAAGGAAAAATAGCAGTGAAAGTATCTCTATGCTCAGGCTTGATGAAAGGCTTGTAATCTTCTAAGTCAAGATGGGCCTGTTTGAACCATTTTTCGCCATGATATGGAATCTTGGTGGCTTTGGACACTGATCTTGGAGAAAACTTGAAATCAAGGCCAGCTACCTGGAAATGCTTGTTCTGGAACCTCAGGGCGCATAGGTGTGTCAATGGTGAAAAACTTTTGACCTCCTGTATCTTCTGGCAGAAATCTAGACAACCTACTTCATGGAAGTTGAAAAGGATGGATGGATGAGAATTAACCTCCTCTGTAGAGATTGGCTCATATCTTTTGTGTGAACCGCTTCTGTTTTCTTGCCTTGGAGGCATTTTGACCTAAATATGCTTTTGAAGAAACAAACTGCCTCACTGTGTGTAAACTACCCTTTGGAGTCAAACTATGTCAATTCACTGTCTTGATAGAGAAACAATGTAATTTGGATGATTGCAACAAGTTTCCTTACAATACAAAAACCCCTGCTCTTTCAGAAAGTGGCCTGTCCACCTTTAAAGTATCTCAACTGGCAGAATTTTCAATAAGATACCATGCAGCGAAAAGGAGACAAACTGCTAGGTAAATTTTATGTGTAAAGTGTCAAGAAATCACCTTGTTTTTGTGAAGTTTGGAGATTAACAACACATTTTAATCTTTGCCCAAGGTAGAATTTTGCAATCATTAAAAACCTACCTTTCCTATTGTGCCAATTTCTCAACAAACTTATGTCTTATGCAATCAACCCTTAGTGCAATCCGACAATCAATGTCACAGTTCTGGAACAAGGTGACAGAGTAAAAAATGCTCCAAAAGTTTCAACAGAGGGTGTATAAGCTTATCGCTTTCAAAAGCCAAGACTCCCCTTCCAATATAGAATGTCAGTCTTCCTTAACCAAATGCCTCTATAACCTCTGAAAATCAACTTGATAGTGAGCTTTGAAGAACATAAAAACCAGTCAGTTAGAATGCTCAGTGAATAACTACCCTTTTTGTGGTTGGTGGAGTAACCTTGCCTTTTGGTATCTTGAGGAATAAAACACCTTTGTTCTTTAATTTAGGAAAAGGTAAGAACACACAGTTTGGCTCAGCACATACTCTTTCCCTGTAGAGACCTTTAATAGTAATCCTATACTTCAGCACAGTCTTTTGAACAAGGATATTCACACAGAAACAACTGTTCGTTGTATATGGTGTTGTAGCAGTCTTTATGTGGAGCAGCTCCTTTTCAATATGGAAAACCTGTTTCTTTAGCAAATATCTTTGTATCCCTTAAAAATTAACTTGTCAAACGAGTTTGGAGAGTCACAAAGGCAGCCAAACAGAACATAGTGAACAACTTTCCTTTCCTGTGATAGTAGGGGTAACTGTGCCCTGTAGCTTTCAATCAATAAACTGATCTTTAACAAAAACCCTTTTTTCTAATTACACTTCACTATTCTCTATTGGTATGTCACTCCATCAAACAAAATCATACCACAAACATAGTCAACCTCCAGTGTGGGCATACAATCAATATTACTGTTATGGAACAAGGTGACATAGTTTGAGAGGTTTCTTTAAGGTGTAACTCTTTTTTCAACAACAACTGTTCTTTATGCTCCACACTTCCTTACTTTCATTTTAATAACACTCCAAATAAGCACAGCAACCCCCTCCTTCCACTATATTCTTTGCACAGTCTTGGATAAATCCCTTTTATAGGTCATGTCAGTTTTACATATAGAAGTTGTGTTTTATCGATTGAAAGTTGACAACACTATTTTATCCTTCAAACATATAGAGGAGACTTTGTTTGAAAGGGTCAAAATACTCAAATCATGATCACTGCTTTTGAAGAAAAATAACCCACTGTTTTAGCCCTTTACAACTCTGTTTTTCTCTTTTTGGGCGCAGTTTGTACAGTTTAACAACTGTTTGGAAGGCAGATTATAAATTTCGAAATAATTGAGAGGGAACTACCATTCGGGCTTTTTCACCATTCAACGAGCATGACCATAGCAGATACTCATTTTTCAAACAAACTTACAAAACTTAAGACTGCGATTCATATAATGATTTTCCACTCTTTTTCACCACTTGACGTTTTGCAAATAGCAGGGGAGGTATATGGAATACCTTCAAAACTTGATGACGAACCTTCTTGAGTTCCTTGGACCAGCTTTTGGAGGTGCTTAGGAGGCGTTGATCGTCGGAAATGTGCGCGGCACGTTTACATGAAAAAAACGCCGCGCAACTAACCAATCGGGTGGCCTGTCGGGTCGGTCGGGCACCGTGTACAGGCGCGTCGCGCACGCGTACAGGCGCGTCGCGCACGCGTACAGGCGTGTCACGCGACCGTTATCGGCTAGTGCAAAACCTCTCCTGAGCGCGTCGCGCAATTTTCCAGGCGCGTCGCGCTGTTAAACTGCTGCAAACTTTTTCAAACTGCTCCGAACTTCTTTGTTTGAGCTTGAGTGCATCAAAGGGTCTTTGCTCGAGCTGGGGTGTCTATGCAATGAATTTGCAATGATCTCTATCACATTGGAATGCACAAAATGGCCAACGGTATTAATCCCTTTTGAAATGTAAACAAAATGCAAACCCTCGGTTTAGTATTTGGGAGGGTTTATTCAACATTTCTTTTGAAAAGTCTTTGTTTTTAGACCGAGGTTTAAAAACCTTCTTTTGAACACACGACGAATGTCTTTCAGAACCAACTGCTTTTCCTTTATTCAAAATGTGACAATAGAGCACCTTGACTTGTTTTCTACATAGAGAAAAAGGTCTGCCTTTTGGTATCTTTGACATATTTCATAGGGAAGGATTTTCCCCTTTTACAGTGGTATGTTTACATAGCTTTGACTAGGTTCCAAGATCTGAAAGAAATTTCATGATCTTTGTGCTATACCTAGGACTTGTGAACCTATCTATAATGCCATTTTTGCTGAGAAAGAAGCTGTAATGTCACCTGAATATCACCTTTTTTATAATCTGGTCTGTCTTTGTCCTTTGAAAAGAGGACACCTGTGGAGGATGTTTTATATTGCAGGAGGTTTTCTTTAGCATTTTGTCAGAGATCTCTTTTCCCTTTCTTCAACACAAACTAACATCTTGCTCTTAATGCATTTTTGGAATTAAATGATACCTCCTGTGAACTGAATTTTGACCAAAGGTGTAAACTGTAGTGGTACTCACCCAGGTTTGATCATCCTTTGTCTAAGAAGGTGCTTTCTTTTACAATCTTTCATCTGCTCCCAGTGCTGATGTGATATCTCTGATCTTTATAATGACATTTTTGTACTTGTTTTGAAAACCTCTTCGAAATCTGAGAGTATGCCCAAAATCCTTTTATACTTTATAACTCTATATACTAGCTGCAGTATCTCTTGGGAAAATCAGGCTCAGATTTTTACTTTCAACTTAGGACAAACTTATTTTGAAAAGGCACTTGTTCCATAAAAGGAGTTACTTCCAATAATTCCATTATTTGATTAGCTTTGCATGTCTGTCCTAGGGTTTTTAGCACTCAAATCATAACCAGCTTCTGTCCTTGTGTAGAAAAGGCAAGTATATAAGATGTGGAATAACTACTGGCCTGTCTTTGTAATGGAGTGTAGCTTGCAACAGCTGGACTTACACCGGTGCTTTGACTGATAGCAAGATGTCTTAGGTCTGGGACTATATGCTACTTTCCTACCCTTTCTTTATGTTCATTCAGAAACCATCGACTGTGTTTGACATTTCAACAGGAACAGAAGAACACACAGGGGTCTTTTGACTGAAGCATCTTCCTGTGTAAGACTAATTGAAACTATGCATCTTAACACCCCTGCAGAGATATTTGTTATGATAGCTTTGATTGAAGAGTTTCTTTTTATGCTCCCTGATGATGACTGAAACCTCAACTGATTCTCTTTACAAAACCACACACTCTGTCTCCTCTTGCCTTGTACATTTGAGATTTTAGCACTGTTATAATAATCATTTACACTTAGAGACCTAGAGTCATTGTTTTACTGTATAGTAAAAATCAAGCCTGTGCTTTTGCAATCCTTAAAGTCAATATTGGCCAGCGCCCTCTGCTTGTAGATGAAGGAGGCGCCTTAACCCTCTGCTTGTAGATGAAGGAGGTTCTTGGCCATGACAAATTACCAGTCTGTTTGATAGTGGTGTCTTTCTCTTACTGTGATTTTCATGCTGAAAGGAAGCTGCAAGTTCTTGATGAGTAACTCTCTGTCTTGCATATGTATCTCAGGCTCATGTTGATATTGAGAAGCAGTTGTTCTTCTAAATGTGTATTCAAGAATTTTCTCCTGAGATGAAGTTATATTTCCTGTCTTTGTTGAATCCATAAAACACTGTGAAACACCTAATAATCAGCTTGAGACATGTGGTTTATGCAGTGCTGAGACTTAGGGGTGTGTAAGTGGCGCGACTTAGGGTTGTTATCAATTTCATTTGCAGAGTGGGAGGTCTGTCATGATTGGTCTGTATCAAATGGAGGTTTTTGGCCTTTTGATGGTTGCCAAGGGTAAAATTTCTTAAAACGCCACTTCCTAACTTAGGGGAGGCTTTTGAAACAGACTTGAATTTTTTCTTTTAGAGCCGATGGGCAGACCAGTAGGGCTAAAGCTAGAAATGATAGTGATAATGAGTTTTAACTTTGACATGGGTGGACTGAAAAGTAAGAGGGCGAAAAAAGTTTTATGAGGGTTTTCTAGATGAGAAATTGACATATGGAAATCAGCTTTCTAGAAAATTCAGCTATGGAAATAGTCATCACTAACATGTGAAAAATACTGATGACTAACAGTGGCTCCATTTGGGGAGGGCAGCTCCTCGTCAGGAGGTGTCCAGAATTCAGATCTTTGGCTTATGAAGACCATTGCCTTATCCATTGGCGTAAAATTTCACCCTTCTTTGATGTTATTTCTAAAAAGTGACAGCATGGTTAACATCAATGATACTTCTACCTACCCCACTACCTTTCCTAACATTTTTTCTTCTCTTTGGCGCATTTGAACTAGTAGCCTTTTGACAATGTATATTTTTCTTTTTGCAAAATGAACCTGTCTATTTCTACTCTTATATCTGCCAGGAGTTCAGATTAAACTGATGAACTCCTTCATTACTCTACCTATGCTAGATCGATTGTCAAGATTAAGCAGTTTGACAGGATTTTTTTCTCTAGTCTAAAACATAAAATTTAAAAGATGATCAAATCAGGATTAGGAAGTCTGATTTTTCATGCATTTGCGGCATAAAAGACAAGCTGCACACAAATGTTATTTTGCAACAAAGGGAAACTAGACAAGCGGGGCTAAGATGTACAATGTATTTTTCATCCCTCGCTTTCTCTCTTTGGTTATGTTTTAGGCATGTGGAACCAGAATCTCTCCCCAATCTAAGCTCTGTGATAAGTCAATCTTACACAATGTTGACTATCTTTGCACTCACTAACTTATCAGCAAATAAATTTAAACATGCTCAGCTATGATTAGGCTAGATAGCTGAACAAGACATTGAAGTACTAGTAGCGGCATTTAGACTTGCTCGTTTTCTGAAAGACTATTTTTTGGAACATGGGGCCTTTGTTTCTATCTTCACTCGCCCTCTTTTCTATCTTTTACTGTTTTTGACTTTTCTATCTTTTACTTTTTTTTTTACTTTTCTATTTTTCAATATTTCAGACAATGGTATGTACAATGAATGAAAAGTGTTTCAAACTCAGAAATCTTGGAAATGACGGAATTTAAGCATCTTATCCTCGTAAGGATCTCCTCTCACCCTTGGCCCACTCAACTCCTGAAAAGAAAAATTTGGGAAGTTTTCTCTCTCTAACATGACACAGGGATTCATGCAAGAATCTCTGAATAGCCCGGTCTCCTCCCACTGTACCTCTTTGAATATCTGATTTCCACTCCTTTCCTTACTGTACATTTTCCTCAAGTAATGCATGTACTCTTGGTCATTCTTGAAATAGATAATGACATCATCAAGGTATGCAAAAATGCAGAAATTTAAAACTGGGAACATGGCCTTCATGAACAGACTCCTGATATTGGGTGGTTTTGCAATTTTGATCTTGAAATTAGATCTACCTCCCACAAACTGGAAAAAATCTTTAAGCTATCTACTTTGCAAGGGAATCCTTTGAACATGACCTGAAACATTATCTTGTGAAAACACATGATTAAAAGCAATTTTAATTGGTATATCATGGTCTTGGGTAGAAAAAACAGAATTTTTGTTATAGGGAAGTGCAGTAGTATTTCTAAAATTGAAACAGATTCTTTGACCAGCTGTTTTATCCCTGATTATTTCAGTTTTTTTCAGATTGTTATGTTTTCTTTTGTCAAAGCTATTCTTTGAGGGAGAAGAAGTATCACAGCATTTTTCTTTGTTTTTCCTGCAGGAATTGGTATTCTGCATGAGATTTATGATTTTATAATTTCTAAGTTCTTCATGAAAAGACAGAATATGAGCCAATTTCAGTAGCTCAAGTATGTTGGGAATGCAACTATCATTCTTGCTCATAAGAAGTTCATCAGGCATTTTTTCTAGATTTTGAGCTACTGGGGCTATAGTCAAAGTTTCATTTGCAGTGGATGATCCATATGATGGTAAATCTTTGAGGTATGGTAGAAACATTAAACTCCCTTGCTCTCCGGTTCCGAACAGGTTTATGATGTGTAAGTCTTCTAAAGCCTTTACCTGGAAAAAATTTCCGCAGATTATTTCTGGTGTTTGACTAAGGTTAGAGTAATTTGCTTGATAGTACATAAGGGTTTGTGCTTCTTGCTGTAATCCCACCTTAGCAGGAATATACTTACTTTCTTCATGACACAGTTGTTCATGATTATGGTAGTTTTGAGTGTCTAGTTCATCATAAGGCACCAGGGGCCACTGATGAGGTGGATCAAAGTTTATTTCAGTTTCTTCTGACTCTTCCTCCATGTTTTCATCAATATGGATAATGAAAGAGTTCAGGTCGGAACGCAAGGAACACATTGGAATGTTATCTGGCCTATCTTGACTGCTAATCATGTATTTCATGTGTGATTCTCGGTAGAGTATTCTGGTCCGGCCGAACAGAGGAATGGTGGCATATGACATGTCCAGTTGGATATTCCCTTGGAGTTTGGCTCCCCAAGACCTGGATAGAAGCATCCCGTACTTGGGAGGAATGTCTGCCACTACTATATCCATGATGAGATGTTTTGCAGGTATTTGGGCCAGACTAAAACAAAGGTCTTTGATCAAACCCAGGCATTTGAATCTACTCGAATCAAATGAGTACAAGTCTTTGTATGGTCTTGTGATTTCCCGGCCTAGTCTTTCCATTACTACCTTCGGCATAAGATTATGCGAGGCGCCGGAGTCTAGCATGGCATTGTGGAGGATTTGGTCATGGATGTTTAGGCTAATGTAAAATGGAAGAGTAGTTCCTTCTTGGAATTTTCCCTCTATCTTTGGACCAAACAACACTTTAGGAGTGTCATCAGCTAGATTAACAGTGTTTGCATCATTCCCTAGATTTAGGACTTTTAGTACTTGGGATTTATAAGAGTTTTGGGCAATGAGTTCAGTAAGAGGCATGGTGATCTTGATCTTGGCGATTTCGCCTTCAAAGCTGAAAGGCAGCTGAAGTTTAGATATGTTTGTTTCAGTTTTTTCAGCCATGACCTTCTCTATGTTCTGAGTTTGTTGACCTTGTTTTGGTATTTTGTTTGCCATAGTTGTTTCGGTGACTTTTGTAGAAGTACCAGGAGTATCTGAGAGAGGACTAGTTTGGGTAACTTTAGCTTTTCTTTGGTCAGTCTTGTCAACCTTGATTTTGTCATGGCTTACTGCTTTCTTGAGGATGGTATCAGGAGTTTTAGAAGTATCTGAGTTACCTTTTTTGGAATTATCTTGGTTTCTTTTGCTCCTAAGGTCATATTGCCGGTGGGCTTCTATTATGGCATTTTGAAAGTCTATGGCGGGGTCGTCGAGATCTTCATAGTTGGTCTCATCTTGATTAGGGGAAAAGAACACTTGTTCTTCTTCTGTGAGGTACACCTCACTTTCATTATCAGATCCGATGAGGTTTAAATGATGTTCATCAAGAGTTTCTGTATCCCTGTCATCCTCTTCCACATAGTTTTCATTGAAAGGTGGCCTAATTTGTTGGTCATTTTCCCTTGGTCCGTTTTGGGGCTGTTCCCTCCTAAATTTTTGGTTCTGGTTTCTGTTTGGAGGGTTTGGCTGGTTGTCTCTAACAGAAGCCTTTTCATTTATCCTTTCCCACATTTTTGCCATGGTTTTGACTAAGTCATCTATTCTAGGATCTAGGGAAGGTGATGAAGTGGAGACCTCGTCTTTATATGTGACCTTTCTTTTTGATCTAGTCCTAGCCCTTTTTTCTGCTAAGTTGGTATCTGCTTTTATGGCTATTTGTTGCATTTCCTCTAAGGTAGGGGGATCCTTGTCTCTCAAATGATATGTCATGTCTGGATCGAAACCCTCGGGGAATTTTGCCAAGGCTAAACCAAGTGGTGGTTTGAAATGAGGTGGAAGGGAGTTATATACACTGTTGAACCTAGTGCAGTAAGCTTGGACACTTTCCCCATTTTCCCGTTTTAGGTTGTTATATTCTGACCGGATTTGAATAGGGTTTCTTCGGATTTCCCACCTATTCCTGAAGACTTGATGTAGTTTTGGGATATTGTGGATGCTGTTTGGAGTTAAGCTTTTGAACCATGTTTTGGGTTCACCACCAAGACTTTGGGCGAATATTCTCATTCTGATGGTCTCGTCTTGTACCTCCAAGTATTCATAAGCATCATTCATCCTACTTATATGCTGTTGAGATGTAGTGGTATCTTCTCCAGTAAAGTGTGGGATTTTGTCTTGATATTTATTTGGGAGAGGAGCCAAAGGCGGTGGCAACACCAAAGGTGCGTACTAGGCTGCCATGATGGGAGCTAATGGATGATGTACAAGATGAGGACTAGTAGGCTGAGATGAGGTGTTTTGAACAGGTGTGGTGGATGAACTTGGACTAGTGATCTGGTTTTGAGCAGATCTGGGATGTAGGAGCCAAATTGATAAAGAAGTTGCAATTCGGGGGGGTGGAAGGTGAGGCTTCTCTAATATGACTGTGTGATTGGTCTAGGGTTTCAAGATCGTCAAATTTTATCTTACTATGAGATCTGCTTCTGAAAAGAGTTTTTGACGACTCTAATTCAAAAGGTGAATCTGGTAGGATAGTGAGATGTCTAGGTACTGATCTTGTTTTACGGATGGATCTACCAGTAGCTAGATGGTCAGTTTCGGAAGCTTGCCACAGAATCTTCTCTGGGTCATCTACTATGATAGGGGGATTTGGGTCTGGATGGGACTCAAAAGCCGATTCTTCGTGAAGCCGCATTTTGGATCAGACAGAGAGGATGGTATTGTTGAAATGTTTTCGATGGGTGGTCTTTGAAACAGGGCTAGGCATGGATGGTCAAAATAAGAGGTGATGGACTAGTGAGCGCGGTGGAAATGGTTGTTTTTGAAGATAGCTATGGTCCACCACCAGTAACTAATCTGAGAATGTTTTTGGATTTTCTGAGTTTTATGTGCAGCCTATGGTTTGTTAAAGTATCCTGGACTTGTTTCAACACTTTGCTAGGGTGATGAGAACAAAAAGAGTTTACTCTAAATGGGTCTATGGACTGCTTGCTTGTTTATGGTATCTAAAGGACCAAAGAGTCTATAAGAGTTTGCTAGACTGTCATGTACTCAGTGTCCCACCATCTCCCGCTATGTTAGTGAGCGACGGGATAGGTCTATCGGATAGTAACCTAGAGTTTGGTAAAATATTAAGGCCTACTAGAGGTTAGTGGAGTCGCCAGGTGGATTTTTAGTTTTTTTTGAGGTATATTTGTGTGGTCCACCACCAATACTGTCAAAAACCAATCTAAGGGAGTGTTTTGGGGTTTTTTGAGTTTTATGTGCCTACAAGGTTTGGAAGATTTTTCTATAACTGACTCATCATTTTGCCAAGATGGTGAATGAGCTATTTTCTATTCTTCAGACAATATCTAAGTTTACTAAGCTTGATTGAGACTTCAGGGATATTGCTGGGTAGCATTTAGATTATCACTAATCCCCAAGGACTTGATCGTGAGTGTCACTATGTTAGGATAAAGTGATAAGCTAATCGCATAGTATTCTTAAGGTCAGAAAGAGGGAAACTAAGTTTTTTAATCACTCAGGGTCCCACCGTGATCGCCATTATGTTAGGGAGCGGTGGGATAACTGATGGTAGATATGCTTAGTCCAAAAAGGGGCTTTCTGTGAGTCTTGTAAGATATTTAGATTAAAATGAACTCAGAAAAGTCCCAACGTGATCGCCATTATGTTAGGGTCCCGTGATTTGGCCGATTGGCGAGCCAAATGACGATGTAACATCAAACCAAGCTTTGGAGCCCAAGGACCTAGCCTTCCTGGACTCAGAGAGGGCTCTCTCTATTATATATAAAAGATATCGGTGTGTTTGCTTATGGTGTTCTGATATTAGGCTAGTTATGAAGTGAGTTTTTGATTTTTTGATTTTTTAAGTTTGTGAGGGATAAAACTGATCAAAGATATAAAATGGGTAACAAGAAATAAGATCAAATGGGCTATGGGGTCAAAAAGGTCAAGGAAGCTATCAGATGATGATATAAGGCTGCTGCAGGGCCGATTTGATTCAAGGTAGAAAGGATCTTTGGGAAAAATGGAGTAAATGGACATCAATTTTGTGAATAACAAGAAGTTTCAAGCATCACTGGTTCGATAGATAACATAAACATGGTAAAGAAAACCTTTAATCATGCAAAATGTAACTATAAACTAATCAACACATCGAAACAAACATTCAAGCCATGCCTAGAAGTATAAGACCCTCTAACTTTGGGAAATGGCTATCAGACTTTGGGGAAAACACATAAGATGGACTAACAACTCAAAATACTATGCCGGAACGCCTAAACACAGTCTTTAAGTTATTGGGCACTTTGACAAACAAACTTTCATAGTTTTAGGCAAAGGGCTAGATCGGGACTAGGCCTCCTTGGTTCAACAAGATGATAATCTAATCAGTCAAAGAGATAGTTTCATGGACAGAACTATGGACAATCATAGGTAAGCAGGGCACACCATACATCCTACTCAACATGCATAGAACTTATGAATAAAACTAGCAACAGTATCCTTAAGTTACTAAAGAGCAGTTAAGAATTCTTTAGTGCAACTAAGGAAGAAGAAAACATAAAAGCTATGAAGATTCAAGAATTTTGAGGTGCCTCCATGGACATATCTCAAACTTAATCTCTACTGATCTATAGCAGCAAGAAGCATGTATCATGAATGAAAACTAGAAGACAACAACAAAGCAAGAAACACTATACCATTCTACCATGTCATGGAATCCATCAATAATCCTTCATCATTCATCAAAAGCATCCAAGAGGCAGTCCAAAATCATAACACAAGTATGTTCTTCAAAGCTCATATGACCAATATATTGCTTCTTCTCTCAAGTTCAGCCTTGTTTTACAATGAAACCCATGGAATAAATAGGCTTGAGTGAGGAAAACCTCATGGTGCAACTAGCTATCCCATTGGCCTAATCAAAATATATAAACTTATCCTTAAGGCTTTGCAAAGCCCAAGGCACAAAATATCCCATAAAATATCTAAAAAATGCTAAAAATAGAAATTATATTGACTTTGCATCATTTTCCAAGTGCAAAAATAGCTAAACGCACATTTGGAAAAAGCAGATTTTTGAGGTTCAAAAATTACAAAAATACTTCAAATTTATATCAGAAAAAGGTCCCATGACTTGACGGAAACATTTGGCAGCCTTCCCGGTGTCGAAACAAGGCTCATGATGGCCCGTTGGAAAGCTCTATGTGTCTACTTTCTGGTGCAAACTGAAAACACCTCAATCTGATGCCTGGAAGTCCTCCAAATCTGTACCTGTGTGTAAAAAGCCATAAAATTGCAGACTAATGATATGCCGGGCAGAATGTGCAAAAAGTGAGCATTTTTCGCCGTTTTGAGGGGGAGAATGATCTCCAAATGCTCTGAAAATCGCTGAGGACCTGCTCATAGAATTATGGCATCAAATGGTGTCATCCTCCTCCCTTGAAAAATCCTCAAAATGACATGGCGAATTTATGAGTTTTTGATCAAAAACTCAAAAAATGCCAAAAACAAAAAGTTGTCAAAATGGGCCCAAAATTGGTGCGCATGACCCTCAAGGGTCCCTAGCAACATGCTCCGAAGCTGAGGCCAAAATGTCAAGAACTGATGTGCCTTTCTCCTCTTTCCGTGCCGGGCACTTCCCCTTTGCTTTCTTCAATTTCTCTTGGGCTGCCTTTAGTTTGCGCCGGGCAAACTGATTTAACTTTTGAAAGTGATGTGTCCTCTTCCTTTCTAGCTCCAGATCTCTGTTTTCTCTTTCAAGCTTCATATCCAAGTGTTTGTTGGCTCTTTCAAGCCATGCCTCTTTGTTTTCTTCAATTTCCTGCTCAAGGAGTGCAGTGAGAGGAAAGGCTTGGAGATGGGCTTGTTCTTCTTCTTTCTTCTTTTCCAAGGCTCTTTTAAGCCCTATGGTTCTAGGCCTCTTCCGCCTAGGCTGGTCTCCCTCTTCTTCCTCATCAAACTCACCGATGAGTTCTTCTATCCTCATTTGTGCCTTAGCTGCCTCATTCTTATATTTGATAGCTTGTGCCTCATGAACTGTTGTGTGAACATTCATCTGTTTATTTTGGGTTTCTAAGAAATAGTTGAAGTTCCTTACCCGTTGAAGATCATTCTCTAATGCCTCAATTTGCTCCTCTTTATGGATTAGGAGGTTTTCAAGAATGCGAGCTTCATTATCACTGTCATCACTTTGGATTGGGATGACAGCCAATGCACCTCCATGTTTTTTACTTGCTCCAACCTTGCTTTTCCCTTTGAAGGCCAATCTTGCACTTTTCCTCCTTGGCATGCTAGTGGGTGTCCTCTTGGGCGATTTTCTTTTGCTAGGGACAACTTTTTTCACTTTTGGAGTGGCAGCTTTAGACCCTTTCTTCCTTGCTGTGCTGGGTTTTGTTCTTTTGGGAGGAGAAGACACAACTGTTTTACCCTTGAAATATTCTTGAAACTGCTGCTCTCCTTGAGGTTGCTGTGTGTCTTCTTCTTGCTGTTCAATTTGTTGCCCCTGTTCGTCAACATCAATTTGCTGTTCCACTTCAATGCCTTGTTCAAT
Organism: Pinus albicaulis; assembly: GCA_034641835.2. Classification (NCBI taxonomy): domain Eukaryota; kingdom Viridiplantae; phylum Streptophyta; class Pinopsida; order Pinales; family Pinaceae; genus Pinus; species Pinus albicaulis. The sequence goes on along the minus strand of JAXQQM020061275.1, from coordinate 168,990 downwards.
TTGTGTTTCAACCTGCTACTCTTTTTCACCAAAATCAAGCTGCTGTTGTGCTTGGATTTCCTGCTCATTTTGTGGCTCAAGATGTTGCTCAATTTCTTGCCCAAGCTGCTGTTCCTGTGCTTCCATATCAAGCTGCTGCTCTTCCTCTTGTACCTGTTGTTCATCATCTTCTGTTTGCTGCTGACCTTCACCACTGTCCTGCTGCTGTTCCTCATCTTCTATTTCCTGCTCTTCATCCCTTTTCTCTTGCTCATGACCTTTCTCTTCTTGTTGTCTACTCCCTTCTCCTTCTTCCTGTTGTCTTGACTGTTCAGTGGTAATTTCGAGCCTTCTAGGAGTAGGCCTACAGGACAAAGGTATAGGGCGATGAATAGGCTGAGTGGGAGATACATGGACAGGAGGAACAGTAGAGAAATCTGGATGACTGATGAATACATCCCATGGAACTTCTTTCTTCTCTAGCTGATGTAGGATGATAATTTTGATCAAAGAATGATGGAAAAGAGAAGGTATTTGCAAAGGTGGGGCCTTCTTCTGGACTGTGGATGCCATCTTCTCGATGCTCTTGAATAAGAAGTAAGGGAGATTAAGCTGCCTGTTTCTAGTGAAATGCATCAATAATCGGACATGGTAGGCATAAACTCGAGTAAACCTCCCTTCAAAAGTAAAATACTTCATTATTACTTTCATAAGAGGAGCATAGCTGTCAAGAAGATAAGAAAAAGGAAAAATAGCAATGAAAGTATCTCTATGCTCAGGCTTGATGAAAGGCTTGTAATCTTCTAAGTCAAGATGGGCCTGTTTGAACCATTTTTCGCCATGATATGGAATATTGGTGGCTTTGGACACTGATCTTGGAGAAAACTTAAAATCAAGGCCAGCTACCTGGAAATGCTTGTTCTGGAACCTCAAGGCGCATAGGTGTGTCAATGGCGAAAAACTTTTGACCTCCTGTATCTTCTGGCAGAAATCTAGACAACCTACTTCATGGAAGTTGAAAAGGATGGATGGATGAGCATTAACCTCCTCTGTAGAGATTGGCTCATATCTTTTGTGCTAACCGCTTCTGCTGTCTTGCCTTGGAGGCATTTTGACCTAAATATGCTTTTGAAGAAACAAACTGCCTCACTGTGTGTAAACTGCCCTTTGGAGTCAAACTGTGTCAATTCACTGTCTTGATAGAGAAACAATGTAATTTGGATGATTGCAACAAGTTTCCTTACAATACAAAAACCCCTTCTCTTTCAGAAAGTGGCATGTCCACCTTTAAAGTATCTCAACTGGCAGACTTTTCGATAAGATACCATGTAGCGAAAAGGAGACAAACTGCTAGGTAAATTTTCTGTGTAAAGTGTCAAGAAATCACCTTGTTTTTGTGAAGTTTGGAGATTAACAACAAATTTTAATCTTTTCCCAAGGTATACTTTTGAAATCATTACAAACCTGCCTTTCCTATTGTGCCAATTTCTCAACAAACTTATGTCTTATGCAATCAACCCTTAGTGCAATCCGACAGTCAATGTCACAGTTCTGGAACAAGGTGACAGAGTAAAAAATGCTCCAAAAGTTTCAACAGAGGGTGTATAAGCTTATCCCTTTCAAAAGCCAAGACTCCCCTTCCAATATAGAATGCCAGTCTTCGTTAACAGAATGCCTCTATAACCTCTGAAAATCAACTTGATAGTGAGCTTTGAAGAACAGAAAAACCAGTCAGTTAGAATGCTCAGTGAATAACTACCCTTTTTGTGGTTGGTGGAGTAACCTTGCCTTTTGGTATCTTGAGGAATAAAACACCTTTGTTCTTTAATTTAGGAAAAGGTAAGAACACACAGTTTGGCTCAGCACATACTCTTTCCCTGTAGAGACCTTTAATAGTAATCCTATACTTCAGCACAGTCTTTTGAACAAGGATATTCACACAGAAACAACTGTTCATTGTATATGGTGTTGTAGCAGTCTTTATGTGGAGCAACTCCTTTTCAATATGGAAAATCTGTTTCTTTAGCAAATATCTTTGTATCCCTTAAAAATTAACTTGTCAAACGAGTTTGGAGAGTCACAAATGCAGCCAAACAGAACATAGTGAACAACTTTCCTTTCCTATGATAGTAGGGGTAACTGTGCCCTGTAGCTTTCAATCAATAAACTGCTCTTTAACAAAAACCCTTTTTTCTGATTACACTTCACTATTCTCTATTGGTATGTCACTCCATCAAACAAAATCATACCACAAACATAGTCAACCTCCAGTGTGGGCATACAATCAATATTACTGTTATGGAACAAGGTGACAGATTTTGAGAGGTTTCTTTAAGGTGTAACTCTTTTTTCAACAACAACTGTTCTTTATGCTCCACACTTCCTTACTTTCATTTTAATAACACTCCAAATAAGCACAACAACCCCCTCCTTCCACTATATTCTTTGCACAGTCTTGGATAAATCCCTTTTATAGGTCATGTCAGTTTTACATATAGAAGCTGTGTTTTATGGATTGAAAGTTGAAAACACTGTTTTATCCTTCAAACATATAGAGGAGACTTTGTTTGAAAGGGTCAAAATACTCAAATCATGACCACTGCTTTTGAAGAAAAATAACCCACTATTTTAGCCCTTTACAACTCTGTTTTTCTCTTTTTGGGCTTTGTTTGTACAGTTTAACAACTGTTTGGAAGGCAGCTTATAAATTTCGAAATACTTGAGAGGGAACTACCATTCGGGCTATTTCACCATTCAACGAGCATGACCATAGCAGATACTCATTTTTCAAACAAACTTACAAAACTTAAGACTGCGATTCATATAATGATTTTCCACTCTTTTTCACCACTTGACGTTTTGCAAATAGCAGGGGAGGTATATGGAATACCTTCAAAACTTGATGACGGACCTTCTTGAGTTCATTGGACCAGCTTTTGGAGGTGCTTAGGAGGCGTTGATCGTTGGAAATGTGCGCGGCACATTTACATGAAAAAAACGCCGCGCAACTAACCAACCGGGTGGCCTGTCGGGTCGGCCGGGCGCCGTGTACAGGCGCGTCGCGCACGCGTAAAGGCGTGTCACGCAACCGTTATCGGCCAGTCAAAAACCTCTCCTGAGCGCGTCGTGCAATTTTCCAGGCGCGTCGCGCTGTTAAATTGCTGCAAACTTTTTTCAAACTGCTCCGAACTTCTTTGTTTGAGCTTGAGGGCATCAAAGGGTCTTTGCTCGAGCTGGGGTGTCTATGCAATGAATTTGCAATGATCTCTATCACATTGGAATGCACAAAATGGCCAACGGTCTTAATCCCTTTTGAAATGTAAACAAAATGCAAACCCTTGGTTTAGTATTTGGGAGGGTTTATTCAACATTCCTTTTGAAAAGTCTTTGTTTTTAGACCGAGGTTTAAAAACCTTCTTTTGAACACATGACGGATGTCTTTCAGAACCAACTGCTTTTCCTTTATTCAAAATGTGACAATAGAGCAACTTGACTTGTTTTCTACATAGAGAAAAAGGTCTGCCTTTTGGTATCTTTGACATATTTCATAGGGAAGGATTTTCCCCTTTTACAGTGGTATGTTTACATAGCTTTGACTAGGTTCCAAGATCTGAAAGAAATGTCATGATCTTTGTGCTATACCTAGGACTTGTGAACCTATCTGTAATGCCATTTTTGCTGAGAAAGAAGCTGTAATGTCACCTGAATATCACCTTTTTTATAATCTGGTCTGTCTTTGTCCTTTGAAAAGAGGACACCTGTGGAGGATGTTTTATATTGCAGGAGGTTTTCTTTAGCATTTTGTCAGAGATCTCTTTTCCCTTTCTTCAACACAAACTAACATCTTGCTCTTAATGCCTTTTTGGAATTAAATGATACCTCCTGTGAACTGAATTTTGACCAAAGGTGTAAACTGTAGTGGTACTCACCCAGGTTTGATCATCCTTTGTCTAAGAAGGTGCTTTCTTTTACAATCTTTCATCTGCTCCCAGTGCTGATGTGATATCTCTGATCTTTATAATGACAGTTTTGTACTTTTTTAGAAAACCTCTTCGATATCTGAGAGTATGCCCAAAATCCTTTTATACTTTATAACTCTATATACTAGCTGCAGTATCTCTTGGGAAAACCAGGCTCAGATTCTTACTGTCAACTTAGGACAAACTTATTTTGAAAAGGCACTTGTTCCATAAATGGAGTTACTTCCAATAATGCCATTCTTTGATCAGCTTTGCATGTCTGTCCTAGGGTTTTTAGCACTCAAATCATAACCAGCTTTTGTCCTTGTGTAGAAAAGGCAAGTATATAAGATGTGGAATAACTGCTGGCCTGTCTTTGTAATGGAGTGTTGCTTGCAACAGCTGGACTTACACCGGCGCTTTGACTGATAGCAAGATGTCTTAGGTCTGGGACTATATGCTGATTTCCTTCCCTTTCTTTATGTTCATTCAGAAACCATGGACTTTGTTTGACATTTCAACAGGAACAGAAGAACACACAGGGGTCTTTTCACTAAAGCATCTTCCTGTGTAAGACTAATTGAAACTATGCATCTTAACACCCCTGTAGAGATATTTGTTATGATAGATTTGATTGAAGAGTTTCTTTTTATGCTCCCTGATGATGACTGAAACCTCAACTGATTCTCTTTACAAAACCACACACTCTGTCTCCTCTTGCCTTGTACATTTCAAATTTTAGCACTGTTATAATCATCATTTACACTCGAAGACCTAGAGTCACTGTTTTACTGTATAGTAAAAATCAAGCCTATGCTTTTGCAATCCTTAAAGTCAATATTGGCCAGCGCCCTCTGCTTGTATATGAAGGAGGCGCCTTAACCCTCTACTTGTAGATGAAGGAGGTTCTTGGCCATGACAAATTACCAGTCTGTTTGACAGTGGTGTCTTTCTCTTACTGTGATTTTCATGCTGAAAGGAAGCTGCAAGTTCTTGATGAGTATCTCTCTGTCTTGCATATGTATCTCAGGCTCATGTTGACATTGAGAAGCAGTTGTTCTTCTAAATGTGTATTCAAAAATTTTCTCCTGAGATGAAGTTATATTTCCTGTCTTTGTTGAATCCATAAAACACTATGAAACACCTAATAATCAGCTTGAGACATGTGGTTTATGCAGTGCTGAGACTTAGGGGTGTGTAAGTGGCGCGACTTAGGGCTATTATCAATTTCATTTGCAGAGTGGGAGGTCTGTCATGATTGGTCTGTATCAGATGGAGGTTTTTGGCCTTTTGATGGTTGCCAAGGGTAAAATGTCTTAAAACGCCACTTCCTAGCTTATGGGAGACTTTTAAAACAGACTTGATTTTTTTCTTTTAGAGATGATGGGCAGACCAGTAGGGCTAAAGCTAGAAAGGATAGTGATAATGAGTTTTAACTTTGACATGGGCAGACTGAAAAGTAAGAGGGCGAAAAAAGTTTTATGAGGGTTTTCTAGATGACAAATTGACATATGGAAATCAGCTTTCTAGAAAACTCAGCTATGGAAATAGTCATCACTAACATGTGAAAAATACTGATGACTAACAGGTTCTGGTCGTTTGCTTGGATTCGTAGTCTCAAAAGAAGGAATTAGAATTAACCCATTGAAGTTTCAAGCCTTTCTTGATTTTCCTGCGCCATCAAATTTACTTCAGATACATAAACTTCAAGGAAAGGCTAACTTCCTAACAAGGTTCATTCCAAACTACGCCGAAATGGCTAAAGGATTTACTCAACTCTTGAAAAGGGGGGTTCCCTTCCATTGGGACCAAGTTGCGCAAGCTTCTTTTGATGTTGTCAAGGATACCCTTATCCAAGAATTATTAATGTGCCCCCCTAATTATCAAAATTATTATTTCCTATATATCGTCGTGGATGAGACGACCATTGCTATGGTATTGGTCCAAGTAGAAGATGGAATTGAAAATCCGATCTATTATTTGAGTCGTAATCTTAATGCTACGAAAGCTAAGTATTTATACGTAGAAAATCTTTCCTTGACAGCTATTCAAGCTGTCAAAATATTTTGCCATTATATCTTGCTCTGAAAAACCACTATTGTTTCATATTGCAACCTCATGACTTATATCTTATCACGTCAATTTCTGGGGGGGAAATATTCAAAATGGATTGTCATTTTGCAAGAATTTGATTTGGAATTCATCAAATCCAAGTCAAAGAAGTCTTTAGTTTTAGCTGAGCTTCTCTGTGACCTTCCCTTTGATAGTACTGAAACTATGTCGGAACCATCAATTCTTGATGAGTCTCTATTTCTGATCGGATCATCAGATCCTTGGTATGGGGATTTCATCATTTATCTCCAAACTCAAAATTTTCGACCTGATACCTCTCACTCTAAACAATGACGTATTCGATACCAAGCCAAATATTATCTGATCGTCAGTGATACACTTTATCGTCATGGTTTCAATACCATTTTAAGTAGGTGCCTCACTCATGAGGAGGCCAAAAACATTTTAAATAATTTTCATGTTGGGGCTTGTGGTGGAAACTTATCTGGATATGCTACTGCGCAGAAGATACTTTGAACTGGTTACTTTTGGCCTACTATTTTTCGAGATTGCATCCTTGTAGTCAGAAGTTGTCATGCGTGCCAAATTTTTTATCGTAAAATCCACAAACCACCAGTGCCAATGTATCCTGTTGTCTCTGTGGGACCATTTTCGAAATGGGGTATTGACTTCATGACCTGTAACCTTCGTTCGTTTGGGGGGCATGGTTATATTATTATCGCAATCAACTATTTTACCAAATGGGCCAAAGTGATGCCTACATTCACAACACAGGATAGACAGCTGCATTATTTTTCTTTAATCATGTTATTGCACAGTTTGGAGTCCCGCAGGCTATAGTTACGGATCATGGGAAGCATTTTCACAATCACATGATGACTGAATTAATTGCCAAGTTATGATTGTCACATGATAATTCTACTCCTTATTATCCACAATCAAATGGAAAAGTTGAAGCTATCAAAAATATTCTCAAACGTATTCTTCAAAGAATGATAGGAGTTCGTAAAAGAAATTGGAATTTTATTATGTACTCCGCCTTGTTGGCGTATCGAACCTCTGTGAGAAATGCAACTATATATACTCCTTTTCAATTGGTGTATGGTCAGGAAGCTATCTTACCAATCCAATGTGAAATACCTTCATTAAAATTTGCAATCGACTTGTTACCTGACACCTCAGAAGAAGAAGCGCATCTCCTTAACCTCATCCATCTTGATGAAACATGTCGTGAAGCCCAATTGGCCAACAAAGTGCATAAGAGACGTATAAATGCGCAATACGACAAGAATTTCTAGCCTCGCATTTTCTCATAGGGTGACTGGGTCCTTCTTTACGATCAAGAAGCTGATGTAATAGGTACAAGAAAGTTTGAGCCATTATGGCATGGCCCCTATATTTTCAAAAGAGTTCTTGCTAAGGGAACCTATGAGTTGGTTGATTACGATGGAATTTCGTTGGCACAACATAGAAATGGGTTGTATTTGAAACGTTATTATGCTTAATCATGAGCATAGTAATTTTTTGTATTATATTGTATATATATGTTGTTGATTTGCATTCACTATCTTAATTTGTTTTTAGAGTTTTCCTGACTTTAGTAACCCACTTTACATTTCATCGCATATGTCTGAATCTTCGGAACCCTTTATTGGATATGTTGATGGTGCTAGTCGTAGTACATAGAATCTATCCTCTGTAGTGTGGGCCAATTTCGCTCCGAACGATGCGTTAGTGAGTTTTCAAGGGATTTGTATTGGTAGATCGACGAATCATATTGCTGAGTATAGCGCGTTGATCGAACTTCTCTCTGATGCCATTTCATTTGGTATTAATTGTATCATCATAAGGTTAGACTCACAACTTTTGGTATTACAACTTACAAGTTTTTATACTGTTAGAAATCCAACATTGCATATATTGTTTCTAAGAGTTCGAATTTTGGAAAGAAATTTTGATTTTATTCAATATCAACATATTTCCAAAAAATTGAACACATTTAGTGATTCTTTAGCTAATCAAGTTTTAGACAAACATTTGCAACATATGTAAATAAAAAATTCACTTCATTGAATAGGATTACATAATAAACATAGGAAAATGATAAAATCATATAGATAGATAGTTATAGGTTTTTACAAAAATTTGTGCCCAAGACACATTGGTCATCTGACCTCAAAATGTAAGAAAAATATCAAAAGTAAACTAGTGCTGCTCATGGTAACATGCTATAGATCTAGCTATCCTACGTAGTAACTGCATCCAGTGGTTAGGAACCCCCATAGTGTGTTGTTGTAGTCCCATGGGTAACTCTTCGATCCAACAATCCAGAATCCCAAAGGTTAAACCCTCTATGTGCTGCCGAAGCTCAACTAGAGTCTTAGCCATATCAAGATTCTGAAGGGCTCCTCTCCTGACATCCCTCTCTGCTAGCACATATGCTTCACGCTTCAGTTCCTCTAATGGTTGAACATGACCAACATATGCATTACATCAAACATTTAGTTTAGTCTTGGGAAAACATCAAAAATACAAAAGCATTGTATAAACCTTAGGAAAATCAAAACATTGTCAAAACATTCTTACCCATTGCACCCCATTGAGTGCCTTTTGGTAATGCTAAATCTGGATCTACTTGGAAATCAACGCCTGCATATGCATCCTCATCAATGGAAAAAATATGTCGCTGGAACCAGGAAAAAAACACAATCGAGAACACAATGGTAGATTGGCCTACATGCCTACCCATGAGTTCTACCCATCTTTGCATCCATGGATCTCTAGGATTAGACACATCCAGTGTTACATGTTGTGGCTACATCAGTGGAATCTGTTCTAAGGCAAAGGATATAAGGATCAAACCATAACTAAAATTCTTCTTCCTTCCTCCCTTTACTTTGTTAAGTTGTTCTTTTATCTGAGAAAGAACAGCTTAAGACCAGTTTAATATTGTTGGCTCCATACACTCTAGCGCATATTGCATATATGATCTATTCGCTACATGTAGTGTAACGGTGCCAGAAAGTTTTGCGATCGTGAAAAGGATAGTTCTCAAAGGAAAATCTCTAACATCCTAGATATTTATCTTTCCATATTTTCTTGGCTCTGCCCCTGTATAACAATGTTTTAAAACACAATCTCTCACTGTCTCTCCTCCAACTATAGACCCTGAAAGAGAAATAGGCAAGCCTCTCCTCAACAAACCTGTAAGAAAATATACATCCTAGACTGTTATGGGAACCACTTGGTTCTTAATATGAAATTCCCCAATAGCTGGATCCCATGCTTGAACTAATAACTCCAAGAGTTCTATTTGTTGCCTCATCCCTGACAACCTGAAGTACTTAAGCAGTCTACAATCTCTTAGGGATCTTACCGTACTCTGATCATTTAAGGAAATCATATCCTATTCTTCATGTTCTCTTTCCATCCATGTAATCGTCATTGTAATCCGACGGAAACCTAAAATACAACCATAAGAACCATTAGATTCCATTCATTGCAAAAAATTAGGCAGATCTTGGGCATAATGAAAAAAAAAAAAATCTAGATTGTGCCCAACACACTTCCTAACAAGAGACAGTGCGTTGTGTATGCAAGTAACTTTCAATTTACTTGCTATGCAACACAGGTTTCGACATCCAAGGGTACGTTTCCCTCTTTTTGGGAAGAATTTACCCTAGGGAACTTAGAACCCTGAAAATTTGCAGAAATTGGAAATGAAATAATTACTGAAGGAAAGAGGAGGTTCATGGCACTAACCTGGATCAAACGACAATGAAATCCATCCACATAAACGATCACAATCAGCAACTGAAATTTGGGGGAAAAATCAGGTTCAGAGCTCCAAAATGCAAATGGTAACTATGGAATGGTAAAAATGAATAGTAGAACTATTTTTAATAGTCATTTAATTATTTGCAAATTGAATTTATTGCTATGACTATGGTTTTATTATGTTTTTTTATCATGAAACAGGTATTTTTAATCCATTTGATGTTGTTCTGAACAGGTCTTACAACTGATGAACATATTAGTCATGCATATTTATTTCAAGAATGATTTGACCACAAAGCATATTTTTTCTCCTTATTTTTCATGCTTTGTTAAAAATGAAAAATGATTTGAAGTGCACTTTTATCTCTTTTTCGAGCTTCAATAATAGCGAAAATGGAACCCCTAAAGTCTTCTTTCAGCTCATTTCAGACTCTGATAATGTGAAAATATTGCCGAGCACTTGTCTTTTCAAGCTCGTAAAAGTAAATGAATTGATATCTACTCAGTATAAGTTTAACCCTTTTCCGGACTAAGATAGATTATTTAAGAAAAAGGAATACCTTGGTCGAACATGAATAAAGAGGTTCTTTTAGATATCATTTTACACTTTTTCGGATTTGAGTGACAACTTTACGAAAAATTACTTATGTAGTTTTCTTTCGTCCTCTTTTTAAAACTCTCTAAATATGAAAAAGGACCGGGTTTTCACTGTCGTTAAGCTCGTTAAAACATAGAATAGCGACGAGCTTGTCGATCATGGAAAGAATCGAGTTTCATTCATCGCTAGACTCGTTAAATTATTAAATACAATACTTTATTCACCTGAAGGGTTGAATTATATATCAATAAAATGTTATCCTCCTCAAGCTTGTTAAAAAATAAAGAGGTACTGGTCGAAAAATGACCAGGGAAAATTTGGGAAAAGTGAGCAGAATTATTTCTAGTAGCAAGTCGCTCTTGAACATGACACTTCACTCCATGTCTGTGACTATTTGGTTTGGTTAATATTCTTGACGGTTCATTCATACCTATGGTTCATCGTACCTTCACTTCGGTTTTGGGTCAATGCTGCCAACGAATCTCAGTGTCGCCGATATGTTCAAGAGAAGTCATCCAATGAATACTCATCCTTCTGCAATACTCATAAACCTTCATTATCGTGACTATCATCCCTGAAAATTTCTATATCAAGTCATACCTTTGTCTCTGAAATCAGTAACTCCTGTTTCGAAATAAGGTGGCTTCTTGTTGATGAAAAATAATTATCCAGGAAGTTCACTTAGAAACGTTATGTTCCAATACCATGAGGCTTGTTATAGCATCAACAAGACCATTGATTCTGGACTTTTGACCAAAAGATTTTTTTTGGCATTTGACATCAAATCATCTATTCACACCTTACAAAATGTACTGCAGTACCTTGAGGGCCATTGACATCAATGGTGGTTCTATTGCGTTTTTTAACAGCTCACATCATTGGCTGGTAATCAAACGATTTCTTTCCATGTTCGACTACAAATCATATATTCGCATGGCTAGACTTGTACCCAAATGATCGAGTGAATGAGATAAGAAGACCTTAGATCTAGTTTCAGCCATCCGGGCTATGATTTTAGGATTGTTGTACACATCATCTATATGGTGACCTTACATACATATTGTCATCCGAACATGGGCCTAAATCTGTAGGCATGTCTATATTGGGAAACATTCCAATGTAGACTACTTTCTGAATTATGCACATGTTATTAGATTGTTTATGTGCTGAACATGAGAATTCCTACCCTCAAAAATTATGATCCATAGGATATATCATGATGTAATGTATTGTAATATTGATGCAGGTTGCCACTCCGCTTCATCTCCAGCCCATCACAACGTAAAGTATCTCAATCAAAATATTGTTATTATTATTCTAACTTCATGCTTTAGGGGGAAATTGTTATAGGTCAATATGGGCACCATTCCCAATGACCTAGTTAACTGGACATCATCTCCAAGACCAATGGATAGGGTCTATCATTCCCTGTCATTTTAGTTGTTATATTCCCTAAGACAAAGAACAAGAAAAATCATTCAAATAATTTCATCTACAAAGGTTTCCAAGATTTGAAGTTTATAATATATCATATGAGAGCTCATCAATGCTGCCTCTAAAGGAAATAAGTGCGTTGCATATACAGGTAGCCCCATGCAAGGCTGCTCTGCAAAGCACTTCCCGACACTCATAGGTGCATTGGTCACATTGGGAGAAAAATTCTCATTGTTCCGAAATCTCCAATTGGCCAGTGCCTTCTAGAAGACTTCACATGTGTGAAACTTTGAATCCATGTGTCCATTTGACATCTACAATATTGGGAACATATCTTTCCTATTATTTGAAATTCATTGATTGTAAAACTACCTTCAACTACTCTATAAATTGAGCACAGATCTTAGTGTTTGATAAGGAATAATTTGAGTAGAGAAATGCTGGTGTAATTTCAATTGAGGAGTTGATTTGAGTGACATATTGTTGGAAATATCTGCATTGTGATGAGGCTGGGATGCTGCTAGAGATGGTGACACTAAATCCATCACTCGGTTGTAACCTCCCCTTCTATCATTAATGAAGATTACTACTTATTTTCCCTATATGCATCTATATAAGCTTTGATTTTCCATATCATGATTCTTATTTGATGTATATGTTTTATGCTTTATTGATTTATATAAATAACTTAAATATACATATGTATTAATGTTATCTCTTGCTTTTTAGTGTTCATTCTTGCAGGAAATATTTTGCACAGCCGGCTGGAATTTGAAGCTACAACAAAAGTGACAGAAGGAGACTTTGGAAGTGCTTGGACTCCAAGTAAGCTTCTTATTTCATTATGTGTGCTTGTTTACAGTTAGTTTAGATAGTCGTAAAGTATTTGACCTATTGTTCTAGATTAGCACCTGTCTAGGGAAGAATGATTTATCCGTAATTCATAATTCTGCATAACAAATGTAAGGACATTTTTTAGACTCCATGGAGAGGAGAGATAATTGTACAACATTGAATGCATGATTCTAGGAATGAATACAAACCAATATTTTGACTCCACTATTGGATCTGATGGAAACTCATGTGTGTTAACATTATGAACATTATGTCTTCATATACTTAGTATCATTTGTGAATGATTAATCTACATTTATGTTCATGCATCATTTATACGTTTAAGATCCTTGGATGTATTAATGATATGTGGAGGTTTAGCACAGGGACATGTTAATAACTTAATTGTTGAAATTTCCTTAATCTTTTATAAACACGCTTAAGGAATTGAAGGGTGTTTTGAGCATAGTGAAATATTTCTCTTCTCGTCAAACAAGCCTCTTTATGAGCATGACCCTAATGACGTGTTGGTAACAATGCTTCCTTTGGTTGCATGCTTTAAATCTCACTTTTATATTTATAATGTTTCATTTTCAGGATAACCTGCTGACCATTCGTTTCGTATCATTCAAGTAGTCGTGCATCTCTTGTTCTCGAAATACACCTCCATCTGAGAATGGAATATATTTCACCAATTCAAAGGTATTCAGACCTACACCCTAGATGAGATCCCGATCACAAACGGTCTAGGGTCTAGATGGGAATTTATACTAGGGATATCCCCTTACTATTCGCAAGGCATTTTTCCCCATGAATAGAGGGGTACTAGGATTGGCTAAGAGGATTCCACACCCTTCATTCACCTCCTTATACCTTGATAAACCTTCATATAAATTCAGTACCCCATTTATATCCTCAAAAGGCTTTGAGACCCTCATCTTGTAGCAAATCAGGGCCTCATATAGCAGTACAAGAACTCCTGTAGTACATGTTGAAGCTGATATGTAGCATTTCTTTCTTCAACCAATGTTTCTCCATACTTTTAATCTGGCATAATGAAGTTGAATAATGGCCCCCAAACCATGATTTGATGATTAGGGAAGACTCTAGGACCACTTCGCCCTCATCCTTTCATCACTTCAACCACTATATAACAAAACAAAGTTAGAATTAGTATTTTTCTTCATAAATATGTTAAATATTGGATTCCTCATTTTCAAGCAAGTGTGAGTAGATAATGTTGGAATTATGGCATATGTGTTTTCCTTGATGGAATCCTACTTGATGTCAACATGATGGTTATGCATATGCTACAGGTGATATGGAAAAAGGAATATCATTTTAGAGACAGATAGATGGTAAAGACAAAATTTGAAAAATTATATGCGGGTCTTGTGAAGAAAGGTTGTGTACATACATAGGTATGACAAAGAAAAGTTGTGTACATGATATGCACCATGGTAATTTGAATACCAAGGGTCTTTACCATGGAATTGGCCCATAGTAATGAGTGTGACAATGGTTATTTGATCTCGTCAAATAATACTAATGACATTGCTAATGGATTTGCCTAAGGTATTGGCTAAGGATAAATCTATATAAGGAGATGGAGATCAAAGTGTTATGGGTGAAAATTTTGATTTTTTTATGAATGATTTGATCTAAAAGAGGTGTGCACCAGGGAACATGGAGATTGATCATATCTGATAGATTTGAAATGAATATGTATTGGTTAATATGTTTATGATTTGATATGATGGTATAATGATGTGTGACTATAACAGTGTGTATGTCGAGATTTGACTTTGACATATGTTGTGTTGTGCAGTGAAAGTTTATTTTAGTGATTTCAGATCTGTATGCTAGTTTTATTCATGTTAGACACATACACACACGAATCTACCTCTAGGTAGTCATGTATATATTCTGCGAATTATTTTTAGTATGTTCATAATATGTACATCGATGTTATTCATATACGTCGCGTGCAAAAAATGATATGTTTTGTGAAATTCATGTATTGTTGGCTTCATTTGGGCTAACCCATGTTTGATCTATACTGCGCACCAAAAAAACCCTTGATCACTGGCCCTTTTGGCAATTACATGCAAGAAAATCATAGTCTCACCCAAAGGCACTATGGGAGGTTGTAGAACTAGGTTTTTGAAACCTTGAGGTATTAGAAAATGTGGTATTATTATGTTATCTAATTCTTAGCACTTATAAATCACTTCAACGCATTAGATTAATCACTTAAAAATGTCATATATAACCACAAACCATTACATGTTCTGAAGTAAATGAAACTATAATACACATAAATCTCACAAGAACACCAAATTAAAATCCACAAGAACTATTGCTTAATATAATGAGTCTTTAACGACAACCAATTCTTGGCATGCGCACTAAGCTATAGGTTGTCTACGCACTAAGATGTAGACTCTTTTCCAGGCCTCTGAGCACTCAGCTGCAAAGCCTCTCCTTCTCTACCTAATTACAAATCACAATAAATTACCCATAACTCTTTGATTGACCATTTGATCAGAGGCTTAGTATTAAGCTCAAAAATGAAACTTCTCAGAAATGTTCCAAACTAGAATGACAGCAAAGATCTCATCGCCAGGAATCCAACACAATTCATTTCATCCAAAACTGACTTCAGATGAGGAAGGTATGACTTGTTGTTCATTTTCTCAAACATCTAAAAAATTTTTAGAACAGTGACAGGTTGATGATATGGCATCCCAGTCAGCATTCCAGGTATTTTAAGGGAATATTCTCCAATTTTAGCCCAATGACACAGTTATAAGCGTCACAATAGGATTCGTGAGTGAAATTTGGAGGTGAATTTTTTTTATAGTTATCCTAAGGTTGAAGGATAATTTTTTTTAGTTGGAATAGTCCAACCAGAGATGGAAAAGTGGTGCAGCCAAGGGCTACCACATGCCCCCTCGGGTGGACCCATCCAACCTTTGGGAACTCGCCGAAGTTTATGTTGGAATTTTTGAATTTATCAATTAACCAAAGTTCTGCACACATTATATTTCGGGCTGAATGGACATATATTATGGGCTAAATATATTTTATATAACCTAAGGTCTAAACTATGGAAAAGCGGGCATATATTATGTGGGTCAATTTATATTTATAACCAAATTTTTGGCTAAGGGTTGAACGTTATAACTTGGAGAAAAATTATGGTGCAGGGGTCGGGGTTGAAACCACGACCTACCCCACACAACTCCAACACCTTACCGTCTATGCTTTCTGATGGGTCTTAACCCTATAAGTTCACCACCTCTATTTGAAGCTTGATGATTCTGATGGTGGGGATTCGGAGGCAGGAAACCCCCTCCCATATGAATACACTACAGAATCGTGGGTGGAGCTAAATTGCAACGGGTGAAGTTTAAACTCCTTAAACCATGATTAATCCACTAATCTGCGAGTTTATGCTTAATTAAAATAGGTTTAAGAAATATGGATAATGCAAAATTAAGATGAAATTATCACAGTTAAGCATGTTATCGCTCTCACCAACTTCCTAGGCTAAAAATAGGAGTGAAGAAAGGTACCCACAAACCAAATTTTAGCTCGGTAGCTAGCCCTACCTAACCAGAGGGCTCTCTCTGTGTCACTTTTTAAAATATTCAATTTTAGGCAGAGTACAAGGTTGTAGGCTAGATATGAGTTAATATGTTTTGAAATTTGTTTAATAATTTGTTTCTTGGATAAAAATAATGATCAATGAAACGAAAGCTAATTTCAAATATTGAATTGCAAAGAACAGAGTGAGGCGAGATAGGAAAAATACTTGAGCACAATTAAGTTGTCATTTGTGTATAGTGGTAGAAAAAAGGCAGGGTTTGAATGATCATTTTAATGAATTCATTCATTAGAAGAAAATACACATTTGTAGAAATATTAATAAACAAAACATATAAATGATCTATGTTTATAAACTGATAAGATTTTTACACTGAAACTGAAATGGAAATGAAATAACAGAGAGAAAAGCACAGTGCTCAAAAGAAATACCACATGAATCTCACAATATTTTTGCAACTTCTTTGATTTCATTAAAATATACAATAGCTCCACAGTAATACACAGAGTCTCAGAAAACTCAATTATCCAACAACAATACTTCGTACAATGAAGTCTTTATAGAAAATAAAAATTACAAAAGATTACATTAAAGGCTATCATAGCAAATAGTGCTTTATTTTCCAAACTAAACTCTAACTGCAATATGGAAATAAAGTCGATTTGTTGTGTTGGCACTGCTCTAACTAAAAATAGTAGCTGAAAAGATAGAATTATGGGCTGCTCTGGCTATCAACTGACTGATGATCTGGGAGAGGTTGAATTTTCTTATTTTACCACTTACTCTTGATATTCACACAATTTTTCCCAACGATCTTCATCAAGGATGGCCAATTGTATTACCTTACGGTAAACTTCATCTATTTTAGTGCATTTAGCAAAAGTGGGCCTCACCACAAAAACATGTTTTATCTCATACTGAATATAAATGTCATTGCTTAGTGTTCCCAACAATGCCTTTCCTGGAATTCTTCTTTTTATATTTGAAAATTTGGTAGTATCCCTAGAAATTTCTTGAAGTCTTCTCCCATAATCTTCTTTGGTCATCAATTTATCATTAATTACAAATAGAGATGGAGATCCTTTTTGTGTCAGAGGCTCTATTCTTCTGAAAAATATTTGAAGAATTAAATTCTTCTTTGTGAGCACCTTCTTTACTTCCAGGTTTGTTTTTGTCCTATCATCTATGCCCAATTCATCCAGCTCATAGTTGTTCTTTGAATTCAGAAATTTAATAATATTGTTTGTTGTAGCAGGCTTGTCTCCCAGGTGTGCTTTGATTGTTGTAACAACCTCATTTTCTTTCTGGATCAACTCCAAGGAAAATTTTAGGGGCTAATATTCACAAGTGGGCTAATTTTTCATGCTTTTCCCAAAAAAAATATTCGCCAATTTCCATTTTTTCTAAGAATGATTCGCCCAAATATTACAATATAAAGTTATTCTACCTTAAAAATTGCCAAATTTTTATAGAGACTATCTGAAATTATTATAAAATTGAATAGTTTACAAACATATCGCCAAAAATTTTATAGTTTTCATATTAGGGACTAGTAAGATTTTTCAAGGTTTCTAAACCTTAAAATAATTTTCCAACCTTAAAATTTTCCCTGATTCAACTCCTTTTTTTCAAAGATAATTTGTATACTTGGCCAGATTTCTCTAATAATTCTGTGATGTCTGCCCTGATTATTTCTTTACTTAGCCCAAAGTGTTTCCAATAGCTGATTACTTTTTCTATTTCTGCAACCTCTCAATTAGCTTCTTAGCTCTATGTGCTTCAACTACATTTGAACTTTCATCTTTAGATTTATGGTTTTGAAACAATATTACCTGATCCTGTAATTTCTTTGTCTCCTCTTCTTCAATTGACATATTCTGAACTTCTTTAGTAAGCTGCTCAGCTCCATATGCAGTACTTGTTGTAGGAGGTTGGGTTATAGGGATAATTTCAAGAGGCACTACTTCTAAATGAACTTTAGATTCTTTTTCTGCTAGTTCCTTTTCCTTTATCATATTTTCTAGCTCTGATTAAATCTAATTTATTTGAGAATTCATTTCCATAATCAAATTCATCATTTTTGTCTTCTGGGATTCAGTCTCTTCAATGTCTTTCGCTAGAGGATATTCTGTACCTGGAATCTTCAATTGCCTCCTCAATGTTTCCATGTCATCATTTTTATTTTTGATTATTTCTTCTATTGCATTGACATTGGAAGGATCATATCCAATTTTTATCACCAGGTCTTCTAGAGTTTTGATTCTTGTGTCCTTAGAAAATGGAGAAAATTTCTCCATTTTCAGTTGTGATTTTACATTAACCAATGAAACCTATAATTTTGACAAACTCATAGCAGTATTAGTGAGAGTGGATGAAATCATCTCACCAGTTTTTTTATGTAACTCTATTTGATCTATTGGATGTATCTCCTTAGTATAAAACTCAAATGCAGTCCTTCTATAATATGCTTCTGTTTGGTTGTGGAATTTGTGCTTGTAGAAAAGAAAACTGCATTTTTCCCTTTTATGAGTCAAAATATGAGAGAAACCTGCTCTGAGAACTGGGAGTTTGTTTACAAAAATGATTGTATGTGCTGGTCTTCAACATTTCATTCTTTAAATTTATCTCCCTGAAGGTACCAAAGATAGTTTTCTCATTTTCCCCTGTAACAACTGTACTAGTTTGAATGTATTTCTGCTAATCTTGAGAAATTGCTGAAGTAGTAGGGTCAGAAGTATTTTTATCACCTGCCTGTGTGGAAGGAGGTGTCTCTTTGGTAATAATAATTACTTCTTGCTATGAAATCTTGCTACGATTGACTTTTGGATTGAGATTTGTTTTCTTTCTGTAATGAATTTTAAATTATTTGCTGGATGAATCAGTCATTGGATATGACTGATCTTCTCTGATCATTTTCCCTACTCTTTCCTGTGCAACAGGAGTCTTTAATTCTGATGTTGACATTGTTTTTTCTTTAGCCTCCTGTAAAGTAACCTCAGTCCATTCAAGCTGATTCATATATTTCTCAATCTCTGGTCTAGGTGTATGAAGATATGGTGTAGATTTGTTCTCTACCCTTAGTTTAGAAATGACACCAACTGGATCATAAGACCATGTGAAAATGAGGCTAAACTGCATCGCTTTCAACAATTTATTTTCTTCCTCCCCTGTTGTTCTGATATTATAGATAAAAGTTCCTATCTTTTTTTTATTTTGAATTGTGATTTCTTTGTAGCATATACAAAATTCACTTCATCAGCATTAAGAATTTGTCTGATGTAATCTAATAAAAAAATCCTCATGGGGAGGAATTTTGGCAACTTGTAAGGGGGGAGATCATAGCCATAGACTCTGAGTTATGTGTATTTTTTATAAAGATACCAATCCCATGTTCTGGCTTAATCTGACCACTGCAATACCTTTCTGATTTCTTCACTGATCCTGGGCTCTGTAGTGATATTTAGTAAACTGAGTGTTGGATGAAGAAAAAATTCTACAAATTTCTTATATTAATACTATTTTTGTTCCTTCATCACTAATGAAGGCCAAAAAATAATTGATTTTTGATTTCCTTCTTCATCCAATTTCTGTAAGAAAAACTGGAATTTGTCTCCCTGAGAATATAAGAAAAAATAAACTAACACAATGGCATATTTGAATACCTCTTCAGTTGGGAATTTAACAAAATACTCATGGATGGAATCAGCAATGAATTGACTAAAGTTGAATATGATGGAGGGTTTAGAATCTTTAGATAAAATATAAATGAATCCTATGATGGTTTCATCTAATCATTCGTATGAATAATAACCAAGAAGGTAAGAAATGATTGTGATGATTTGTTTGGATCTTTCAGGGAAAATGGATGATGGAAATGGAGGGCTCTTCTTGGGTAATGGATCACTTTCAGTGATAAAAAAATCAAGAGTTTTATCTCTTTTTAAAAAATATAACTTATGATATGTTTCAATCAGTGATTCTTGGAAAAATGGTGTGGCATTCTCTGTAATGGGGGCTTGCATCATTTTTTCAATGGTTTGGGAAGTGATGGTCACTAAAACCTCTTTTATAGGAGCAATAATAGCTCTTTGGCTGGCATATACCAAGATTGGCATCTTCTAACAAATATTGGAGCATTATGGGTGTGAGGAAAGATATAATGTGGAAGTTTAGAATTCCACAATCCTATATCATTAGATTTATCTAAGAATTTATCCTCTAAACAAAAATACATTTCAAATAACTCAAGTTCACAAAGGGTTTGATGGATCTTATGGTCTCTGTCTGCTAACGGTATGTGATGAAAGTCATATGGAGGGTGTAGTAGCAGACTTAATGGTTCTTCTAGTCCTTTTTGCATTGGAGGCATGATTGGCTCTGTTTGAAATGGCGAAAGAAAGAATTTTTGATGTAAAACAGAGGCCGAGACTGAGGAAAAGCTCTGCATATTAGAATAATATTATCAAATGTAAAGGAGAATTTAAACATTGGTAAGGTTGATTTCTAGAGTTCTGGCAATAACTGTGAATTTTTAATCTTGTGCAGTGTAAAGCGAATAGCATAATGAAGGTTTAAAATGGGTGTTTAGTGATGAATTTATAAACATTTTTTTATTTCCTGTTGAAAGTGGCATGGGTATGTTAGCCTAATGGTTAGGATTGAATTTATTGGCTAACGGTTATTGGAGTGTGAAATATTATTTTATTGGACAGTCCTCATTCCACGTTGGCATAACAAAAATGGTGGGCAGTGCAGCGGTTTCATTCGGCGGATAAGCAGGATTTCAGAGGGGTACACTGGCAGTAAATGGTTTCATGTGGGAGGGGGGGGTGCGAAATAATATGCTATTGATATGTAGCGGTGGGGTCGGGTTTTGAAACCACCCTTTTCGGACACCCCCCCCCCCCCCCCCCAACCCGATGTTAAGTTTCATATAATGGGGGGGGGGGGGGGTGGGCGAAGTCACATGTGGGTCATCATATGTGATTGGGATGCGATGGATGAATGGTAAGGTATTTAACATATGGCAGAGTTTAATAAATGGTGGGGTACGAGTATAATGAATGCAATGTGACATGGATAATTCATGAGTAGGGGTATGCAACATGTCACATGAGTAGTGGGGGATAATGCATAGGATTAAATCCTATGGTCTCAAGAAATATTTTTCGAATTGTTAAAGAATAAAATTTGCCAAACATGTGATTTTGAAAATAATTTCTTCAACAAAGCACTTAATTTCTTCTTGAATACAACAACATAATATAAAATTATTATGACATGCATAGTTTATTTTAAACTATAAAAACCGACTTGCTCCTTCAACTAGACTTTTATGAATGAAATAGAGGTTTGACTGCCTTATTTTTAGTGAAAAATTTGAATATTTTTCCATGGGAATTTTTTACCATAGATTTGACCTATATGAGATGAAGTGACCTTAGTTTATACCTCTAAATGGTGATGAAATGATGTGAAGGAGCAACTTATCAAGATAGGACTTGTTCAGTGACCAAAATTATTGTTGAAAACTTGCTGAAAAAGAAACAAATTTTGACTAATGACCTAATGGAAATCTTTCATAAGAGCTATTTTTTATCACTGATAAACTGATTCTAACATTGGCTCCAGTTGGGGATGGTAGCTCCTTCATGAGGTGTCAAGAACATCATAGATAAGGTATCTTTATCCATTGGGCTATGGAGTCAACTGGACTTTGATGAGTCTTGATTTAGACTCGAAACGTAGACTAAAAATGATGAGTGTGGATATTCCGAGTTTTACATATGAAAAACTTAAACAAACTGGAAACTTTGAATAAAAATAACTTACTTAACTCTGACTTGAAAAGGGACTAAAACTTGTGAACTCTTTCTTTTAAAAGAAATATGAGCTATTTGTAGAAGTATCATGGCCTTCTCCTCGGGCTTCAAACTTTTGCAACCACTCCCTTATTTGTTGGGCATCAAATTTAAACTGGCATATATAATGACAGTGAATTTCTTTCTCAAAATTTCAAGAACTATAATGCTTTATAAACCTACCATTGATAGGTCCTCCCAACACTTCCTTCCCTTCAAGATCTTCTAGCAAAAATGCCTTATTTCCTCTTAATGCTATGATCTTGTAAGGTTCTTTCCACATATTTTCAAATTTTCCATGCTTACCCTTATCTTCATTTCTGGAATCCCATCTTAGAACAATATCTCCAATATTGAAGTCATTAGCCTTTGTTTTTTTGTCAAAAATATTTTTAATTTTGTCAAGAAACTTTGAAGTATTGCTGAAAAATTCATTTCTTGATTATTGCAAATGTATCATTTGGTTGATCCTTTTGTGAATTTCATTAGGCTCACTGTCAACCTCCTACAAAATCTTCATTACTGGAACAACCAACGAAAAAGGGAAAACAATGTCAACTACATAAACAAGCTAAAATGGAGACATGCTAATTGATATTTATGTGCTCACTCTATCATCTCACATAGCATTTGTAAGCTTGTTGTGCCAATTCCTTTTGTTTTCCTGTAACATCTTCATGATAATATTCACCAAAGACTTATTAGATGATTTTGCAAGCCCATTTCCCTGTGGATAATATGTAGTAGAATGACCAAGTATAATGTGATATTTATCAAAAAATTCAATCATATTCTTAGATTCGAAAGCAAATTCATTATCAATGATAATATTGTATGGACAACCAAATCGATACAGAATATTATTTTCTAGAAACTGAATGATAACAAAATCAACTACTTTCCTAGTGGGAATAGCCTCAATCCATTTGGTAAAATAATTTATAGTAGTGAGAATCCATTTTTGTTGAGATGAATATGTAGGATGAATTTCACCAATAAAGTCAAGTCCCCATTGCTAGAATGGTGCTTGGACTTCAATTGGTTTAAGAGGAAAAGGTAAAAGTTTCCTTTTTCCTTGAAATATTTGACACTCATGACATCTATTAGTTGTTTTGTAGACATCCGAAAACAAGGTAGGCCAAAAAAAACCATATCTCAAGATTTTATTTGTTGTGGTTTCCAATAAATATGACCTCCATAATCACTCTTATGGAAATTTTTCATGACTTTCTCAAATTCACCTTCACCTAAATAGTTCAGCAATATTCCACCAGGATATTTCCATTTTAGGAAACCATTCAGAATGCAGTATTTTAGTGATTTTAACTTCAATGATATTGGTTTACTACTTGGCATGCCAGGAGGAGGATTCAAATGTTGTAGAATATATACAGTATCAACATACCAGGGAGATAAGGAAAACATTTCAGCTATCTCAGGTAATGTTTCAACAGTTTTTTCATTAGACAATGCAGCAATGAAGTTTATGTATAAGCCATGAAGATTAGCATCTGCCATCAACTTTTCTAGGCCTTGTCCTTTGATTAATTTTGTGGTATTAATCTCCAAATCATACTCTAACAAGGCCGCAATCCATTTTCCTCTATGACCTTCTAGATCATTTTGTGTGAGTACTTCTTTAACAACAAAATTTGGCACATAAGTAATGAAATGGGAATGTAAAATGTACACTCTGAAATATTTCGATGCTTTGAATAATGCTAAAGCTTGTTTCTCAATGATATTTTACTTTAAAGAAACATCTCTTATTTTTCTACTAAAGAAAGCAATAGGTTGTTCTGTATTTTGATTTTTCTTTTTCATTAAAACATCAACAAGTGTATGCTCTGAAGCAAAGGAGAAAATTATAAAATCAAGTGTATATTCTAGGATAATGAGAATGGGAGTATGAGATAGAGATAACTTGACTTGATTAAATGACTTCTTTGCTTACTCAAACCATTTTACTTCAGTATATTTCTTCAACATATCAGTAATCTATCTCAAATGTTCAACAAGGTTAGCAACAAATCTTCTCAAAAAATTAATTTTACCATTGAAATATTGAATCTCCTTTTTTCTCCTAGGATAATCTAAGTTCTGAATTGTTTCAATCCTTGAAGGATCTACTCTTATGCAATATTTAGATATAATATGTCCCCTCAATTTACCTTCCTCCATAGCAAAGAGTCTCTTCTTTGGATTTAATGAAATACCAAATTTTCTGCACTTTTGAAAGACTTTCTTTAAATGCTGCAAATGTTGTTCATCTGTCTTTGAGAAAAAAGTGATATCATCAATGTAATTAACCAAAACAAAATATTTTTCATTGGCAAAAGAAATATCCATTTCTCTTTGAAAATTTTCCCCTACATTCTTCAAACCAAAAGGCATTTTAGCATACATGAAAGTACCACAAGGTGTATTGAAAGTTGTCTTTTCTTGATCATTTGGGTGGACAAGAATCTGATTATATCATGAGTATCCATCTAATAAAGAAAGTCTAGATGATCCAACTACCCTTTGCATAATATGGTCCATTTTTTATAGTGGATAATTGTATTTTAATGATATTTTGTTGATATTTCGAAAATCAATGCACAATCTGTTCTCATGTATTCTTTCTCACAGGTACTAGATTAGACATCTAGTCCAAGGAACGAATAGGAACTATTAGTCCAGTAGTGAATAATATGTTTACTTCCTTCTGAGTAAAATACAACAATTTGCGATTTATCCTTCTAATCTTTTGGAGAAATGGTTTTTGATCTGGCTTCAAAGGAATAGTGTGATGAATAATACTTTTATCATATACCTTCAAATCTAAATATTCCCAAGAAAATACATATGAAAATTGAGACACAAGTACTGCATACTTAACTTTCATATCTAGACTCAAGTTTTTTGAAATCTGCACCTTTTTTGGCTTTTTTGAAGTTCCAAGCTTTAGATCTTCCACTCCCACCTCTGTTGGTGACATAGTAGGCCTCTTTGCAACATCATCCTGGTCAAAACATTCTTCCAAAGGTACCAAACCTCTTGGAATAGAATTATCCTTAAGCTGTAGTACTTGCATCTATGTAGCATGTATTTCTTGGTAATCTATTTTGGCATTAATGAATTCTTCTTCTATCTACGAGAAGTTATTGATTTTCTCATCATTTTGAAACACTTGCTAATAGTGAACATTTTTAGGGACAACGGGGCAATTTTTGACATTTATTTCATATTTTTTGTTTGGATACAATGGAATTTTGAACATACTAGCAGAAGTGGCAAGAGAATCAATAATAACATTGATTTTTCTAG
Source organism: Pinus albicaulis (assembly GCA_034641835.2). Classification (NCBI taxonomy): domain Eukaryota; kingdom Viridiplantae; phylum Streptophyta; class Pinopsida; order Pinales; family Pinaceae; genus Pinus; species Pinus albicaulis. The sequence continues at coordinate 143,556 of JAXQQM020061275.1, read as the reverse complement.
GAATTAATGACAGAGTATATTCAGGAAATGTTTTAAGAATATCTAGGACTACAGTTTGGTAATCTTTCATTCAGGGATGTTTGGCTTGGTACTCTCCTTTAGCTTGCTTGATAACTAACTCGTAGTCGCCATATACAAAAATTTCTTTGCACCAAGATTTTTCAAAAATTTTAGGCCAACAATTAAGGCTTCATATTCAACTTCATTATTTGTGTAGTCAAATAATAGTATATAGGAAGACATTCTAACATTTGGATGGATATATAATGATTGATTAATTGGATTGTGAATCCATATTCCAATGCCAACACCTTCTTTTCCCATGGATCCATCAAAATCCATAGTCCAAAGACTATTTTCTTCATCTAGAAAGTGTAAATTAGATGATTGATTTTGGTTTCTGTTTGAGATACCTATGATGTATCCAAAAATTATTATTTTTCTACTGTTTTCTTATTTTCTTCTTGAGGAGATGTCTTCAATTCCAAACTGTTTGGCACTGTATTACAAAATTTTGTCTATGCCAATTCTAAAACATAATTTGAATTTTTTGGATTTTCTGATTTTTCTTCAATCAAAAACTCTAAAGATGTTGAGCATTCTTCATTGACTAAAATAATGGATTCCTAATTTGTATGTAAAACATGAGTGGGATTATTATTAGGCTTTTCTCTAGTACTGATCATATACTTCATCTTACTTTCTCTGTAAAGTTTCCTGAATTGTCCAAAGATATAAATTGTTGCATATGAAAATTCAAGCTGCAAGGTTCCTCTACGCTTTTCTCCCCATGATCTAGAAAGTAGCATTCCATACCTACGTGGAATATCAGACACAACAACATCCATGAGGAAATTATTGTCTAGAATTTGTTCCGATGGGACCACTAAATCCTTAATAAGACGAAGAAATTTGACCCTCCCTAAATCAAATGAATAGATATCATGATAATGTCTTGTGATATCTAGTCCTAATTTGTCCATAATGGCTTTAGGAATGAGTTTGTGGGATTCTCCATATCAAGCATTGCATTATTAAGAATGAAATCATGGATTTTGAGGCTTAAGTAAAAGGGATGAACTTCACTATATTCTTATTTTCCATCAACAACAGGACCAAAAATAAGCTCAGGATGATCATCACTCAAGTTAACCATATCATATGTTTGATCAACTCTAAGCAACTTAGTAACTTGAAACTTATACTAATCATTCTTCATTATCTTAGTTAGAGGAATACAAACCGTCAGTTTAGAAATTTCATTTTCAAGGTAAAAATGAGCAAGATGTTTATCTACCTCTTTTAGTGATGTGTCCTTCTTTTCAGGCAATTCTTTGGATGAAGAATATTTCTTATGTCCTCCTTCTTCAAATTCTTGATATTTTCTTTGATTGTTGGTGGATGCTTCATTAGCTTTAGGAGAAGTTGAAGTAGCAGGTTCCTTTTCTTTTCTTTTGTTTGGTGCAACAAATTATTTTTGTTGAGTATTGGTTTTTGAGCTCTGCATCTTTTGATTGGAAACTAGAGGAACATTTCTACTCCTCAAAACATACGGTTTTTGATCTTGGGTGAGGGAATTTTGATATCCTCTCTGACAATATTCAGTGCACATTAAGTCTTCATTTGACATGGCATATTATTGGTCTTCTGATGCACAAATTTCTGCAAAATATTGATCTTCTCCAAAGAGGAATAAATATTGTTGATTTTCCTCAAACAAGTGGTTTTCCCTAGAAATTTCTTATTTCTCATATTCATCATGGCCTTCAGTATAATTCTGCTGGAATGGTATCCAAACTTGCTATTGAATTTGTGGACCCTGACCCCTCTATTCCTTTTGTTTGATCCTGTATTGGGGTTCCTGATTTTGACCCCTGAAATTGTGATTTCTTATAGAAGGTTCAACATGTCGATTAGTACTGGACATATTATCCATCATTTTCTCCATGGATTTAATCAAAGTATTAATTTTTCCTTTTGATGAAGTGGATGTTTCGTCTTTTATTATGACTCTTTTCTCTGTTTTGACCTTAGAATTTTTAATAATTAGATTGGCCTCTACACTCACTGCATTTCTTTGCATTTCTTCCAAAGTTGACGGGTTTCTCTCCCTCATTTGATAGGCCATGTTAGGGTCAAAACCATCAGGATAATGGAGTAAAGAAAGGCATGGGGGTGGTTTAATATTATCAGGAATTGAATCATATATCTTATTAAATCTAGCTGTGAATTCTTGGACAGACTCATTTGTATTCCTTTTTAGTGCATTATATTCAATTAGGATTTGTAGTTGATTTTTCTTCTCTTCCGATTTTTCCATGAATAAATCAATTAGTTGTTGTGAGGTACAAATTTTACCAGCTCCAAGAGAGAAAAACCATTTCTTTGCTTCTCCAGAAAAAATTTGAGCAATAATATGCATCTTAGCATCATCATTGTCTATTTATTCAAGATCTATAAAATCAGTTACTTTGGCCATATGCTGATAGGCTGTGATTTTTGATGTTCCATCAAATAGAGGTAGCCTTTGAACATACTTTTGAGGTAGAGCAGTAAGCTAACCTAATAGAATCATTGGAGAAAATCTGGCCATGGTTAATGGAGGAGGTGGTGGAGGTGTGAATTGTGATGTGGATTGATACAAGTTTGTAAAGTTAACGATGGAATGAAAGGAGGAACAAATGGTGTAGCTGTATGAGATTATGAGGTAAAATAAGTGCCAAAATCCTGTTGTTGATATTGAAAATAGGCCTTTTCATAGGTTTCTTGAAATTTATCTACTAAGCCTTTATGTTTATGGAAATTGGACGAAACTTCAATATCAGTTTCAAACTCAAAGTCTTCAGAAAAAGGTGTAAAGTATTCAAAATAAAAAGGGTCAAAAGTAGCTTCTAAGAGAAAAAATTTAGACTTGGTTCTAAATAAAGATTTTTCAGATTGTGGAGAGAAAGCCAAATCTTTTGAGACAAACCTCGTAGGCAGGGAATTTGATTTAATTAGTGGCGGAAAAACTCTTCCTGACTGTCAAGACTTAGTTTTCTATTTTCTCAAAATACTTTCAGGATTTTATACCAATGGTGATGGATTAGGGTCAGGGTTTGAACTGGTATATCTTTTGGGAGCCAACTTAAGATCTGAATTATATGTTTTGGCTTAGGTTTTGACTTTAGACCGTTGAGAAAAAAAATTCCTAAGAATATTTAACAATTGTTCCTCGGCAACAGTGCCATAAATGTTATTACTATGCCAAACTTCCTAGGATGAAAATAGGAGTGAAGAAAGGTAACCACAAACCAACTTTTAGCTAGGTAGCTTGCCCTACCTAACCAGAGAGGGATTTCTCTATGTATATTTTTAAAATATTCAATTTCAGGCTAAGTACCAGATTTTAGGCTAGATATGAGTTAATATGTTTTGAAATTTTTTTGCTGGATAAAAGTAATGATCAGTGAAACTAAAGTTGATTTCAAAGATTGAATTGTAGAGAACAGAGCGAGGAGAGATAGGAAAATTATTTAGGCACAATTAAGTTGTCATTTGTGTATAGTGGTAGAAAACAAGTAGGGGTCTGAATGAGCCTTACCAAATCCACTCATTAGAAGAAAATACACATTTGTAGAAATCTTAATAAACATAACATATAACTAATCTTTGTTTATAAGGTGATAATATTTTTACGTATAAACTGAAATAACAGAGAGAAAAGAACAGTGCTCAAAAGAAATACCACATGTATCTCACAATATTTGTTGCGACTTATTTGATTTCATTAAAATATACAATATCTCCACAGTAATACATAGAGTCTCAAAAAACTCAATTATCCAACAACAATACTTCGTACAGTGAAGTCTTTATAGAAAAGAAAAATTACAACATATTACATTAAAAGCTATCATAATAGATAATGCTTTATTTGTGAAACTAAACTCTAACTGAAATATGGAAATAAAGTTGATTTGTTGTGTTGGTGCTGCTTTAACTTTAAAAAAATTGATGAAAAGAGAGATTTATGGGTGTGTTGGTTGTCAACTGATTGACGATCTGGTAGAGGTTGAATTTTATTCCTTTACCACTTACTTTTGATATTCAAACAATTTATCCCAACACTCTTCATCGGTGATGGCCAATTTTATTACCTTACGGTAAACTTCATCTATTTTAGTGTATTTTATCAAAAGTGGGCCTCACCACAAAAACAAGCTTTATCTCATATTGAATGTAAATGTCATTGCTTAGTGTTCCCAACAGCACCCTTCCTGGCATTGTGCCTTTGATATTTGAAAATTTGGCAATATCCCTGGAAATTTCTTGAATCTTCTCCCATAATATTCTCTGGTCATCAATATATCATTAATTACAAATAGTGAGGGAAATATTTTTTGTTTCAGAGGCTCTATTTTGCTGAAAAATATCTAAACTGTGATCTCCAGACTGTGACATTTCTACTCAAGATGAAGAATTAAATTATTCTTTGTGAGCACCTTCTTTAATTCCACGATTGTTTTTGTCCTATCTTCTATGCCCAATTCATCTAGCTCATACATATTCTTTGAATTCATAAATTTAATAATATTGTTTGTTATAGCAGGCTTGTCTCCCAGCAGTGCTTTGATTGTTGTAATGGCCACATTTTCTTTCTGGATCAAATCATTTTGTTCAAAGATAATTTTTATACTTCACCAAATTTCACTAATAGATTCTATGATTTCTGCCCAAATTATATATTTTTCTTGGCCCAAAGTGTTTCCAATAGCTGATTCCTTTTGCTCTTTCTACAACCTCTCAATTAGCTTCTTAGCTCTCTGTGCTTCAGTTGCATGTGAACTTTCATCTTTAGATTTCTAATTTTTCAAAAATTTTACCTAATCCTATAATTTCTTTATCTCATCTTCTTGAATTGGCATATTATGAACTTATTTAGTGTGATGCTCAGCTCCATCTACAGTACTTGTTGTAGAAGGTTGGGATTTAGGGATAACTGCAAGAGGCACTACTTCTAAAGGAACTTTAGATGCTTTTGCTGCTAGATTATTTTCCTTTATCATTTTTTTCTAGCTCTGATTCCATCTCCGTTATTTGAGAATTTTGTTCCATAATAAAATTCATCATTTCTATCTTCTAGGGTTTAGTCTCTTCAATGTATTTTCCCATATGATATTCTGTTGTTTGAATCTTCAATTTCTTCCTCAATGATGCTATGTCATCTTTTTTCTTTTTGATGATTTCTTCTACTGCATTGACATTGGAAGGATCATATCCAATTTTGATCACCAGGTCTTCTAGAGTTTTTATTTGTTGAGATTCAACAAGATGATGAGCTTAGTGAAAAGAGTCACCTTCACTAAGTGGGCCCGCAGGCTATTTTTGGCGCAAAGTCTATTTTTAGACTATGTCTATTTTTATACATGTCGATCATATTCTATGAGTTGCAGGATGCTATTTGTGGATGGTTGGTAAAGTTGGAAAAATAGATGGACTTCTATTTTTAGACATATTGGGCGGAGTCTATTTTTATACTGTCAGTCTAAATATAGATATGTTGAATATTATTAGCTCTTAATAATATTTGGACTCTAAACATTATCTTATTCTCTTGGAGCACTTCAGTTAAGTGCACAGATGTGGCACGGTAGCTAACAGAAGTAATTATGCTATTCCTGAGGGTTTAATGGAGCTATTGCATGGATTAATTTAGTTAGAACTCATGTGACAGAGTTTGGTGGAGTTGGAGAAGTAGTTGGTGGAGTTGTATTTAGTTTAACTCAGTTAGACTCAGTTGAGCTAGTTGTATCTAGTCTAACTAATTGATACACTAGTGAGAGTGGAGTGAATTAATTAGTTATTTAATTCACTAAATAATAACTCATTAATCAACTGAAGAATACATCAGTTAACTACAGTGCATGGAAATTTCAGTGGAGACCAATGGAGAGATAGGTGAAAGAGCAAGTGTGACTATCAGTTGTGACTATAGTGATGCATTGATTGCATCCAACACTAAGTGGAGATGCCAATGAGGATTGTGTGAGAAAGGCTGGAGGAATTCGAACTCTTTTAGAGCCATTCTTTAGCAGGATTGTGCAGTAGAGGCAGGCTAGCATGTGGCAAAGATCGGTGCATGGATTTGCAAGATCAGGCTTGATTAGTGTGTAGCGATTGTATTGTACTGAGAGCTTGATATGATCATCTTTGTATGAGGATTGTTACATGATCTCTATGACATATATTATATACAGATATTTGGGCTTTTTAGCTTCAGGCTTTCCAGTTAAACAATTGTGTTAATGTGTGTGAATTTTTTATTGTTTCATGTGTGCATTGCAATCTTGATTTAATTTCTGCAAATGATCAATGGTGGAATAGATTCTGTATTTTGCATGAAGTTAACATATTGTGAGATCAGGATAATATTGAACATATAACACATAAGTTATATAATTTCTACATGGTATCAGAGCAGTTGATCATTGGAGGAGATTGCAATTATTGAAGCAGTTGAGTTTTGTGCTGGTGGAATTCGAATTTGCTGCAATGTTTTCTTGGTGTCGAAGTTGAGCATTCATTGAAATGTCTTTCAACATATTGCGATTGGAGTATGACCTTGATGGGATCTCGAATTATATTGCATGGAAGGACAGGATGGAGGTGGTTCTAGATGATAATGGGTTGAAGGAGTTCATCGATAGCGATGTTCCTAAGCCGGGTTCTAGCAATGTAGCCGCACTTAATGCATGGATAAAGAAGGTAGAAAAGTGTCGAAGGATTCTGTTGGAAGGTGTGAGGGACCAAATTGTGTCAAGCCTTCATGATATAGCCACTCCATTCTTAATGTGGAAGGCTTTGACAAAAATTTTCCAAAGCAGAAGTGACTAGAGGAAGTTGGCGCTTAAAGACAAGCTCAGAAAAATAAAAATGGAGAAAGGCGACAGTATACCAAAATACCTCATGAATTTTTTCCACTGCAAGGTTGAGATGGGAAGTGTGGGGTTACTGTTGATGAAGAAGACTTGGTGAGCTTGGCTCTCCTTGGGCTTCCGAAGAGTTGGCATAGCTACGAAGACTCTATCAATGGACGGGAGAAACTGCCAGGATGGGAGCGACTTTGGTCGGATCTTGTGCAATAGGAGATAAGGCGAAGTACCAAGGATGGATCTTCATCGAAGAATGAAGATGAAGAAAATTGTGCTTTGGCTACCAAAGCAAGGAAAGGGAGGGGGAAGAAAATTCCTTCTCAATCCAGTGCGAAAGGCAAGAAGCAGGATTTGTCCAAGGTGAAGTGTTTTCACTGTCACCAGCACGGGCATTTCACCACTAATTTTCCACAGAAGAAGAAGAATAAGAAAGTTGTTGGATCTGTAGCTGGAGAGGCCTTAGCCTCGTAGTTTGAGCTAGATTTTTCTTTGACCGCATGCTTGGTTTCAAGTGTGATGGGATCGGTATGGTTTCTTGACAGTGGTGTGTCTTTCCATATGACCGGAGACAAAGATTTGTTTAGTGATCTGGAAGAAAAGGATCTTGGAGTGCACATCAAGATGGGCAATGATGGTAGATACAGTGCGACTGGTATTGGGACCATTTCCTTTGAGAGGGAGTCTGGTAAACCTATCATCTTAAAGGATGTCATGCATGTTCTAGGATTGAAGAAGAATCTGATCTCTATGGCGATGTTGGAAGACAAGGGCTATGATGTTCTTTTCATTGAGGGAAAAGCTTTCCTTCGGCACAAAACAATTGGTCAAACCAGGAGGATAGGGATTCAAGTTAAGAATATTTATCAATTGCAGGTAGATTTTTTCGCTGCAATGGCAGGGAAAACAAAAGGAGTGGTGAGCCGGGATGAGGGTGAATTGTGGCACAGGAGAATGGGCCATCTTCACCATGGCGCTTTGAAAATTTTGCAGCAGATTTCTACCGAGCTTCCCAAAGGTACACTTGCGCGGTCAAATCAGTGCAAGGGATGTACTTTGGGAAAATTTGTGAAGACCACTTTTCATGAGAAGGATAGTCGCGCCTCGAAGATCCTTGAGAAAATTCACACAGACGTGTGTGGACCTTTCTCGGTTGCTTTAACAACAAAGCACAGGTATTATGTGATATTTTTTGATGAATTTTCTCATAAGTGTTGGATCTTCTTCATGGAGAAGAAGAACGATACATACTCAAAGTTTTGTGAGTTCAAGGTGCAAGTTGAGAAAGAGTCGAGGAAGTAGGTGAAAGCTCTAAGGAGCGATAATGGTGGTGAATACATCTCTGGTAAATTCAAATACTTCTGTAGCAAAGAAGGAATTCGAAGAGAAATCATAGCACCTCATAACCCACAGCAAAATGGGGTCGCAGAGAGAAATAACAGAATGATCGTGGGTGCTGCACGAGTGATTTTGCATGATCAGGGCCTTCCCATACACTTCTGGACTAAGGTATGCAACACTGCGGTTAATGTGCAAAACCGTTGTCCTCATAGAGTACTTGGCATGAGTACACCCGAAGAGACATTTTCTGGTAAGAAGCCTGATATTTCTCATTTGAATATTTTTGGCTCACCTGTTTACATTCATGTGATGAAGGATGCTAGGAAGAAGCTGGATCCGATTGCAGAGGTTGGAATATTTTTTGGGTACACAGAAACACCCCAAAATTATCGTGTGTATTTTCCAGACAGTCGGATGACTGTTGTGCAACGAGATGTCAAATTTCGTGAGGAGAAAGCCATGAATTTGTCGCTTGAGAGGGAGCTACACTTGCATGCAGAGGAGGAGCTACTTGTTCTTAAAGATGAGCCTCAATATGTGGATTATCCATAAGAGGAGGTTCATGGAGTGGAATAAACCACTCATGCAGTGCCAAACATCAGAGGGCGGAAGTGCACTACAAAAGCTGAGCGACTGAATCTTGATGCAGTGCAGAATGTAGGATTTCCTACATCACAGCGCAGACAGAGATAGTCACCTGACCGATTTACTGGATACATGGCTCTGATGAGCAAGTGTATCGTGACGGAGCCATCCTCTTTCGAGGAAGCTGTGGAAGATCCCGCATGGGTAGATGCCATGGTGGAAGAGTATGATTCGATTGTCAGAAACAGTGCATGGGAGATTGTCCCAAGATTGGAAGGGAAATCAATGGTAGGTTCGAGATGGATCTACAAAGTGAAGCAAGCTACTGATGGGAGCACTGAGAATTATAAGACAAGGGCTTCTCACAGATTGAGGGGATTGACTATGAAGAAACCCTTCCACCTATCGCAAGGTATTCTTCCATACAAACCATCCTTGCTCTCTCAGCGCAGATGGGTTGGCACATTCATCAAATGGATGTGAAGACTGCGTTCCTCAACAGAATCATTGAGGAGGAGGTGTACATTAAGCAGCCTGAAGGATTCAAAATATTCAATAGCGAGTTGCATGTGTGTAGGCTCAAAAGAGTGCTGTATGGGATGAAACAAGCACCCCTTGCTTAGTACACGTGGATAGACAATTATTTCACTAGACTTGGTTTCGCCAAGAGTGAGGTGGATCCAAACCTATACCAGATTGTGGTGGAGGGTAAGCTTTTGATCATTGTACTTTATGTAGATGATTTAATACTAACAGGTGATGAACTGTTGATACACTCATGCAAGGAAGATCTTGCAAAGGAGTTCGAGATGAAGGACTTGGGCCTCCTTCATTATTTCCTAGGATTGGAAATTTGGCAGCGGAACGGTGAACTGTTTGTGTCTTAAGGCAAGTACGCCCGGGAGATACTGGAGAAGTTTCACATGCAAGGCTACAAGCCTATTGACACTCCTCTTCCTGGTGGTTGGAGGAAAGAGGATGCTACATCGGCAGAGGTAGTGGATGCCACTGTTTATCAACAGTTGGTTGGTTCACTCATGTATTTAGTCAATACACGACTGGACATATGCTATGCTGTGAACCAGCTTTCACGAGCGATGGTTAAGCCTACCAAGCTATTTTGGAAGGCAGGAAAGCATGTTCTAAGGTATCTTAGGGGCACATCTGGGTATGGATTGTGGTACAGAGAGTCAGATGAGGTGAAGCTGCATGGCTTCACGGATGCAGATTGGGTAGGAAGCCCAACGGACAGAAAGAGCACATCTGGAGGGATTTTCAGTATCGGATCTACAGAAGTTTCTTGGTACAGCAAGAAACAAATTTCAGTGGCACTCAGTTCAGCGAAGGCTGAGTACATGGCAGCAATTTTTCCTGCATGCGAGGCTATATGGATGAGGAAGATCCTAGTCGGTTTTTTCGGTTCTCATTTAGATCCCAATGTGATATATTTTGATAATTAGAGTTGCATTAAACTCTCAGTTAATCCAATATTTCATGATATATCTAAACATATTAACATCCGGTACCATCATATCAGATATTGTGTGTAGCAGAAGATCATATTTCTTTCTTACATTCCTATGGAGGATCAGGATGCAGATATTCTGACAAAGGCGCTCACCAGGAGAAAATTCAAATACCATAGAGACAAGATCGGGGTGGCAGATAATCCCTATCTTGTTGAGAGGGAGTGTTGAGATTCAACAAGATGATGAGCTTAGTGAAAAGAGTCACCTTCACTAAGTGGGCCCGCAGCCTATTTTTGGCGCAAAGTCTATTTTTAGATATGTCGATCATAACCTATGAGTTGCAGGATCCTATTTGTGGATGGTTGGTCAAGTTGGAAAAATAGATGGACTTCTATTTTTATACATATTGGGCAGAGTCTATTTGTAGACTACCAGTCTAAATATAGATATGTTGAATATTATTAGCTCTTAATAATATTTGGACTCTAAACATTATCTTATTCTCTTGGAGCACTTCAGTTAAGTGCAAAGATGTGGAACAACAGCTAACATAAGTAATTACGCTATTCCTGAGGGTTTACTGGAGCTATTTCATGGAGGACTTAAGTTAGAACTCATGTGACAGAGTTTGGTGGAGTTGGAGAAGTAGTTGGTGGAGTTGTATTTAGTTTAACTCAGTTAGACTCAGTTGAGCTAGGTGTATCTAGTCTAACTGATTGATACACTAGTGAGAGTGGAGTGAATTAATTAGTTAGTTAATTCACTAAATAAGAACTCATTAATCAACTGAAGAATACATCAGTTAACTACAGTGCATGGCAATTTTAGTGGAGACCAATGGAGAGATAGGTGAAAGAGCAAGTGTGACTATAGTGATGCATTGATTGCATCCAACACTCAGTGGAGATTCCAATGAGGATTGCGTGAGCAAGGCTGGAGGAATTGGAACTCATTCATTGCCATTATTCAGCAGGGATTATGTAGTAGATGCAGGCTAGCAGGTGGAAAAGATCGGTGCATGGATTTGCAATATCGGGCTTGATTAGTGTGTAGCGATTGTATTCTACTGAGAGCTTGATATGATCATATTTGTATGAGGATTGTTACATGATCTCTATGACATATATTATATATAGATAGTTTGGGTTTTCAGCTTCAGGCTTTCCCGTTAAACAACTATGTTAATGTGTGTAAATTTTTTATTGTTTCATGTGTGCATTGCAATCTTGATTTAATTTCCGCAAATGATCAATGGTGGAATAGATTATGTATTTTGAATGAAGTAAAAACAGTGTGAGATTAGGAGAATATTTGACATATAACACATAAGTTATATAATTTCTACATTATTCTTGCGTCCTTAGCAAATGAAGAAACTTTCTCCATTTTCTTCTATGATTGTACATTATCCAATGAAACCTGAAATTTTGACAAACTCATAGCAGTGTTAGTGAGAGTGGATGAAATCATATCACCAGTTCGTTTATGTAACTCCATTTGATCTATTGGATGTATCTCCTTAGTATCAAACTCAAATGTAGTCCTTTTGTAATCTTCTTCTGACTTTGGTTGTGGAATTTGTGTTTGAAGAAAAGAAAACTGCATTTTTCCATTTTCTGAGTCAAAAGCTAAGAGAAACATGCTTTGAGAGCTGGAAGTTTGTTTCCAAAACTAATTGTATGTGCTAGTCTTCAAAATTTCATTTTTTAATTTTATCTTCCTGAAGGTATCAAATATAGTTTTCTCCTTTTCCCCTTTAACAACTGTACTAGTTTGAATGTCTTTCTGCTGGTCTTGAGAAACTGCTAAAGTAGTAGGGTTAGAAGTATTTTGATCACCTTACTGTGTGGAAGGAGGTGTCTCTTCGGTAATAATAATTACTTCTTGCTCTGAATCCTTGCTAGGATTGACTTTTGGATTGAGCTTTTCTTTCTTTCTGTAATGAATTTTAAATTCTTTGCTGGATGAAGGAAGTCATTGGAGATGATTGATCTTCTCTGATCCTTTTCCCTACTCTTTCCTATGCAATATGAGTCTATAATGATGATTTAGACACTCTTTGTTCTTTAGCCACCTAAATTACCCTCAATCCATTCAAGTTGATTCATATATTTCTCAATTACTGGTCTAAGTGTATGAAATTATGGTGTAGATTTTTTCTCTACCCTTAGTTTAGAAATGATACCAACTGGATCATAAGACCATGTGAAACTAAGGCTAAACTACATCTCTTTCAACAATTTATCTACTTCCTCCCCTGTTGTCCTGTTATTACAGATAAAAGGTACTATCTGTGTTTTGATTTTGAATTGTGATTTCTTTTTAGCAGATACAAAATTCACTTCATCAACATTAAGAATTTGTCTAATGTACTCTAATGAAAAAATCCTCATGGGGAGGAATTTTGGAAACTTGTAAGGGGAATATCATAGCCATATACTCTGATTTAAGTGTAGTTTTGATATAGATGCCAATCCTTGTTTTGGCTTGATTTGAAAACTGCAATACCTTTATGATTTATTCGATGATCCTGGGCTCTATAGTGTGGTTTAGTAAACTGAGTGCTAGATGAAGAAACAATTCTACAAATTTCTTATGTGAATAATGTTTCTTTTCCTTCATCACTAATGAAGTCCATAAAATAATTGATTTTTGATTTCCTTCTTCATCCAATTTCTGTAAGGAAAACTTGAATTTGTCTCCCTGAGAATATAAGAAGAAATAAACTAACAAAGAGGCATATTTGACGAACTCTTCAGTTGGTAATTTAATAAACTTCTCATGGATGGAATCTAGAATGATTTGAATGAAGTTGAATATGATGGAGGGTTTATAATCTTTGGATAAAATAGACATGAATCCTATGATGGCTTCATCTACCCATTGGTCTGAATAATAACCAAGAAGGTAGGAAATTAATGTGATGATTTGTTTGGATCTTTTAGGGAAAATGGATGATGGAATGGAGGGTTCTTCTTAGGTAATGGATCATTTTCAGTCATAAACAGATCAAGGGTTTGAGCTCTTTTTGCAAAATATAACTTCTAATATATTTCAATCAGTGCTTCTTAGGAAAATGGTGTGGCATTCAATTGCAAAGGAGGCTTTAAATAGTGGTAAGTTTGATTTCTGGAGTTCTGGAAATAACTATGAATTTGTAATCCTATGCAGAGTAGGGCGAATAACAGAATGAAGAGGTTTAAAATGAGTCTTTAGTGATGAATTTATAAACATTTTGTTTATTTTCCATTTAAAGTGGCGTGGGTACGTTAGCCTAACAGTTAGGATGGAATTTATTGGCTAATGGTTATTGGAGCACGAGAGTTTATTTGATTGGAAAATCCTTAGTCCACGTTGGCATAACACAAATGGTGGGCAGAGTAGTGGTTTCATCCAGTAGATAAGTAGGATTTGAGAGGGGTACAGTGACAATAAATGGTTTCATGCGGGGGTTGGTGGGGGGGGTGCGAAATCATATGCTATTGACACGTAGCCGCTGGGTTCGGGTTTTAAAACCACCCTTTTCAGAAACCCTGCCCTGGCATTAAGTTTCAGGTGATGAGGGGGGTTGAATTCACATGTGGGTCATCAGATGTGATTGGGATGTGATGCATGAACAATAACATGGGGGGTATCTAGCATATGGAGGAGTTTAATAAATGGTGGGGTAGGATTATAATGAATGTGATGTGACATGGATAATTCATGAGAGGGGTATGAAGCATGTCACATGAGTAGTGTGGGATAATGCATAGGATTAAATCCTATGGTATCGAGAATGAATTTTCGAATTATTAAAGAACAAAAATTTGATAAACATGCGATTTTGAAAATAATTTTCTTCATCAAAGCTCTTAATTTCTTCTTGAATACATCAAAAAAATAGGAAATTCTTATGACATGCAAAGTTTATTTTGAACTGTAAAAACTGACTTTCTCCTTCAACTATACTTTTATGAATGAAATGGAGGTTTCACTGCCTTATTTTTAATGAAAAAATTGAAGATTTTTCCATGGGAAGTTTTGACCCTAGATTTGACCTATATGAGATGAAGTGACCTGACTTTAGACCTATAAATGGTGATGAAATGATGTGAAGGAGAAAAATATCAGGATAGGACTTGTTTAGTGACCAAAATTATTGCTGAAAAATAACTAAAAAAGCAACAAATTTTGACTAATGACCTGATGGAAATATCTCATAAGAGCTATTTTTTATCACTAATAAGCTGACTCTAAAAAATCACAGTATTAAATGTTAATTAATCCCATTGATAATTGGCATCGGTTTATCTGAACATTCTATTTTGGCGGAATTCACCAAACTGTCAGAGTTATCTGGAGCCTTCTCCAGATTTGAAGGAGATATTGTAGGAAATTTTTTTTTGGCCATAACTGGAGGAATTTTCGACCAATTTTGGCTCAGGAAGAGTCACTCTTGGTATATTTCGATGTTTTGGGCACATTGGAGTAGGTTTAAGAGGAAATAGGAGACTGTAAGAAACATTATTTTCACAATTTATCTAATACAAACGCCCATGCCGTGGAAGCTAGACCAAGGAGATATAGCCCAGGAGGGATGAACTCCTTCATCAAAACAAAGTGTTATTGATTGAATTGTGATGGCCTGTTGTTTGTTTGTTTTATGTCATTCAAAATTTAGTTTCCATGCTTTTATGTTCAAGTATTCAACTTAATCTCTACACATTTAATTGTTAATCAATCATAAGCACTTCAATAAGCCCATGTACAAGAAGCAAAGATCAACACTTTTAATATAAATATGAATATGAAATTAACACAACAAAACTAACATTAAAATTCAGATCAAGATGTATCAAAGAAAAGGTTATTTGATTGTTTTTCTTGAGTTTTGTGCAGGAAGGGTTTTAATAGTTGTAATTTTGTGATGCTTATAAGGTTGAAGTTGTAGTGAGGAGAAGGGAAATTATTGGTTGCTAGTCCTGAGGTTAGGACCAGAAGAAGGAGAGTTACAAGAGCACCATATCCACCCAAATTTCCACTCATAGCTACACTTGAATCACCTCAATTTTTATCTCCAGAAGTTGAGATTGAGAAGGTATAAATTGCACAGGAAGCTGAGTTGATTGAAGAGGTACATGCATCATAAGTTGTGCTTGAATACATAGGCATCATGTCAGGGGTTGGAGATACCCAAGGAAATTTAGAAGAGGAAGATGTCAAGAGAGACTTAAATGACATAAAGAGGATGGTTAAAATTATGTTTGATGCATTTACTGCTGGAATGGCAGGAGAAGGTTCTAAGACTCCACTTCGAGAAGGAAATTTAGATGATAATAAGGGTGAAGATAAGAGTTCAAAGGGTAGTGGAGGAAAGCCACCTCCATCTCCACCACCCTCATCCTCATCATCTTCATCAGTATCATCTTCCACTTCCACCACAAAAACCCCCAATACGAATTCAAAAAACCCAAAAGGAAAAATTCCATTACTCAAATTGGACATTAAGGTTGAAATTCCCATGTAAAATGGTGAGTTAAATACAGAGAAGTTGGATAATTGGATCCGTAAATTGGAGGTATATTGTAGAATTCATAACCTACAAGAATGCGACATAAAGATCCAGTTAGCTTCATTAAGGCTAGAAGGAGCAGCAATAGTCTGGTGGGAATAAAAGACTAAAGAGGAAATGTGAATCCATGGTAAGATATCCATTTCTTGGGTTGAGCTTATTTCTTCAATTAAAATATAGTTTTACCCTTTAGCCTATATAAAAAAATCCATTATGAGTTTGCAAAATTTTAGGTAACTCAAGGGTCAAATAGTTCAAGAATATACCTGGGAATTTAGGAGAAGGGCTTTGTTGTTAGGAATAAACTTGAATTCCAAAGATATAATCTTGAAATACATTGGGGATTTACATTCCTATGTGAAACATACTACCTTATATTTAACCCAAGTAATTTAGATGAAGTTTGTGTGCAAGCCACACATCTTGAGGCAAGGGGAAAGAACATTCTAGAAGAGGGTAGTAAGAAGAAGCCATTCAATGGTAAGGGAAAAGAAAAGGGAGTAAAATGGAAGGGAAAGAATATTGCAAGTGTTAAGAAAGAAGGGGAGAAAAATACATTCAAACATTGTTCCAAAGAAGGGCATGATGAAGCCCACTATTGGAAATTACATCCTAAACTAAGGCGTAAGAAACCAAACAATCATTAGGGGAATTTTGAGGTCTAAAATGGGCCTCCTAAGAAAAATGTACAACAAAAGTAAACTTTATAAGAGCCAATAGGATTCAAGATGATGATGTCAACCATGGTGGATGATTCACTATTTTTTAAGTAAAAGGGTAAAAAGTTTAAAAAATAATAAAATAATAAAACTACTTTTTCAACACGTATTTTCAACTTATCTCCCAAAGTTTTTACTCAAATTTTGAGCGGGATGTCTTGCTGGATTAAAAATTTAATTCCTCAATGTTGCATACTTTCGATGGACTCTGCTACACAAAAAATGAGAAATACATAAAAGAACTTGATTACAATCAGATTTTTTATGTATTTCTCATTTTTCTTGTAGCAGGACCCATCAAAAGTATGCAACATGGGTACTCCTTGGATGAGGAATTAAATTTTGCATCCAACGAGCACACTCGATCGAAATTTGAGTAAATATTTTGGGAGAGAAGTTCAAAATATGAGTTGAAAAAATATTTTTTTTTCCTTTTTCCCTCTAAAATTTTATGATGTAATAAAATATTATTTTATTATTTCAACTATTTTTTATAATTTCCTTAGTAAGCCCATTTTATACCTCAAAATTCCCCTAATGAATGGGAAATAAAATATGATTGCCACCACACAACATGATCTTGGATCCGATTTCGATGATGAGACCAAGATTTTAGCCATGGTCAAAAAGGGAAAATAAGCCATAGCAAGTACTAGTTCCTCAAATTGTCACAAAAAAAATCAAAGTGAAGAAACAAGGATATAATTGTTCCATGTAAGGTTGATTTCAAATCATAGAAAGATTGATGCATTGTTTGATAGTGGGTCACAAGAAAAATTGATTTTAGAAGACTTGGTCAAAAAGCTTAACCTTGAAACTGTACCACATCATAAGCCATATCCTTTAGGTTGGATAGTCAAGAATGCCAATTTACATGTTACATGGACATGCATTTTTCAAATTTCCATTACTGCAAACTTAGTTGATGAAGTTGAGTTAGATGTGGTTCCACTTGAAATTTAAAGAATTATCTTGGGAAGTCCATATTTGTATGATAGGAAAGAAATATTTTATCGCCAAGAGAACAAATATCATTTTCTCAGGGATGGGGTGGAGTATATTGTGAGAGCTCATCACAAAAAGTTGAATATTTCTTTAGTTAATGCAGGGCAGATGAAGAGACTAGTTAATGCAAGTAAAAATTTTGTGCTTCTCATGATCAAGAAAAAGGATGATATTGAATATGAATATTTTGAAGGATGTCATGAAAAATTAAAATCTGATTTGTTTGATTTGGTAAGTTAGCATGGAAAGATGTTTCAAGAACCAAGTGGGTTACCTCCCAAGAGTGGAATTCAGCATGAGATTCAGCTACACCAAGATGTTCCACTTCCAAACATTGGTATGTATCACATTTCAATCATGGAGAGTTTGGAAATCAAGAAGAAAATCCAATAATTTCTCAACAAAGGTATCATATGCCCATCTACTTCACCATGTGGTTCACCGATTGTTTTGGTATCAAAGAAGTATGGTACTTGGCGCATGTGCGTGGAATTCCGTGCACTGAATAAAATCACGGTAAAGAATCGCTATCCAATCCCACAAATTGATGATTTTCTTGATCAGTTAAGGTATGAAAAATATTTCACTGAGCTAGAATTATGAAGTGGTTATCATCAAGTTAGAATAGCTAAGGAGGAAATTTGGAAAACTAAATTTAAAACTAGACAAGGATTGTTTGAGTGGCTAGTTATGCCATTCAGTTTAACCAATGCTCAAACTAATTTCATGAAAGTTATGAATGATGCTTTAAGACCATTTATAGATGAATTTTTCATTGTTTACTTAGATGATATTTTGATATTCAACAAATAAGTAGATGAACATGTCATGCATGTGAACAAGGTACTTGATGTCTTGAAAAAAGAGCAGTTGTTTTTAAAGATGTCGAAGTGTGAGTTTGACAAGACTTCTTTAGTGTATTTCGGACACATTGTTGGAGGAGGAGAGTTGAATATAAACCCTTACAAGGTTGAGTTCATTTTGAATTGGCCCAAGCCTAATACAGGTACAGAGGTAAGAAGCTTTCTCAGGGTAGAACAATATTGGAGGAAATTGATTGTTAATTTTTCTTCCATTGCAGCACCGTTACATGCATTGACAAGTGTCAAGAAAGTCTTCCTTTTGGGAGATATGCAGCAAAAATAATTTGATGCTTTAAAACAAAATATTAGTTCAACATCGTTGTTGGCTCTTCTGGATCTTAGACAGCCATTTGAGATCTAAATAGATGCTAGTGATTATGCCATGGGAGAAATTATCATGCAACATGGTAAGCCCATTTCATTTCATTTTGAAATTTTTATTTGAGCTATGAATAACTATCCCACCTATGAAAAGATTTATATGCATTGGTACAAAGTGTAAATAAATAAACAAACATTTTATGCAAAAGTTGCACCCACAAAAAGTTTATGTAGCAACTAAACACCTTGAGTCACACAAACCCTTTTGTTCATCCTCTTCTAGGGTTATGGTTTTGGATTTATATGGTTCATTATTTATGCTAAATTTCCATTCTTTTTGCATCTTGTAATAGATTTTTCTAATGATTGTAGTTGCCATCTCCCTCCCTTCAGAGATAGATACCACCATTTTAGCCAATTTGTGTTTTACAGTATTTTGTTATTCTTCTTATCAATAAAAGTTGGGTTTTCACTATATTATTTTTCTCTTTTCTATATTTCTCTCTTTTGTGTGTTCCAATTTCCTTTCCTTACTTTCCGTTCATTTCATTCCTTGTACAACTCACATCATTATCATGTTCTAATACCAAATAAAAATATGTAGTGGTTGAAAATATGATTTTACTACATTGATAAATAAAAGAAGAATATGAAAAAGTTAAATAAGAATAGTTCTATAATTGTAGTAATAAATAATACATAAACTTATAACCCTTATACAACTATTTTCTATGGAAAACTCTTCTAGAAGAGAAAACCTAGACTGTAAAGCACACTCAATATATTATTCAACAATTAAATGGATATAGTACATTATAGAATCTTTATGCCCTTAATAAGAATTCATATTGGTAGCATACAAATTTTGAAGAATTTTAAGCATTATTCTATAACTAAACAACTACAATACATTATAGAGTCTCTATGTTCTAATAAGATTGTTTATTGGTAGAATAAATATTTTGAAGAAATTTTAAGGGCATAATAGTGAGTTAAAACTCACGCTTAGTTTTCCTCCAACTTTAGCACTTAATAAATGGGTATAACGAAACCATAAACCATCTATGAATTTTTAATTCTATGTGTTGAAAATTATTAGTATTAATTGGTAAACTCTTATTGCTTAGAATTAATTCCTATTAGTGATCTACATTTATAATTTACCACTACCTCGTAGTTATACCTTGCCACTAATCAACATTTTATTAGTAATACAACTTAATAATCATTTCCTCTTCTATAACATGATTAAGGTGTATGGCACCCCTATCCCAACCTAAAATAATGATAAACTAAAATCCTCCACTACAACATATTATTCGTCTTACATGGAAATGTTATTTTTTTAAACACACTACAACATATTTTTTTTTGGTAAGATGCGTTAATCTATTAATTCGGAAACATAAAAATACATAGTTTACAGGCAAGGTTGGTAAGTTGCACATAACCAATCCATGCCTTTGTTACACTGTTTCTGTGCTATCGTGGAGGAGGGGGTTGGCCCAGACAAAACTTGTGAGAAATAATTACTATGTGTGTGGTAGCGCTGATATATTTAGGAGCATAAGAGTAGGACATGACAGTGAGGCCCTACGAGCACAGATGAAAAAAAAAAAATAGGACTAAACAAAAAAAATACATTACTCATCCTCATCATCACTGTGGTGGGGATTTTCCTCAAATATGGGACAGGTAGGGGCATGCGTGACAGTCACTTCCTTTGCAGCTTCCACTTCAGCAACAGTGTGAATGGGGAGATTTGAAGGAGCGCAGAGGATGGGGGAGTCTGGATCTACTCCATTAGGAACCTTCGTCCAGACGTCGTCATAATCCCTGATCCAAATATTTGTGTCTTCATCGGCTTGCGCAGGACTATTCGAGGGTGCCAGAATGCTCTGCGAAGAGGGAGCTTTGAGGGTGGAGGTGGACCTCCTCGTGCCATGACTTCATCTTTGTGTCGAGCTCCTGGAGGAGTCTGCGTGTTGCTCAAGAACTAAAGGATGGCTAGCTGGGGAGTTTGACGAGGAGTCTTCAAGCCATTCGAGGCGGTTTTCCTCGCTGTGATGGTAGCGGCCTGGGAGAGCCCCTCATTGTCCACCATGAATTGTGCATTGGCGCAGTCTGGGAGCCATTTTTCACTTGGGAGGGGTAGCGGGGGTATCACAGGGGCAGGAGAAGCTACAGAGGCTTGGGGCAAGTGTGCAGGATACAATGCACCAGGAAAATGGGGGCTATGCAGCTCCACTTCAGAACTTGGACTTTGCCGCTGATTGGTATCAGTGAGCATCCAAATCATAAGAGCTAAATGTAGCGGAGGGCAGATGAGGGAGGGAACGAGCTGAGAATGGGAGGATATATAAGATTGTAGATGAGGCATGTTAGAGAGTCCATGAGTGATTTGTGTGTGGAGCTCAAGTTGTTGGGTAGGCGCAGAGGGAGAATCATGGCTGCATTGTTGATTATGCAAAATGGTCATTAATGGAGGTAAGGGTGAGGTGATGGTGTGGGTCAAGTGACACCAATCCTATCCATTCTGTACGAGGCGGTAATTGTGATTGGATCTGCTGTAGGTGGGGAATTTCTTTAGAGATCTCCACAGTCCGCGTGAGTTGGGATTTTTTTTCCACCCGTGTCAAGTTTGTCACGCACATCCGGAAGAACACACTACAACATATTATTCATATGACATAAAAATGTTAATTTTCAAACCATAGTTTTAATTATGTATCAAGATAAAAAACACCTACATGAAAAAGACATACTTCTAAAATTATCCAAGTGTCATCTTCTTCTTTCACTCATTTTGTGATTAATAAAATTATTAATTTTCATTTGATGTAAAAATTTAAATATAATTAATATAATTAGAATTCATACCATCATAAAAAATTTATCTTGGTTTACTTAGGAAATAGATAAGGGTCAGGAGTTCGCAGTTTGGAGGGGGGGGGGGGTGCTGGGAAAATAGTTGAGTGATTAAAAATGTTGTATTATTGTTTCCCCTTAACAACAGTTGAGGATCTGAGTAAATACAGTTTGACATGGAAGATTCCTTTCAAACATCTATGACCTAAAAGTTAATATGCAAAAAATAATGGAGAAATATCCATCACCATATACATCTATCAGATATCAGGAAATTAGGGAACTAGTGAAGTGTTGAAGCACTGTTAGCACGTGTCAAGATATTATGGAATGATATGTCATTTGATGGGCCCAAGGTAATAGATAAAATTTTCATCACCATATACATATATTGGCCATCAAGAAACCAAGACTCATTTAGCGACCAGGAAGCTGCACTAGCACCCACCCGAGATCTACTAAGTCAATCTGTCAGTTGATAAGTTGACTAGAAGAGAAACTCCCCACCATTTTTTGTGTCAGTCCTTGGGACATTGGGGAGGATAGTGATCATTGAAATCAAGACCATCGATAGTGGAGTAAGACCCGAGACCCAAGATATTGTACTCTCGATCATGAGAAACTAATAGACCTTATCACTTTTAGAGTGGGGTAGGATTAAATTGCATATATGTGAGTGAATATTTAAAGCCCCTAGTGTGAGGGTGCATAAGCTTGAGGAGTGCACAGGAGGGGGTGGAATTTTATTATGGTATTGTATCCCACATATGAGTAAAAAACATATGGCATGGTTATTATTGTGGTGTACTTAAGGAGGATCAAATAATCACAAGTAAATAAGTTACCTCAACACCCATCGAAGTGGTATCAGATTATGGTTTTCTCTCGTAAACAAAAGAAAGGAATAAATGAGTGGCTCAAGGAGTAGATGGGAGGAGACCTATGTGAAAAATATTCTTGTATAAAATGAAAACTTAGAGGAGGAGATGAGGCACATCAAAGAGAGGTTGGTATCAATGGAAACTACTCAGAAGCAAGGAGTTGACATTAGAGATGCCAGTGAATTTGAGGAAGCATATTCTAGTGAAGAAGAAGAAAAATGAGAATTAGTAGAGGAGAAAATGTTAATTATGGTAGCCAAATGGAGTGTTAAATCGAAGATGGAAGTACCTACATATGACGGTAATTTGAGTGTTGATGAATTAATGGATTGGGTAAATTCCATGGATAAATATTTTGATTATGAAGAAGTAGAGGAGGAAAATAAGGTGAAATTTTTTGTTACAAGACTAAAAGCAGATGCAACATTGTGGCGGGATGAAGTGTGGATTGACAAAAAAGAAAAGGTGAGCCTGATATTAGAATTTTGGATAGAATGGTGGAAAAAATCAATAACAAGTTTCCACCCAAGGAATACGAGTGAAATATTTTCAAATAATTTCATAATGTTAGATAGAATTCCATGATAGTGTAGGAATATATAGAAGAATTTTATAAGTTGAATCTTAGAGCTAGAAATATTGAAGAGGATGTTAAAAATGTTTCTATATATCTCGGTGGCTTGAGGTATGAGATTCTAGATAATATTGGTATCCTTACTCTATACACCATTGGGGATGCTTACCAAGCCACTTTTGAATATGAAAAGTATTGCTAAAAAAATTCAAAGAAATTAAGCATTCATGCAAGAGAAAAATGAAAAAAAAGTGTAATAAGAAGAGTCCAATCTACGAAATAAGAAGGAAGAAGCTCCAATAGTCAATCAACAAGATGAGGTGATTCTAGAGGAAGAAGATCATTCTCAAGAGACATGGGTGGAAGAAGAGACTATCATCATAGATGTTTTAGATGTGGGAAACTAGGACATATGTCTTGGGAATGTCCTAATAATGCACCAACATGCCAAAGAGGTGCTCGTGTTGTAGAAGCAAAGGAGGAGAATGATAATATAGCCACAAATGAAGAATTTATTGAAGCAAAAGATTATTTTTTGATGAAGGGAGTGTTGATCCAAGAATATAAGGACTTCAAAGAACTAGCTTAGAGGAAAATTATATTCACAACCATGTGAAAATCTTAAGGTAAGTTCTATAAAGTTTCAATTGATAGTGGTAACATAAAAAAACTTAATCTCCACTGAAATGGTGGAGAAATCAAATTTGAAGAAAATAACATTCTCATCCTTACAAATATTCATGGTTACGAAAAGGTCATCAAATCAAAATCAATGAATAATGTAATATATATTTTTCAGATTGGAAGATATAAGGATGAAATATTGTATGATGTAATGACAGAGGGAGATGACTAGAAGATAGCCTTTAAATCCAATGACGGTTTGTATGAATGACTTCTCATTCCTTTTCAGTTGAAAAATGAACCCGGT
Source organism: Pinus albicaulis (assembly GCA_034641835.2). Lineage (NCBI taxonomy): Eukaryota > Viridiplantae > Streptophyta > Pinopsida > Pinales > Pinaceae > Pinus > Pinus albicaulis. Next base: position 119,534 of record JAXQQM020061275.1, on the reverse strand, counting down.
ACTGTCATGAATGGAGTCCTAAAAGATTTTATTAGAAAATGTTAATTGTTTATTTATATGATATTCTTATGTACTGTTAGCCCCCCTATAAATTTTTGACAAGAAAACAGGGGGCTAAATTGTTGTTGAGCCTTCAAGGAATGCATTTCCCTTACAAACACATCATCCTTGAAGCCTCCTTGTGCCTTTTGTCCTTTGACAAGATCCCCTCTGCTTATTTCCATCATAAAGCCTCTCTGTTTGTGAAGAATTCCCAAAGGCCCTTTTTCCCTCTTATTTCACCCCCACCTAGCCTCTACTTTGTTCTCCCTTGTCTCCCCTTCTATTTCCCTTCTTACCATTCAAATTCCCCCAAAATCCCCTTAAAATTCTACCCTTACCCTTGGATTAGCCATTTTTCCCCTTTCCCCTGCTATCGTTTCCCTTCCTTGGCCTTCAAATTCCATTTAAAGGGCTAAAACCCACTTTCCGACCTTATTATAAGGCCTAGCCCCTTTACCATAAGCCCCTTCAACCACTTCCCCACGTAACCCTTACCCAAGACCAAGTGCTTAAGCCTTGGGAGCCAATCGCAATCGGAACCGTCGGGCGGGTGCAGCCCTTTGTAACAGCAAAAAAATCCGATGCGATTGTTTAGAACGTTAAGTCCCGCGTTGTGTTTAGCACCGTCGATCTATCACAAGGATCCGATGGCAGAGCGCTAATCGCAGCCCCCCACCCAATCGCAATCGCAATGTTTCGAGTGCGCCCTCCGATCAATCGCAAACTTTCTTCTCTGACCTCCGATTGCGATCCCCCGATCCACTCCTCCACCGTTGATCTCCCCGCCAGATCGGACGGCCAGCGCCCAATCGCAAACCCCTTTCCGATTGCAATCGCAAGCCCGGTAGCACCACCCCGATTGAAATCTCCCGATTTGATCTCGTCTGTCTGTTTGCTACATGATCCGACGGTCATCGCTTCTTCCACCCAATCGCAATCAGAAGTTTCAATGTGTGTCTTTTCTGTCCCCCCCCCCCCCAATTGCGATTTCCCGATTAAATCCTGGCTATCCATCTCCCGGTTGATCCTACGTCTTAGCGCTAATCGCTTCACACCCATCGCGCCTCCCTTTCTCCTTCCGATTGATTGTGAGACGTTGATCTAGCCTTCGGATCTAACGATTAGTGCTCAATCGCGTCCTCGCTCCCAATCGCAATCGGAACTTTTGAAATGTATGTTGTGATTGTCACCAGCTCCAATCTCCGATTGCGATTGCTCTGAATGAATCCTAGCTATCCATCCTCTCCTGATCTAACGGTCAAGAAATAATCACCCTCCACCATGATCGGGTCCCGCATTCACGCCTCCATTCATTGTTTTTTCGTGTTTTCCGATGTAATTCACCCAAGTGATAATCTTCGGGCTTTACACTATGCTGTCATTTCTCCGCCATTTTCATTGTTTCTCAACTGTTTCGCCACCATTCCTCTGGCCTCCACAGCAAATCTTCCACTGCCGTCCCCAGATTTTACATTGATTTAATTTATTCCGCAGGGGTCACAGAGAGGCCAATTCAGCGGCCAAGCGGGATAGCAGAGACGGATTTAAGGGATTTGAGCCTGAAATTGGAGATTTAAAGTATTAATCTCGTGTTCAAAGGATTAAGGTTCAGCTTGAAGACTAATGAGCACACCAGCAAGTCATAATTGCACTACCTAACAGCAGAGTACTCTTCTCTCAAAAGGACACCTTCCTATAGGAAATCTCCATGCCCCCTCGAGCCCTGAGACGATTAATTGCACTGACAGAGCTTCATTAAAGACTGTCTGAGCAGCAGTAATGGAGATATGGAGAATCCCACAGACTTTAAACCAGTTAACCAGATCTAGAAGGCAGCACAGAGCCCCAGACAGCTGAGAGGATTACAAGGGTCATATCAAAGGTCAAAATCGACCTGGCAGAGATCTTTGAACCAGTCTTAGAGTACATACAACGTTGCAGAAAGCCATTAAGCAGTAGGGGCGCGAACACTTCCGCCATTCTGTCTTAATGAAACTCATTTAATTGTTCACCTACTTCTGTTTCTTCTTCTTACTCTATAAGAATTCCCAGGAACGAATTGAAAAGGTTGTTGTTCAGTTGTTGGGCATTTTTGTTGTTAGAGGGATTCATTTCGACTGTTAGAACAGTCTTGGGAGGGAGTAGCAAAGTAGTTGTATGTAATAGGCCGGGAGGAGAAGTCTGGACTGTATTAGCCATTGAGCTTATTGTACATGACTAGTTTTGCACCAATTAATCAAAGCACATTTCACAGGATCCTGGTCTATTACTATTGGTGATGTTTTTCTAACTCTGTTTATTTCATTTACACGCTGTTTCATGTTCTACTGGCTTGCATCAGAAGTTTGGCATAGGATTTACCCTTGCTAGGTACCCTATGCTCCTGCTCTCCTTGCCTTAAATGTTTTCTACTTTATGTGTTATTCACTAGTGAATTCATGGGGTTTAACCAGTGCAGCGGATGTTATTGCCTCCTGGCTGATGTATGAACTTGGGGGTTTGCTGCTTGGATGTTTCTTTGTCAAATTTATCTCTGTTTTTCCCTTGGATTTGCTAAAGCAGACCTGGAGTTAAATGACCTCTGGTCTGATCTATAAGCTGCCCCTTCGTCCCTTTTGAGAGCTACCTTTGAGTATGTCCAAGCAGGTCTGGAGTTAAATGACCTCTAACCTGATCTATAGACAGAAAATTGGTTGTCTTTCCTTCTTTCACCTTCCTTCCTTAATGTTCCATCCCACCCTCTAATCTAAAAGATCCTTTAGTGTAGATGACTTTCCCTCTGAAAGCCTTGGCTAGCTGTTGCATGTAATTTCCTTTCATGACTCCATAGCCTAATGGATGGCACAGTTTTGATCCATCCTCTTTGCTGAAGCATCCTGCTGTTTTGTTCCTTTTCCTCCCATTACTTTCTCAGTCCATGATCTCATAACCAACCCAGCAACCCTCCAACCAAAATCATTTTAAACCCCCCCCCTTCGTGCTTCATAGCTAGCCTAATATCTCATTTTGAGCTCTCAAAGATATATTATTCTTTGTTTTATTGGAGAGATCCCTCTCCAGGTCCAAGAGGGCTAGATCCTAGGGCCCCAAAGTGGTTTGATGTTGTCTTATCTTTTGGTATTGCCAAATCTGCCAAAACATAGGAACCCCAACATGTACAATAAAAATAAATAAATAAAGATTTAGCACGAGAAAATTTTGATAAATTTGAAGAAATGTTCCTTCATGAAAACATAATTAGTCCATTTGGGTTTTGTAAGCTCTATAGAGGGATTAAATATGGATTCTAATAATGTGAAATCTACCAAGGAATGGTCTTCTCCAAGGAATATTTATGAGGTATAAATTTTTCATGGGTTGGCTACTTTCTATAAGAAGTTTACCAGAAATTTTAGCCATATATGTGAACCAATAGATGAAACCATTAAGAAGGAACATCAAACATTAAAATGGACACCAATGGCTGAAAGAGAGCTTATATTTTTTAAAGAAAAGATAACTTAACAACCTATCTTATTTCTACTAAATTTTCAGAACCCTTTTCAAGTTCGATGTAAGTGGAATGGTCATTTTTGTTGTTTTAAGTGAGGGTGATAAGTGTATCACTTATTTGAGTGAGAATTTGAATGAATCAAAACTGCGGCATTCTTATTATAAAAAATGATTTTATGTTTTAATTCAAACTTCAAAGAAATTGAGACATTACATTATACAAGGGAATCTGTTTTGTAAACTATCAACCATGCATTGCAGTTTATAACCAGAAAAGAGAAGTTAAATAATAGGTGTGCTAAATAAGTGGAGTTTAAGAATAATTTTACCTTTGTTCTTAATCATATTAATGGGAATACTAACAAATTTATATATTCCATGAGGCGAAGGTGTTCATTTTTTTAGGAATTCGAAGTGAGTACTTTGGGGTTTGGACATCTAAAGGAAATGCACAAAGAAAACCAAATTTTAAAGAATACTATGAAGCATGTGATATTCTAGTGATGCGAGATAGGAGTCCTTGGATTGATTATATGTTTTGGGATGGATTACTATTCAATAATAATTAACTTTTCATACTGAAATGTTCCATCAGAGATAATTTAATCAGGGAAAAAAAGAGTGGAGGACTGTTAGGATAATCTGGGATTGAGAATGATTTTTCTATTTTAAATTATTTTTATTATTTGGTAGGTATGTCGGCTGAAGTAAATAAATTTGTTGAAAAGTGTAGGATGTACAATTATGCCAAGAGAAGAAGGAAAAACACAAGGTTGTATTAGCCATTACCCATTCCAAGTAGTCTTTGGGCTTCTATTAGTATGTATATTGTTTTGGGATTAACTCAAACCCAAAGAGACAATGATTATATTTTTGTGATTGTGGATAGATTTTCTAAAATGCCTCATTTTATACCTTGAACAAAAGCTATTGATGCAACTAAAGTTGCAAACTATTTTTGAAATAAGTTGTAAGATTACATGGCTTTACTCATTTCATACCTTGTACAAAAACTACTGATGTAACTGAAGTTGCAAATTTATTTTTTAAAGAATTCATAATATTGCATGGTTTTCATAAAAGCAATATTCTAGATCGAGATACAAGTTTTGTAGGTTATTTCCGGATGAACCTATAGAAGAAACTGGGCACCAATTTAAATTACAGCTTAGCTTACCAGCTAAAAATAGATAGACAAATGGACATGGTCAATAGGACTCTGGGAAACATCTTGATGTATTTGACATGTGAACACCCAAAGTAGTGGGACCAAGTTCTTACCCAAACTGAATTTTCCTATAATTAATCTCCCAATAGAAGCACTAGAACGATAATATTCCATATAGTATATGAAATAAAACCAAGAGGAGTTTGCGAGTTGAAGAACCTAGGAAACCAAGAAGTCAAAAGTTTTGGAGGTGAAGATTTTGTAGCAAGTATGTAGGAGTTGCAAGAGAGAGTCAAGCAACAAATACAAGAAACCAAAAAAAATAGAAACAACAAGCAGATACAAGAAGGAGATGGTTGGACTTTGAAGTGATAAAATTAGTAATGGCCCATATCAGAAAGGAAAGTTTCCTAAAGGGACCTACAACAAATTGAAACTTAAGAAAATTGTCCCATGTAAAATCCTAATGAAGTTTTCCTCTAATGCTTATGAACGAGAGCTTTCAAAATATGTTGGTATTTCTTCAATTTTTAATGTAACATATGCATATCCCTTCAAGGAGGAAATTGATGCATCTATAGATGAAAAATACCAAACCTATTGGTGGGAGGATAGTCTATCAAGAACAACTCAAAAGGAGATCGAGACAACATTGGAAAAGAGGATGAATAAGAGGACCTACAGAAAATAACACTTTGAGTACTTAATTAAATGGAAAAAATAGTTACTAGAAGATTCTAATTGGATGACAACAACAAAATTTTCCAATTTTGGCATGGAGGTTGACGGATTAATGGAGAAGTATTTTATTCCTTGGGAGTCTAATGCAGGAGCATCCTTACAATTTTTATTTATTTTTCCTACATGAACAATTTCCTCTTTTTTGTAATAATTTCAATTGTGATATTTAGCTACGAGGATCTATGTTTGTTTGGAGTTTATGAAGAGATGTTATCATGGGGGAAATGTAAATATTAAACTTAATGATGTGGAATTTATATTCTATAATAAGTAAAATTAGAGGAAATACTCCACGCCTATTAGTTAAAACCTCTTTTGTCTTAATATTGTTTTTAGGCATGGATTGAAGGAGGGGACCTTTAGTTTGTAATTGGACTATATGCTAATAGAATATATTTTTCTTGTGTAATATTATTTCTATAATATTCAAACCAATGTTTCATTTTTTGTCTATGTATAAATTACATGCTTTTAGTTATATTGTATTTTTTCTTAAGTCTCTATTGTGTGTGTGATCAACCTTTCAAGGACATTCAGAGTCTCAAGATCCAATCATAGGACAATTTGAACCATCGTGAAAATTTTACTTCATTTCATGATCCAGGTGGATATTAGTGGCCACCCACCTATTCCATTTGGACCAGCAGCATCAATTCTTGTAGCTTTTCACATTCAGCACAACTTACTATTTTTAGCAGGTTTTCGGGTCCTCCACTCTTGGAGCCGTTTTGGGGGCTTAATGATCCAGGTGGATATTGGTGGCCACCCACCTATTCCATTTGAACCCCCATCATCAGTTCTTTCAGTTTTCAAGTTGCAACAAAACTTACTATTTTTAGCAGTTTTTCGGGTCTTAAACTTCCGGAGCCGTTTTGAGGCCCTAAACGACGTTTTTTTTGGCATCGTGCCTCCAGCTAATATCATTCCATTCTAGAATGATATTCATGCCGAAAGTTTTATTCCTCGGATAGATCTTTCTAACGAGCTATTGAGCGCATCAAACGGAGATCGTATGCCAAAGTTACGTCCCTAGGAAGTTGAACCACCAACTTACCCAAACGGGGCCCATAGTTTTGGCGCTTCATCTCCTAGGGTTTGGTTTTTGGACGTTTAGAGTTATCCATTATTTCTCAATAATAAATAGGCCCTCGAGCCTCATTGTAACATAGTTTAGAGGTCTGTAGCCACCACATCTCTTCTCAGAGATTTGCTACCAGCACCCTAGCTATTGTATTTCCATTATGTCTATAAGCATATTTTTGTTTTTTGATATTAATGAAATGACGCATTATTTCCGCTGCATCTCTATGTTTATGGTTATTTCTGTATTCTATTGCATTCCTGCATAAATCCGGATCATTTCATGAGGGTAGAGAAGGGTGAGGAGTTTGCGATCTGAAGGTAGGGTGACTAGGAAATCAGTTGAGCGATAAAAAAAAAAAAATCTACTATTGTTTCCAACTAGTGGAAATTGGGGATTAAATTAATTACAGTACAAAACAATATATTAGACATCATGAAGAAATATCCATCACCATTTATATATATTAGCCATCATGTGACCATGAATGCATTCAAGTTCTGAGGAAGCCTTTCCAACGTGACTCAATATTTGATAGGTCAATCCATCATTTTATGGGCTTGAGATAACAAATAAAATCACCATCACTATATATTTCTATATGCCATAAAGCGATTGGGACTTAGCTAAGAAATGAGGAAGCTTCAATAATGATGACTCAAGATTAGCTAGGAAACCCCCCACCATTAATTGTGTCACTCCTCGAGAAATCAAGGAGGATTATGATCATTTAAATTGATACTTATAGTAGTGGAGTGAGACCTGAGACTAGAGATAACATACCCTTGGTCATGGGAAAAAGATATGCCTTAGTGCCTTTGGATTGGATTGGGCTCCAATAGCTAATCTGTAGGTAAACAATTTCAACCCCTTGTGTGAGTCTCTATAAACTTGGGGATTGCATAGGGTGGGGTTGGCATTTGTTGTGGTATAGCAACCGACACTCGAGTAAAGAATCTAGGCCACAACTATTATCATGGGCATAGTTAGGGAGGACCAATTAATGAAAATTAAATAAGTGACCTTGAACCCATTAATACCCATAAGTAGAACATACAACTCTATCAAGTTGTTAGGGAAGGGTAATTTCTTCACTGAGGAAAGTGTCTCACCAAGAGAAAAATTCAGCAAAATTTTCTTGATCTAGTAAAGGAACTTGAAAAAATGGAGAACATTGCTTCCTAAGGGGGTGCAAATAATCAAGGTGGATATCAATGGAAAGGCACTCTTCCAATGACTCAAAAATTCTTTATCTTAGCAATTTTTCTATGTGTTTTTGGATCCAAACGTTTGGGAGCATTTTGAGTCCCCAAAATGATGTTTTTCAATAATTATTATAGCTATGCATTGCCATAACATGCACTGGGTCCAATCAAAATTTGTAATAATTGAGTAGTTCTTTCTAATGGGTTATTGTGCACCCCAAACAAACATTGTACGCAAACATTGCATCATTGAAAAGTTGATGTACCACATAACCACCTTGAGGCCCACAAACATTTTGGCACTTCATTTTCTAGGGTTTTGGTTTTGGAATCATAAGTTTCTTTCATCATGTTAAAATGTCATTCTTTAAACCTCCTATAATAGCTTTTGTGAATGTGTGTAGTCATCGTCTCTCTCTTTGGAGAAAGTTACCATTATTTGGACCAATTTGTGTTCTACAATATTTTGTTTCCATTTCCTATGTTTCCTTTGATTTCATTCCTTGTACAACCTATATCATGATCATGTTGTAATACCAAATAAAAATATGCATTGGTGCAAAAAAATGCTTGATATATTGATAATGAGAGAAGAATAGGCAAAATTCAAACACACATAGTTGTAGTAATAAATAACACATAAATATACAACCCTTACACAATTATTTTCTAGGAAAAACTCCTCTCAAAGAAAAGAATGCGAACCCTAAATTACAATCAATGTATTATTCAAAAATTGAATGGTAACAATACATTATAGAACCTCTATGTTCTCAACAAGAGTGTGCATTGTTAGCATAGATATTTTGAAGAAATTTTGATAGCATAATAATGAGTTAAAACTTAGACTCCACTTTCCTCCATCTCTAGCACTCATTAAATAGGTATAACAAAACCATAAAACCATTAATCTTTATCCAATTCTATATATTGAAAAATAATATAAATTAATTGACCAACTATTATCGCCATTGTGTGATAATGACCTACATTCACTACTCAATAGTTATATCTTACCACTGCCAAACAATTATTCTCTAATACAACTTAGTAATCATTTCCTCCTATTACATGATTGTTTGAAGTCTATGAAACACCTATCCCAACATAAAACAATGACAAACTAAAATTCATCACTAAAACATATTATAATATTACATCACAATGTTAATTGTTTAAACATAGTGCAACATATTATTCACATTACAGAAAACTATTAATCGTCAAACCACAGTTTGAGTTATGTATCAACATAAAAACACATCTAAGAAAACGAATCCTAAAATTCTCCACCTGTCATGTTCTTCTTTCACTCTTGATATTAATTGTAACATCTTACCATAAAACTCTTTACTTTACATTAAAATATATAATAATAATAAATACCTTTAGTTTTATCCCTAAGTTAATACTCATATTGAAATCATATATATACTCATAATGCAATCATATATGCACTCACTAGGACATAACTATATGATATAACATTAATAAATAATTTCTAACATAGTCATTATCCTAACTAAAAAACAATTCTACATAACTCTCAAAACCATTTAACCATTATACTCTAATAATGCATGAAATATAAGTTGAGAAATGTGTTTTACACCTTGGCACATGGTGATGATGTTTATAGCATACTCATAACCTAATGGTTCGGGTTTTTATACAATACACATCATATAAATATTACATGTCTGCAGAGATTATAGAAATGATTTTCTAATAAAACAAGGTATGATTATACCTGTAGCACTTTGTACCCTTTATATTTATTAACATCAGATTGTTTAACTTGTAATTCAGATCCTTCCTAATCTCGAGAATTAGTTTTAATTTATGATAGGGAAATATATGTTATTTCCCACCGTCGATGGGTTTCCCTTGATCAACGACGGTGATGGGTTCTAGGGTGGTTAGGGTATTTCCCTACCCCCTGAACCCTAGCCAATTTTCATTTGGTGCCACTGTTGGGAAACCAAGCTCTATAACTCCTTCATTGTGCGGCCTTCTCCTTTGGCATTATGTTTGCTCCTGTAAGTGTCAACACCCCTTCTTAAACATAGTTATGTCTAAAAATCCATTTCACCTACATGTCTGGTTATTTTGGCTTGTTGGGGATTTAAGAGAGCAACTCAGTTTCTCTTTGTAGCTCTGCTTAACTGTGCGATAGCTTCTCCATCTCAAGGTTTATGTGTTCATCGAACTACATCCGTTCTACAAAGAATCATGGTATCCCACATGGTCTGGTCTCGACAATGGAGTCATAGCCTATGCGGCCGAAGAAGGTATGCAGGTTAACCTTAGCTTCGGATTTGGTTCTAGATTTACAACCCTTCAAGGGCTTAATGTACATATTTAAACAAATTATATTTTCCCTTCTCTTTTGTTTGGACTGTGCATTGCGACTGCTTATTTGTCACACAACTAAACTTGTTTTCCATAATTTTTATTCGTTGAAGAGGGTTTTTTGGAAAAAACTTCACTGTTCAATATATTTTCTAATTTTCACAGTAATGTTAGACCGCAAATATAATATGAAAGTTTTTGAAGTTGTTCAAGCTATGAACTCTGTATTTTTGTTAATATTATTAATTCATTAGGGTATTGGATATATACATGTGAGTTTAGCTTATCTGATACTTAATTTATTTCACCGAATATTGTCAATGAGTTAATCTTAATTGCTTAAATATTTTGCAAATTCATTACTATTCTTCGGTCGAGCATTCATGCTCATCTTGTCTCTATTTTGAAGTTATTGCACCGTCTTTTATATAATTTATATCACAATTCTTGCTTCTCCCCACGAGGGACGGTGGTGTATTTATATTTATTTTTCTATATCATACATTTCAATATTAGATGTTCACTATTTTACTATTTAATATAAATATGTTTACTATATTCATACTTAATTAATTTGTAAATTATTCTGCAGTTTCTATTCTTATTCAGTTTCGTTTCATAGTTTTTAATTCAGTAATTCCTTTTATAGTAGGAGAAAATGATAGATGACCGAACCATCTCTAAAGGGTTTATTACTCAACCCTTATTCCTTGTATTTGTTTTTGTTTTCTTTATAGGACAGACTATCCAATTAGGGGAATTCCTCCCTGAATGGACTAACTGTCCACCGTATCATATTTTTTCTACAGAAGTTTCCCAATTACTTTTACACTATTTTTCTGCTAGATTTAATTAAATCTCCAGTCTCTTGTTCTTTGAAAATAGAGTTATCCTTCCATGAGACTTAGCATACTGAAAAAATACTCTCGGAAATTGTTTACACAACATTCATAATCTGAACATTTATCCCTATCTATTTAGCCTTTTAAACGATAAAGTAGCATAAATAATCTCAGTTATTCTGTAACCAAACTTTCACATTGCAGAGAAAAAATACTTACAAATATTAACATATTTATAAATACTTCATGGGAACTCATTATTCCATTATATTCTAGTATTATAATACTTATCTCAGATAATTATAACTGATGGCATCCTCCCAACCGTGAGAGAGGAAATTACATCCTCAGCTCCCCCCGTGCTCCTCACCAGAGTAGGATTGCGCAATAGTTCTCCTGGAGATATACCTCAATACCTCTGTCCAGACTGTCCTCCAATCTGGTAGTAGAGTTCCATTGGTTTCTACCAGCTCTGGACACTCTCCCTTCTCAGCTCTCTAGTTGTTTCTTTTATCTTGTACAAAACCCCTTTTCTTCTCTAAGATTTTCCTTTTATCCTCAGACGAAAGGTAACTGCCAATAACTGCTTAATCCAACTACTCTAGAATCTTGGAAAAAATTTACCATCAATTTATGAAACACACCATAATTAAATCATTTATTCAAAAGAAAATAAATATTTTTCATAAATTGATTAACATGCTCTTTAATCCTATTTAGATTTAAAGGAAAGTCCAATGTCTAATTTGAAATGTCATTAAAGAAATTATATCCAGGTGTTACATCTTCCCCCACTTAAGGTAAACATCATCCTCGGTGTTCATTCCATTCTAGTGAATAGTTCTAGATAAGCTTCTCGTGCAAATCTTTCATCTTCCCAAGTCACCTCTTCTGGGCCAAAGTGCTTCCATTTCACTTTAACTTGGTTGATGGCTCGCCTCCATAGCGTTATTTCTTTCTGATCGAGAATACATTGAGGCTCTACCAGAAATTTGTCATCCGGTTCCACCTACAACTTGTAGAAATTTTAATTAATAAACAATTATTTATCTCCCCATAGAGATCTTAGTTCCCAATTCATTCCTACCTGAATATTTTGTCAGTGTATTACATGCTTTGGATCATGTACGTATATTTTTAACACAGACACATGGAAAAAATTTTGAACTCATATGCGTCTCGGTAAAGCTAGTAGATAGGCTACCGGCCCCACCCTTTCCAAGATTTGAAAAGGTCCACAGAATCGGGGAGCCAACTTGGCACACGTATTCCACCTTAAATTTCTCTTCTTGGGTCTATTTCTCACATAAACATGATCACCTTCTTCGAATTCCCGATATGTTCTCTTTCAATCTGCATATAATTTTTGCCTATCCTGGGTAGCTTTTAGATTTTGTCGGATATTCTTTACTTCTTGCTCCATCTTACCCAACATTTTTGGTCCAAGCAATAGTTTGGTTTCTGGACTACTCCAATTAATGGGAGTCCAACATTGCCTTCATTATAAGGCTTCAAAGGGACTCATCTTGAGGGATTCGTGATATCCATTGTTGTAAGAAAATTCTAACAAATGTAGATAATATTCCCATTTTGTGGGTTGTTGCATTACATATATTCGTAGCATGCCTTCTAGTACCTGATTCACCCGTTCTATCTGCCCATCCGTTTGAGGATTATATGTTGTGTTAAATTGGATTTGTGTGCCTAGTCTAGTGAACAGTGCCTTCCAAAAGGCTGAAGTGAAATTCACATCTCTGTCTAAGATGAATGTTTTCAGAATTCCATGTAATCTAAACACCTCCCTCATGAATATGTCAGCAATTTGCACAATTTTAAAATTGGACTGTACTGGAATAAAATGAGTTTCTTCTCTCAGTCGATCAACTACTACCATTATAGAGTCATTGTGTCTCTTCAATACTGGTAAGCCTGTAATAAAATACAATGATATAACTTCCCACTTCCATTCTGGTAGGGGTATAGGTTGTAGTAAACTTGTTGGGTGTTGATGATCCACCTTAACCTGTTGAAATTCCAAACATTTAGTCAAGTATTTGGTGATGTTCTTGTGCATTCCTAACCAAAAGTAATATTTTCTCATGGTTGTTAACATTTTCTAGTAGCCAGGGTGTCCATAATAAGAGCTTGGGTGATACTCATCTAATATAAAATATTTTAAAATCATTTGATTAGAAATGTATATCTTTCCTCATAAAATCAATATTTGTTCATTACTGATTGTATAATCTGATTGTTTTCCTTGATTTTCTGCATCTTGTGTTTGTTTCCATAAAAATTGATATTCAGGATCCTTTTTCGCAGCCTCTTTCACCTGTTCTTGGAACTTGAATTCCACACGGTTAAAGTATAACTCATACAAATAATGAAAATTCCTACTTAACACATCAATGACATAGTTTTATTTTCATTTAATGTGTTTCATTTCAAAATCAAATTCGTTGAGGAATGAATTCCACCTGGCTTGGTGGGCATTCAAGTCAGCTTGTTTAAACTAACTAGTCAAGCTACCATGATCTGTTTTCAACACAAACCTTTTTCCCAATCAGTAGTGCCTCCATAATTTGAGTGTGTGCACCACTATGGTTAAATCTATATCATACGCAGAATATCTGTGTTCACGATCTTTCAACTTCCTAGATTCATATGCCAAAACCTTCCATCTTGTGACAACACTGCTCCCACTCCTTCCTTGCAAGCATCAGTGCAAACCTCAAATTCTTTATTTGGACCTGCCACCTTAAATACATGAGCTATAGTCAGCATTTTTTTTAACTTTTCAAAACTAGCGTGGCATTCGATAGTCCAATTAAAAACTTTCCCTTTCTGCTGCAAGGAGGTTATGGGAAAAGAAATTATAGAGAATCCTTCGATAAAATGCTGATAATTGCTGGATAATCCCATAAAATATTGTATGTATCCTATGTTTTTGGGTACCCTCCATTCCATAATAGTTTTTATCTTTTCATGGTCTGCTGCTATACCTTTAGCAAAAATAACATGGCCTAAATATTGGATTTGTTCTTTGTAAAATTCATACTTACTGAATTTGGCATAAAGTTGATGGTCTCTCAAAATTTTTAGCACCATTCTTAAATGTTCCTTATGTTCCTCCATAGTCCTTGAGTAGATTAGTATATTATCAATGAAAATCAGAACAAATTTATACAAAAATGGATGAAATCTGCCATGCATTAAACTCATGAATGTTGTTGGTGCGTTGGTTAATCCAAATGGTAAAACCATGAATTCATAATGCCATATCGGATACGAAAATATGTTTTATTGATGTCTTCATCTTTTAACCATATTTGATGATAGCCAGACCTTAGATATATTTTTGAAAAGACAGTTTCCCCCTTTACCTAATAAAAAATATCGTCTATATGTGGCAATGGGTATTTATTCTTAACAATTTATTTATTAAGTTGTCTTTAATCCATACACATTCGCATCGTGCCATCCTTATTTTTTACGAATAGTACTAAATCCCCCCAAGATGACACACTAGGATGAATATATCCCTTGTCCAGCCTGTAATTGAATTTTAAACTCAGTTAGTTCAGGCGCACTCATTTGATATGTTACTCGTGATACTGGTGTTTCCCCTGGCATTAATTCGATGGTAAAATTGATATCTCTCTTTGGAGGTAGTCCTGGTATGTTTTCCAGAAACATGTCCATAAATTCTTGCACCACCAGTACGTTTTCCATCATAGGGGTATTATCTTTAGAATTTTCGAATCCCACTTGAATAACATAACTTTGACATCCATTTCTGATGAATTTTCCAAGCTAAGATGCAGTAATAGGACGCAACTAAAGTTGTTTTTGAATCCTTTGCAATTCCTAGCGAGTTATGTTTTCAGCCTTATAATAAATGATTTTCTCCTTGCATTCTACTAGTGACCAATGCACTTCCAACCAATCCATTCCCAGTAATATATCATAGGATCCTAAAGGTAGAATTTTCAATTCAAACTTTATATGTTGGTTTCCAACTTCAATGGGATAGTTGGAAACTTTAACATTAACTCTTCTCTTTGCCCCAGTGGCCAATTGTACCAACCAAGGATTTTTAAATTCCTGGCTCTGCAAGTCACATTTTTCCACCATCTGGGGATTTACATATCTTCAACTGGCACTAGGATAAAAAAAAATAGAAACAGGGTGGGAATACAACTTACCTTCCAGTTCAATCATGGTTGACTAGTAATCCACTTGCCGATCCTCAAGTGTCGCGTTGATTCTTGGTATGTTTCGCGCCACGTCCTCCGCCATGGATACCTCTTGCACATTAGTTGTAGTTTCGTTTCTTCCATGGTGAGGACAATTATTATAATAATTTGCCTCACTATATCCCCAACGTTGTAGTGGCGGTTTCTGGATCTACCCATGATCTGGTCTACTGGATGATTTAGTGGATCGTTCTTCTGTTGGCCACTTAGTTCTTTGTTGGTTTCTTCCCTGTTGTCTATTTGTTGTATTTCCGGCAGCATTCTTAACATTTCCAGATCTACTACCTTTGAGTTACTTTTCTTCCCCTTCTTTGGAAGCCAACTCCTTCCATCTTCTCCTTTTACCTTGGACTATTGATAGCACATACATGATTTTCCAATCACTTCATCCATGGTCTTTGTCTTCACAAATTCAATTCTCTCCTTCATATGAGCAGGTAGGCTACTCAGAAATTGTTGTACCTTTTATTTTCATCCCTCATATATGGCACATATCACAATAAGGAGGTAAATTTTGATATGAACTCGTCCATAGACAGTTGTCCCAGTCTCAAATCGTGAAATTATCAAGATTTTTTGTCGTAAAAGAACTCTATTAGATATTTGACTTTAAAATACTGCTGGAATTCGTCCCAAGTCACATTCAGGTCCTCAATTCCTCGCACATTTTTTACTTCTTCCCACCATAATGTGGCTTTTTCCCACAGTCAGCAAATGGCTAGGAGAGCCTTCAATTTGTTGTTATATTCATAGTCTTGAAAATATTTATTCATGTTAATTATCCATGCTTTTGCTACCTATTCAACTTCTCCATCGAATGTAGGAGGTTTAATTTTTCTGAATTCAGCTTGTAGCTCCACTTTCTGCTTCTTGATCTCTTTCTTATCTGAGACATTTCTTGAATCTACTTCGTTATAAGACATGTTTTTATTACTTTGCTGGGTATGGCTACCTTCTAGCTTATCATTAGATTGTTGTCATTGTTCACCTTCTTCTCAGGTGTCTCTTTCCGGAATCAGTTGAGTTGTCCCTTGATTCTGTTTATCCGAGAGGTTTTTAAGAATCCTCTCATGTTCTCACATCAACCTCTTATTATCACTTCTTACTCAAACCATTTATTCTTGTAGTTGTTGCACAGTATCCAGAAGTCTATTGGTTTGTCGTTTCTGTTCCTCGAGCAATCTACTAGTTTGATGATGTTGGTCCACACTCAGCTACACCCACATTTCTGGATTCATTTCTGGGTTAGGCTGGGGGTGATTTTCCCCTGTAGTACTGGGAGCTTGATGTACAAAAACCCTCCTCATTGTACTCATTCAGCCCCTTCTTCCCAATTCTGTGCACATTTTATGCACACCAAATGTTATTTAAGTGGCCCTTCTTGGTCCCCACATATGAACCTGACTCTGATACCACCTGTAACATCTTACCATAAAACTCTTTACCTTACATTAAAAGAGATAAAAAAAAATCAATTTTATCTTTATCCCTAAGTTAATATTCATATTGAAATCATATATATACTCATAATGTAATCATATATACACTCACTAGGACATAACTATATGATATAGCATTAATAAATAATTGCTAAAATAGTCATTATCCTAGCTAAAAAAAAATTCCACATAATTATCGAAACCATTTAAACATTATACTCTAATCATGCATGGCACATGGCGATGTTGTTTATAGCGTGCTCATAACCTAATGGTTCAAGGTTTGATACAATACACATCATATAAAGGTTACATGTCTTTAGAGATTATAGAAATGATTTTCTAATAAAACCGGGTATGATTATACCCATAGCACTTTGTACCCTTGCTATTTATTAATTGCAAATTATTTAACTTGTAATTCAGATCCTCCGTAATCTCGAGAATCGATTTTAATTTATGAGAGGTGTTGTAGCTCCTAGAGACAGCCTTGAGTTGTATAAAGACCAGTGCATAGGACATCTTAACTGCAAGGAGAATATGACTCAACTAATTGGAGTTGACCAGGTTAGGCTTTCATGCTATAATCACTTGGATGAATGGTTTTAATAAGGGTGGAACAAAGACCCCAAAGTTAAACAAAACAATTATGAAAACTACAAAAACTGAGTATAAACTTCAATATGTATAAAATGCATCCAACAGCTTTAAGACAGGATGCTGTAGAGGGGGCTGACTTATAAAATGACACATAGATATCGATTAATATGCAGGCGATGACTGTGGCAGAGGGTGTAGTAGGATATTAACCATAACCGAGCTTATTCAAAGACAAAAATCCATATATACTAGGCCTATGCAAAGATAAGAATCCATATATGTGGACAATTCCAAAGACAAGGATCCATTGTAGTTAATATCAGGAGAATAGTGGAAGAGATGAAAAATGAAACAAAATATCATGCCTAAGCTATATTTAAAGCACTATAGATGAGTAAACATGAGTATTTGTAATGATAAAGTCACATTTAAACATAGGAGCACTTGCATTCCAGAGCATAGATATTAGAAATGTGGAGATATGTGAGATGAACATTTTTATTAAAAACATAGAGAAGAGCTACAAATTGTGAATCACCCAGATCAGAATCCCAAATTCCAACAAAGCTTCTTATTACTGAGTCCCTACGGGATCTTCAACATCAAATATAAAAATTCATATAACATACATACAGAATGTTGAACTAGTGAGTCATTTGGAAAATATGGAACCCTGTAGATGTCTTTTCTTTCTTCTTTTATAACATTTTCAAGGGCCATACGCGGAAAGATATTTTGGGAAAATATATTTTTCACGTGCCTGTATGCAGTTTCAAGTCTTAATCAAAAAATCAAAATTGATGATGGGGTAGAACGCTTCTCATCATCTTACAAATCAGGCTCGTAGTCATTTCTAGTGAAAATAACACAATTGTCTAACTGAAAGTAAACATTGCAGGAGTGAAATATGAATTTCACTCGAATATTGAAAGTAAAAAATAAAACAAGAGGCCACATGGGCCCAATCATGAGCTAACAATTTTGTTGGTGGGACGGAGTCGAGGTTGTAGTTGGAGAAGGCAGTACTGTGGTTGTAGAGGATTTGGCTTTCTTACTGGTAGAAGGAGTGGATAGAGGAGCAGATGTGGTGATTGATGAACTCGCATGATCATTGCACCTCTGCCAAGTGTCGGCTGCAGGATTAGGTATCGTAGTGAAAGCATCGACCTGAATATGCACTTTTTTTAGCTTGATATAACTCGCCAGAGTGAGCAACCATTGTTTCACTTGATGAAGAAGAGAGAATTCTTTACCGAGTGATGCAATTATGGTTTCAGCCTTAAGCCGAGCGGTCTTCTTAGATGGTATGTCAGTCTGATTCATCAGTTCTGTCAGTCACCACTCATATGCTGATAACGGTTGAAGAACCGCATTTGAAGGCTCCCATCATGATGGGAGGCCGGCGAGTGTCAGTTCAGTCCATTCCGTTTTGAACTATTCCAAGCTTGTCACCATCCTTTCCAAACTGCCCAATGCAAGGTTGCGCGCAGCTTCCTTTTCCATCACCCTCTGGCATTCTGATGCCTCCTTGAACCTGCTCTTGATTCCTTGTTTGGCCAATTCTTCTGAACTCAAATAATTTAGGAGGGAAATATACCTTTTGGTGTTTTCAACCTTAGTTGAAGCGTCTGTATACCCTTCATGTAGATTTCTTCTGAATTGACGTACCACGACCTTCTTTTCTTCAATGAGGGTCAGGAAAGCCCAACGCTTCTTTACCTCCATAATAATGTCTGTCCAAATTAAGTAGCGGGCATCCAAAAGGGTGATGTTTCCTTTCATCTGGATATTAAGGTCCTGGATAGTCTTCTCCTGCTGCAGCTTTTCTCGATTCCCCTCTTCTATTTCCTTCTGTAGAGCCACTACCTTTTTGGACTTCTCCTTGAGGCAGGCCTTGAGATCCTGGATCTTCTATCATGCTGTCTGAACCTGCTTCTCTGCTACTTGAAGTTCACCCAACGCTGTGGTTAGCTGCTCGAAGAGTGAGATGGATCCTTCAAGAGGTGGTGCGGAGCATACATGTGCATCCCAGTTTTTCTGCAGCTCGTCCGTCTTCCACTAGAGGGTGGTCATCTCGTCAGAAATTTTAACCCTCTCTTATTTCTCCTTAGCAAGGGAGTCTGCCAGATCCGCTTTTTCCTTTTCTATCTGGGCTAATTCAGTAGTTTGTACGTGCTGAAATCCGGGCATATTCAGCTTATGTTTCAGAGCTGCAACCTGTTTCTGCAACTCCGAGATGACATGGCCCTGAGGATCTGCTTTATTTCTCCCTTTTCCCTTCACAACAGCTTGCAAACTGCGTAGGTCATTAATATTATCCATTCTAAGGTTATCGGCCACTTGGCTGTACTTGGTTTGGAGCTTCCTTAGAGTGAGGGAGAGCTTCACAACCTCATCCTTTAGCATATCACCGAAAAAATGGAATAGATTGCACTTATCAATTGGTGGGACTTGTGACATGTTTACTTCCACTTCCAGCACTCTATAACTGGTGGTCCCAGCCTCTGGATCTAGCACCACTTCAATCATGGCCATTACCAATTGTTCTTTATCAATATCAATCTCGGCAAAAAACCGAGTATGATATTTGTCTACATATCCCTCTAATTCCGACCAGTGCTTTTCCCTGATAGCTCTATTCTTCCCCTTCATTTCATTCTCCACATTTGACCTATTTATAGAGATGGCTTGTGAAACTTCTGAGAAATCAGAAGATGATGGACCATCATGTTTTACCACAAAAACTGCTTTTCCCTTGTCAAATTGACCATACAATGTTACTTTTTGCAACGATTTCTCTTCTCCGACACTTTCTTCATCATTGGTTGTCTTCCTTTTGGAAGGTGGAGAACCTTCTCCTGAGGCTCAAGATTCTTCCACCTGTTTCTTGCATGCTTCTTGTGTCGAAGTAGTGTCTCATTTTTTCCCTGTCGCAGATGAATCGGTCTCCATATGTGAAAGAAAAGGCCAGGTATCAAGATTAGCTCTCCACTCAATGAAGGGTATAGTTTCGTGAGCATAAGTAGTTGATTTAATATTCTTCCTTTTACTTGAGATGATGCCTTTCGGATCATAGGGCCAAGCTTTCCCTTGCCTTAAATCCATACCCTTGAGCAGGTTTTCCACTATGGGGAGGGCATGCCTTGAGTTAACAATGAAGGGGCCGATGGTTGTAGGAAGTTTAAGAAGGAACCCCTTTTTCGCAGGGAGGAAGTGGAGTTGGTCAGCCTTCAAGGTCTACCGGAGGTACTCCAAGGCGTAAATCTGCATGGAGGGAAACACTGGCAGTCTGTAAGGGGGAACTTTTGCACCGTAAACCCTGATCTCAGTGTAGTCGTCAAATAAGTACCAATCTCCTGTGCTTTCTTCCTCACTGTACTGTAGCCATCTCCTTTTTTCAGGAAAAATCCTAGGTGGAGGGTTGTCGTGAATAATTGTATATGCTATTGTCATAAATTAATTCAAGAAATTTGAATAACCCACCCCATTAGCCAAATGATGTACTACGGGGTTCCAGTCAAAGATAGCTCTTGGTTGAGAGGTTATTCTAGAAAAATTTTCCAGACCCAAACCCTCGAACTTATCAGCCTGTTGAAAAAGGAAGAGGTAAACACCATGGAATAGAAATGAAAATGGCCAGTGGCCGGGAGGTCTAGAAACTAGTTTTGGATGGCGGAGGCCAAGAAACCAGGGATATCCAAAACAACCCCTGATTGTGACATTAACCATAAAATGGCTACACACTCCTTCGTGACTCGCTCCGCTCCTTTTATACCTAGCAACCCCGCAATGAGAGAAACTGTTGGTTGTAGGTCTTCTTTGAATGTATTCAGAGGGACTGATTCTGAAGACGGGAAAGATGTAAGGTGAGAATCGGAGATAGTTGCGATGAAATCTCTCTGTTGCCTCCAAGGTAGCTTGGAAAACTGACGGGATAAAGACATTTCAGTGAAACTAATATAGTTAGAACTGGGAGGATAACGGAGAGCTTTCCTGATGATCTCGGGAGATATACTAAATATCTTGTTCCCTTGAGTCGATAGGAACATGTCTCGGTGCTCATCATATGCTTCCCTGAGCCAGCAAATTAATTCCACAATAGGGTATACGGGCGGAGTAATTTGGTGGTATAACCCCGACAAAACAACTCTGAACCTATCCTTGTTTTCTATATGCTTCCTAAATAGGTCAGGTTTGACGCTACTAATAAAGAAAGGGTATTGTGGGTCTCGAATGTGTATTTGCAAGTCTGTGAAAGGCTTAGGTCTAGGGGTAGCCCTAGACTCGCGAACTTGAGGGGTTTCGGGTTTAGAATTCTTAACCTTGACTTTACCCATGACCATTATGAAAATGAAAAGAGGAAGGAAACCAGATAGTGAAAAAGGGAAGGAATACCTGCGGAGTAAGGAAAATGCTCGGGGAAAAAGACGCAGGGAAGTTGAAAGTGACTTGGCAGACCTGGTACTGGACACTCGCGCTTTAGCTAATCAGTATCTCATAAAAGGAAGTATTTTACCACAGTGAGCACGGAGCAGGGTTATATGGCTTCAAATTGCCCAGAAAACGAGACTAGGATGACACTTGTGGGGCTAACATCATAAGGAAATTAACACTGAGATGTGTGGCATCTGGTTATTTTCTATCAGAGTTCGGTTAGGTGTATACCACATGTCGAGTTAAATGTCGGTACTGGTCATGTACCGGGTGTCCTAGGACTTACCTTACCATTGTATTTGTAGCGCCAGATGTCCTCCGTGGTCGGGCCCACTAGAAAGTCCGACGGGGTTTTGGAGCAGCTCTAAGCCCGCGGCCATTACCCCATGGAGTATCTGTCTCGGGTCCCATCATATGCCATGTCACCACCATTTCGGGGGGGGTGAGCTTCCGCCTTCCCCCTGCCATCCTTGATCCCCCCGTAATTCTTCACACGCCTTTATCCTTTGATTACGTGGAGTATGGGCGGGCCCTGCCCTGTGCAACTGTCTTGCGCCTTTATCCTCTCTGTTTCATGTGAAGCTTTACCACAAGGCTACAATATATATATGATGCCTTGTCCCTTTTTTTATATGGATTTCATTTCATATTAACCCATTCACTCTTTTAAATATTTCTCCCTTTTATGCTTTCAGGTGATCCGCCTTTATAAGCTTCTTAGGGCTAAGGTGGTGGATGATATAACAACAAGAGGGACATCTATGTCATTTCCCACCATCAATGGGTTTCCCTTGATCAATAACTGCGATGGGTTCTGGGGTGGTTAGGTTATTTCCATACCCCCCGAACCCTAAACAATTTTCATTTGGCGTCACTGTTGGGCATCCAAGCTCTGCAACTCCTCCATTGTGCGGTGTTCTCCTTTGGAATTCCATCTGCTCCTGTAAGTGTCGACGCCCTTTCTTAAACATGGTTCTCTCTAACAATGCATTTCACCTATATGTTTGGTTATTTTGGCTTGTTGGGGAATTAAGAGAGCAACTCTGCTTCTATTTGCAGCTTTGCTTAACTGTGCGATAGTTGCTCCATATCGGGGTTTATGTGTTCATCGAACTACATCTATTCTACAAAGAATCATGGTATCCCACAGGGTCTGGTCTCGAGAATGGAGTCATAGCCTATGCGGCCGAAGCAGGTATGCAGGTTAACATTAGCTTCTGGTGTTTTCCAATTATTTTTCTCTGATTAAATGAATGTAGTATACCAAATGTTTCTCTTTCTATTGATCTCCTATTTCCAGGTTTGCAGAGCTTGCTTTCTTAAGCCACAGAAGGTAAGTACGTTATCACTACACTGTAGAATTTCTCATTCTCTGTTATGGGTATGTTTATTTGTATTTCTTGAGAGCTAACAATGTTTTGTTCTCTCCCAGCAAGTACCGCCGAAACCCCCAATTCCTTGAACGTTTCTGTCATTATGGGTTGCATTCGTTTAATTCCTTTCTTGTCTCTTTACAGGTATTCTGAAGTCCTTCAACGTAGCTAGTTTTTCTCGTTCCATTCAGGATTGTTCTTAAGGGTTCGAAAAATGGTTACTATGTTTTTTGGGCGAGCATAGAGCTCTATGCTTCGGATTTGGTTCTAGATTTACAACCATTCGAGGGCTTACTGTACATATTTAAACAACTTATATTTTCCCTTCTCTTTTGTTTAGACTGCGCGATGTGACCACTTATCTGTCGCACAACTAAACTTGTTTTCCATCATTGTTATTCGTTGAAGAGGGTTTTTTGGAAAAAACTTCACTGTTCCATCTCTTTCCCAATTTTCACAGTAATGTTAGACCACAAATGTAATATGGAAGTTTTTGAAGTTGTTCAGGCTATGAACTTTGTACTTTTTTTAATCTTATTAATTCATTAGGGTATTGGATATATACATGCGAGTTCATTTTATCCAATACTTAACTTATCGCACCGAATATTGTCAATGAGTTACTCCTATTTGCTTAAATATTTTTCGAATTCATTACTATTCTCCAGTCAAGCATTCACGCTCAGCTTGTCTCTATTTTGAAGTTATTATGCCCTCTTTTATATAATTTATATCACAGTGTTTGCTTCTCCCCACGAGGGACACTAGTGTATTTATATTTATTTGTCTATCTCTTACGTTTCAGTATTAGATGTTCATTGTTTCACTATTTAATAAATAGATGTTTATTGTATTCACACTTAATTAATATGCAAATAATTTTGGAGTTTCTATTCCTATTTAGTTTCGTTTCTTGGTTTTTACTTCAGTAATTCCTATCATAGTAGGAGAAACTAATAGATGACCACACCATCTCCAAAGGGTTTGTTACTCAAACTTTAGTCCATGTATTTGTTTTTGTTTTCTTTACAGGACAGACTCTCCAGTTTGGGGAATTCCTCCCTGAATGGAGTAATTTTCCTAGTTAATTTTCCACTCTTGTTCTGCTAGATATAATTAGCTCTTCAGTCTCTTATTCTTTGCAAATAGAGTTATCATTCCACTAGACTTATCATAATGCAAAAATACTCTCGGAAATTGTTTATACAACACTTAGAATTTGAATATTTATCCCTGTCTATTTAGTCTTTTAAACGATACAGTAGCACAAATAACATTTAATTTTATGTAACCAAACTTTCACATTGCACAGAAAAACTACTTACAGAGATTAACATATTTATAAATACTTCATGAGAACTCATTATCTGTTCTATTGTATTGGTCTTGTAATACTTATCTCATATTAGTATAGATGATGGCATCCTCCCATCCATAAGAGATGCAATTACGTCCTCAGCTCCCCCCGTTCTCCTCACTAGAGTAGGATTGCGTAGTAGTTCTCCGGAGGTAGACCTCGAGACCTCTGTCCAGTCTCTCCTCCAATGTCAATAGTAGAGTTTTGCTGGGTTCTACCAGCTCTGGACACTCTCCCCTCTCAGCGCTCTAGTTGTTCTTTTTCTTATATACAAAACCCCTTTTCTTCTCTAGGATTTTCCTTTTATCCTTAGAGCAAAAGTAACTGCGAATAAGAGCTTAATCCAACTATTCTAGAATCTTGGAAAACTTTTACCATCAATTTATGAAAACACACCATAATTAAATCTTTTATTGAAAAAAAAAATCTGGTTCGTAAATTATCTTAATTAACATGCTCGTTCATAAATTGATTAACATAATCCTATTTAACTTCAAAAAAAATCAATGTCATTAATCGAATTTAACTTTTTAAAAAAACCAATGTCTAATTTGAAATGTTATTAAGCAAATTAAATCCAAATATTATATTAATAAAATTATTAATTTTTATTTAATCTGAAATTTTAAATAAAATAAATATAATTATAATATTTTTAACTCTATTATTATCTAGCCCCCCTCACATATATAATCCAATCACGAACTAAATATACTGTGGGCGAACCATAGAAATTTTGGGAGCATTGTGAAAAAACTGCCACTCTTTTTCGTCGTGCCACGATTCCGTGGGGCCCAGAACGGGCAATGTCGTGTGAATAGGATTTAGATGTGCCAACCCAGAACGGGTGATCTCGTGTGAATAGGATGTAGATGTGTCAACCGATCAAGACAATCTTATAGTGAAATTATTTATATATTATGTAAATTTCATTATTGAAATTAATTTAGTTATGTAAATTAAATGGTTAATAAATATTGATAAAAATCAATCGTTTTATGATGATGATAGTGGTGGTTACTATATGTTAAAACCAATGCATTTTATTGGATTTTAAGAGGGAAGAAAGATTCTAAGTTTGATTCTTCAAAATTTTGTGTTTTGGTTAAAGAGAACAGAAATAAGTGTTCCAATATAGCTATAGGTGGGATGGCTTAATAGGTCAAGAAGATTGGAAGTGTGGCAGATGGTAGGGAATTGAGAGAGAATGTGAGTAAGAGTAGGGCAGTCTAAAAAGAAGTGCTTTTCATCTTCTGTCTGCTTAGGATTGCAAATATCTTTCCATGGGGTCTTGGTGGAGATTCTACTGTTCCAAGGGGTCTTGGTGGTGATTCTATCATTCCAAGGGGTTTTGGGAATAGACCACCGCTGCTCAAGATTGCAAATATCTTTCCATGGGGTCTTGGTGGTGATTATATCGTTCCAAGGGGTCTTGGTGGTGATTCTATCGTTCCAAGGGGTCTTGGGAATAGACTGCAGTCTGATCTCACTTTTAAGCTCATGAGAATTAGTTCTTTCTTATCATTGGACGTTCTTTCTTATCATTGGACAACACGGAGAGATAATTCCTATTATCAAGGGTGGGGTTGATCACTTCCTTATTGGGAGGAGAGGCGCATTCTACAGCCTAGTATGACCGGAAGCCAAAATAAAATAAAATAGAAACTAAAAAAAAATTTAAACTTACATAACCATATAAATAAACAATTTTAAATAACTGAGAGATATGGTAAATAAATAAAACTTGTTTTTTTATATTTACTCCATAAACCTCTATATTTACATAAACTCAAAAAATAGGTTTTATTTAGGTGAAACCTATGGGCCAAATACCATGGGACAAATACCATGGGCCAAATACCATATTTATAAAAGAGGTATGGTAAATGAATAAATATAAAAGAGGTATAAAGAGGTAAGGTAAATCAATAAAAATAAATCAAATAGAATTAGAAATCAACATCTAATTATATATGAAGTCTATGGCCCAAATATCATGGACCAAATTATTATTAATACCATGGGAAAAAAGTGTTATTAACCCTACCATTAATATTATTATTATTATTATTATTATTATTATTATTATTATTGTTAAATCTAATATTCATATTAATATATTATAATATTAATATTATAAAATTTAGTAACTTTAGATTAATACAATATTAAATTTGTTATATTATAATATATATTAATATACCATAATATATATATATATATATATATATATATATATATATAGGAGAGAAGAACAAAGACATATGATGAAGGTGGACAAATAGGGAGAGATGGAGATAAACTTAAGGAGAGGGAAGAGGAGGAATGAAGAGAGAGAGAGGGAGAGAAGTGAGAGAGGTAGAGAAGGGTAAGAGAGGGAGAGGGAGACAAAAAGATGGAGGTGGGAGATAGAGAAGGAGAGAGGGAGGTAGGAGAGAAAGGGAGAGAGAGGAAGGATGAGACGAGGAGGAGAGAGGGAGGGAAGAAGAAAGGCATAGAGAGTGAGAAGTGGGGAGAGAGGGAGTGACAAGGGAGAGATGGAGAGAGAGTGTGTATGTTTAAGGGTGAGATAAAGAGATATAGAAGGAATGATGGAGACAAGGGGGGAGAGAAGGAGAGAGAAGGAGAAAGGGAGGGATAGAGTAGCATTGTTGGACAAAGAGATATAGTGATGTGGGAAGAGAGAGGATTGGAGGGTAGAAAGCGATAGAGAGAGAGGATTGAATGGAAAAGAGAGAGAGAGAGAGAGAGAGAGAGAGAGAGAGAAAGGGGGGGGGGCATAGAGGGAGGAAGAAGATAAATGGAGAGAGAGGAAGAGAGTGATGGGGGAAGAGAGAGGATTATAGGGGAGAGAGAGAGAGAGTGATGGGGAAGAGAGAGGGAGCTAGAAGAGAAAGCAAGAGAGAGGAAGGAAAAGAGAGGGGACTTGAAAGAGAGGAGGAGAGAGGGAGGGATAGAGATATGGAGTTGGAGGGGGAGAGAGGGAGGGGTATAGAGATGGAGCTAGATGGGGAGAGAGGGAGGGAAGAAGAAAGACATAAAGAGTTAGTATTTGAGAGAGAGAGGGAGTGACAAGGGAGAGATGGAGAGAGAGTTTGTATGTTTGGGGTGAGATAAAGAGACAAACAAGAAGAGATGGAGAGAATGGGGGAGAGAAGGAGAGATAGGGGCATATAGTAACAAAGTTGGAAGGTGAAGATAGAGAGAGAGAGAGAGAGAGAGAGAGAGAGGTGGGAGAGAAATGAATATAGAGAGTGAAGAGAGGTAGGGAAAGAGGGATGGAGATTGAGGGGGAGAGAGAGGGAGCTAAGAATAAAGACATATAGAGTGAAAGGTGGAGAGAGAGAAAGAGAGGGAGTGATAAGGAAGATGGAGAGAGAGGGAGAGAAGATAGTAGGAGGGAGGGGGATAGGAGGAGGGACTAATAGATAGATAGATTGGAGAAAGAGAGTGTATTTTTCGGGGTTGATATAGAGAGACAAAGGGAGATAGAGATATAAATGGAAGGTGAAGATAAAGAAGAAATAAATGGAGAAAGGGAGTGAGGGACAAAGAGATTGATATATCTGGAGTGAGAGAGCGTGTGTGTTTCGCGGAGTGTGATAAAGAGACAAAGGAGAGATGGAGGGATATATATATATATATATATATATATATATATATATAGATGGGGGGAGAGGGAGAGTAGCATATTTCTTGCACCGGGTGCATTTATTTCAGTGTACATGGTGATTTCTAATCCTATTTAATTGCTTGCACTAGATGCATTGATTTTAGTGTAGATGTTGATTTATAATGATATTTGATTACTTGCAGTAGATGCATTGATTTCAATGTAAATGATTTATAATCCTATTTGATTGCTTGAACTAAGTGTAATGATTTTAGTGTAGATGGTGATTCTAATCCTATTTGATTGCTTACACTAGATGCATTAATTTCAATGTAGATTTTGATTTCTAACTATATTTGATTGCTTGCACTAGATGCATTGATTTAAATGTAGATGATTTCTAATCCTATTTGATTCCTTGAACTAAATGCATTGATTTCAGTAGAGATGGTGATTTACAATCCTATTTGATTTCTTGCACTCGATGCATTGATTTGATTACAGATTTTGTTTTCTAATCCACTTTTCCTACTTGCACTAGATAGATTGATTTGAGTGTAGATGTTCACTTCTAATCCTATTTGATTACTTGAATTAGATGCATTGATTTCAGTGTAAATGTTGTTTTCTAATATTATTTGATTTATTTCATTAAATGCATTGATTTCAATGTATATGTTGATTTATGATTTGAGGTAATTGGATGTATGATGGTACATTAATTTTAAAGTCATTGGATCAATAGCGTGCATTGATTTCAGTGTAAGAATAAAAAATTATTGACAATGTACATTGATTTTTGTGTTATATTAATTAAGCCTAGTAATATTGGAGAGCAAGAAAGACAAAGTATGATGTTTACTACAACAACTCGAGCTAAATATTTAAATGTTTTACGATTCCAAATTTCCTTTTCATATAATCGATATGAAAAGATAACAAAACTAACAAGGGTGACAATAAGAATAGTAGAAGAAATTTCCTTTTCGTATAATTGGTATGAAAAGATGACAAAACTAACAAGGGTGACAATAAGAATAGTAGAAGAAAATAGTTTGAGATTGATCACAATGAACACTATTTGTAATTGACTACATTCTTATTATTCACATTTTCTATCATTCAATATTATTACATTGTCACTTTCCATTCAAAATTTTTATTTCTTCATTTTTCATCATTAAAGTTATTTTACAATATTTATCATCTCAAAAAACTAAGGTAAGTAAGAAAATTTAAAATTAAAACAACTCAATGAAACTCAGACATATTTAGCATATTTAAAATGGTTATATTAATATTAGATGTATTTACATATTATTGATAAAATTAATCAAATGTTCCTCATATTATTGATAGATTTTCCTTTATGCACACGACTAAAACCAACCTAGATCCATCTTAACTCCGGATCTATCAAGCACCGAGAGGGATCAAATATCTTGAGGTGAAAACCCTTCCTCAAGTTTTGCACTCAAAAAAGAGTTTTTCACCTTGAGAGATTTGATCCCTCTCAGCGCTTAATAGATCCGGAGTTAAGATGGATTTAGGTTGGTAGTATATTTTAGCTTCCTTTTACCCTCTAGCTCCTGACCCTCCCAAAACTTGACCTTAAACTTGGAGGTAATAGTATTTTTGATATAATCTTTGTGTAATATTCCCAAAATGGGACTGCTAGCAAGGCATGCCTGAAAAACACATTTTTTAGGAATGTATGCTACATGTTTGAAAGCCAACCCTTGGATTCCTTAGATATGATAATATAAGACCCAAATCCAAGAGGGGATTAGAAAAAAATCTTTCTAGGTGGGTTAAACAGATCTCCCACACCTAGTACAACTGGAAAATACCCAAGAATGGGACTGCAAGAACACAAAGTAACACTGCCCAGAAAATAACGTAGTTTTAATGAACAACAGTAAAAGACCAATATGGTAGCTCAAAAATAGATTATACAACAGTGAATCAGATTTACATTGTGGCCCATTCAATGTACAAGAGAAACATGGAAGACGTTTATGGAGAAAACCCTCTAAAAAAGGTGTTGCAACAATGTATTTAACTATAAAAGCCTTGATAGTGTTATTTTATTGAGCATACAACAGTTGCAGGTTACAAATCAGATCTAGAATAGATCTGTGTACAAAATATTAGATCTATATCATATCTGTACACTATATTGTCTCTATTTTACATACCCCTTGGGGTTTTCAGCAAAACATGAAGCATATGGAGTAGATTTGAGATCTCATGCAGCAGATCTGCATATTTATTCAGAATATCTGAAGCTTATACAGGATTATTCAGATCAGATCTGAATATGACATGGATAAGAACATAAATCCATGGATCACCACAGTGAGATGCAAATTCTCATCACTAGAGATCACTCCTGAAATTTTGCCAAAACTCCCTGCAACTTTCCTCTTGCAGATAACGTGGTCCTGGAAGAAAAACTACGTTGTAGACTTGATGAAAAGTTTGGCCTGATGCCAAGGTATGGGTCTAAAGCTCCAATGATCCAATACACTCTTGCCAGGGGGATAGAAGGCGTTCCCACTGAAAAGAGGCACTAGAATGGCTTAGATCTGAATAGATCTAGCCTCCACTTGTTGTAGATTACAAAGACAACCAAACCCTCAACAGGATTTATGTTGTAGTTGGAAGTACAAGCTTGGCCAAATGTCGGATAGTGGACAAGAAATGCAAGACTCTTCCAAGAGGCCTCTGTTAGGACCTCATAATGCACCTTTTTGAACTTACATTTTGCTATCATTCCACTCTTTTCCCAGCCCATATTCAAAGCTTATATTATCACTCTCATCCATTATTCCAAAGTTATATAACATTCTTCTCTTTACTATATGTTTAATTTGTTTTACATGTAATTTTACATTACTTTCATATTTAATCATTAATCGAAAACATATAGTTGCTAAGACAGTTTGAAGACTATATTTAATTCATCATGGTTGTTTGAAGACTGTGTTACTGAAACAGTCAACATAGTACACAAATCCCGTTGCTGAAACAACCGTGATTTGCGATTCTAAAGCAGCATTTCAGGCACAATAGCAAGAAGAAAAGACAAGTAAGGAAGCTGTTACACTGGCCGTAGAAATTACACCTTGGAGCCAGCACCATCGTAACCATTGTAATAGTATTTTGCTATGGAAGAACAGAATATTCTATTTTAGTATAGAAGATCAGATCGGGTTAAGAATAGGATATTCTATGATGTAACCAATTGTGTAATAGATGTCTCCTCTTTAAAAAGAGGAGACATCAGCATTAGCGGGGGGGATAGACTACAGGAGATTTGTTTTGAACAGACTTATAGAGAGGGGCGTGAATCCTTTGTAATATGTTATTTCTTTTGACAGATGAATAAAAGCTTGTTCTAAGCATTTCATTTTAGTTCCTTCTCCTGGGGAATCTTGTGAGAAGGAAAGGGCCCACCTTCTTCACAAGATTCACCCATTTATTTCCGTAGTGTGTTAGCTGTTCTTTTCATTTACGCCTTGTTAAATTCTGTTTGCTAAAATCTTTTATGCAGTATTGGAACTCTCTTATCTATTGCTGAAACTTTGTTTCCATTAATTGTTACATTGTTTTCATACAATTCATTCTTAGGTAATTGAGGATTATTTTAATTGGTAATCTTGTTTATAGAATGAATTTGTGAAAGCGTGGTAATCAGAAACAGGTGCTGAAGATTCCTACTTGGGGAATAGGGTCCTGTTCTCTGTTATAGCATAATTAGTCTTTACTTCTGCAGATTGGTTTCCTTTCCTAGATTGTTATCTTTTTAATGTAATCCAGGATTCTTTTGGTGATTGTCTGTGATAGAAATATTGTCTTTGTTGTAACTCAAGTAGAACTTCAGTTTGTGTGAAGCAAGGTCTGATTAGTGTAATTGTTACTACAACTTTTCATTACTTTTGAGATTGAGCATATATAGTGTCTGATTTCCTTTGAAATAAACAAAATTCCCTGGGTTGATAATTTATGTAGCACTTGATTGTTTAAATTAATAAGAAATTAAAGTGACCAACTGCCTCTCAAGGAAAGAGGTGGGATTCTTGATCAGGAACACCTAGTGCTAAACAACACTATTCTCTGCTAAATATCCAGGAGAATGAGAAATGTCTAAACAGACATGTTCTTCCAAAGCAATAGGTTCAACAACCTTCTTCTGTTGTTCTCCTCTTTCTTTTATAGGATAAAAGTCTTGCAAAACCCTAAACCATCTCAAAGGTTTAGCTCTTTCCACATGTGTAGCCTCCAACTAGAATTGCGTTGTGCATCTAGGAGGTACATTGCATCTGGACAACGATGTGGATTTGGTCATTTTGACCCAGTCAATTGTCACAATCCCTTTCACACATAAGGGAGTTTTATTAAGGCAACCCAGATTTAGCCTTGTTCACATGGGCATTGATTTATTTTGTTGTTTTAGGAGTTTAATTTATCATCCTTTACAATTTTATTCTTGCAACAAGAAAGTGAAAACAAAATTTTATATTCCTATTAGCTTGGGCTAATTAGGAATATTACAGCCCTCCCCTCCAAAATGTTGCTTGTCCTCAAGAAATTGATAGAGTGAGTGCTACAACTCCTTCCTTCTTCTATTGGTGACACCATCAAGTGATAAGCCTCCTCCATGAGCTGAGTGTTCACCAAACCATCCTCCCATGAATTGTTTCTTTAATTTTTTTATGAGAGGTAAGTGACCCATCCCATAAGGAGTTAAGAACTCAAGTGAAACAATCATGGCTGAACCAAAACTCTCCTTGAAACATGTAGCATAAGGTACATGGAGAGTCTCCATCCCATGTGGCTCATACATGCTCCTCATCCTCCCTCCATACAAACCCACAAATAGTACAAGTATATCATCAATGTATGGAAGCAAAACTATGTGCATACAAACAGAAAATTGAGCATGAGGAGGTGGGTCATAATCCCACATATGATACCAACGCAGTGCATCTCCTCCCTGCCTCAAATCAATACATGGTAAGTGGTTTTCCCACCACTTACTTGCTACCCAATTCATCTCACTATCTTTTAAGGTGAGAGATATGTTTGGTGCCTTGGGGAAGCACCCATCATGATAAAAAATCTCCCTTTGCTCATTAAGGGAGTGGCCAAATTCAGAAATTTTAATGGCCCAATAGTTGCCATGAGATTTACATGATACATTACTCCTTTGAGGAGTCATGGCCTGCATAAAAATGGTAAAAGAACATGTACAATCAGAAAATAAAACTTGCTTATATGAACATATCCTTTACCAACAAGGTCTCTCATACACATGGAGTTGTGCATGGATCTTTCTCCTCTTTCCAAAGAAGGAAGAGATGACTGAAATGACTCTTGGATAGAATCCCATGGCTGCCCAACTCCACATAGCTCATGCATTCTTGAAAATGCTGATATATTTCCTCTTTCAAGCCTTCCCAATCAAAGCTCCTCATGATGATGCTGTAGATCCTCATGGAATACATGTGGCTGAAACATAACTCTTTATGTGCTCCTTGTAGTATCTCGTGCTTGAGCTTAGAAGCTCTAGGCAAAAATATTCTACCATGATGATAGATGATTTCTCCTTGGACTAAGTAGCCCTCTTCATCCAGCTGGTCATCAAGTATCATACATGTGTGAAGATATTTGGAATAATCCACTAGCAGTTGGGATTTCCAATACAGATCTACACTGCTCAACAATGACAGTGCTGATGATGCATCAACCAAAGTATCTGTCATGTTTTTGATCCTTCCCTTGAAATCTCCTATGCCAAAGGTGTGTGTTGGAAGGTTGTTCCTTCCCTTCTTCTACTCCCACAGCGCAATATTAGAAAGGAGAGTGGGTGATGATGATAGGGGAAGAAGATTCCCTCCTCCTTGAGCTTACCCAAGTCTCCCAGTGATTTAGCTTTGTCTTCAAGTGCTCCAACCCTCCTGGATCTGAGTTTGGAGCAACAATTTGTGAGGTTTTCCCCACAGAATCTAAATCAAGTGGCCTCCAAGGTGGTTTGCCACTAGATAATGAGGTTTCAGGGACCATCCTCATATGCAGAATAGATGGGATCCTAATGTCCCTGCTTCTACTGCGCAATTTCAACTTTGTTTCATGTGTGGAAGTCTCATGAAATTTGGAGACCCCTCTTAGTGATGTAAGAGTGCCTCTGATTGGAGCATTTGCTCCATCTTCTTCTAATAGTGGATCAGCTTTGTGATCCCGCCTTTGTTTTGTCTCATTTTCTTTTAGCATAGACACATGCTGCTCATGTCCTCCATATGGAAGATCCTTAGGAACTCCTTGCAAAGATGCAAGAGCCCCTCTAGTGGAAGCCATTGCTTCATCTTCATCTCCTGATGAAAATAGATCTCCTCCTGCTGTCACAGCGCTGGAGGATATTCTCTGCTCTTTCTCTCCCTTCTCCTCATCAATGGAGAATGCCTCATCATTAAGAGACCCTTTTCCTTGATCTCTCTTTGAAGAAGAAACCCCCATGTTTTCTTTTTGAGAAAAGAGACCTTGCTGTAGTGGGGTTTTTTCCCTTGGCAAAACATGCAACAGATCTTCAATCCCCTCAACAAGGTTTAAGACTGGAGTTGGCTCTATGGAATCTTCCAACTTATGCAAAGAGTCAAATTTCTTGGGCTTGATTTTATTTCCCCAAGAAGTCTCAGAATGTCTTACATCAAATCTTTTCACTGGTCTCCTAGTGAACTTTGCATAAGAAGAGATATTTACCCTTTTCAAGGAAGAAGACTCAAATAGCCACCAGGTATACGCCTTTCCTTGAAGATGCAGCACTGCTACTCTCAAGGCTTCTTCTTCTGAAACTTGATGCATCTGGAAGTATGTGTCAAGTTTCCTTACCCAAGACTTGGCTAAGTCCTTAGGTGATCCATCAAAAGTAGGTAGAGAGAATCTACCCAAAGTGTGTTGCATGCACCCTTTTATTCTATTGTAGATGCTGGATATTTCTTCTTTGAGTTGACAAAACTCTGGGAAATTGAGATGCACTTTGAATCTCTCTGATAGAGACTCATATTCTTGGAGATAATCCCCAAGAGATTCCTCCTTTGGTGTTCCTCGTTTTCCTTCTTTCTTTGACAAGAAAGTAGGCATGCTCCAACGTTGCAGATCAAGTTGTGTGGCTGAATTCTCACACACATAGTAAGAAGTATTGGGGCTTTCTTGATGTAAAAATCCTCCTGAGGGATCTGCATGTATTTCCCTCTTCATTCCCCAGATTTCTTCTTTCAGTTCATACATAGCTTGAGGAAGAGTTTTAGAGAACTCTTCTCTCCACAATCTTCCAATAAAATGGATCTTGCCCTTTTCTTCTGTATCTTCAGTGTAACCACACTTCTTCATCAATTTTTTCTTTCCATGAAAAGACATATTGGCTCTTCAATAAGAACAGGTTGTGCCAAGATAGTTTCTTTGATACCACTGTAATATTCCCAAAATGGGACTGCTAGCAAGGCATGCCTGAAAAACACATTTTTTAGGAATGTATGCTACAGGTTTGAAAACCAACCCTTGGATTCCTTATATCTGATAATATAAAACCCAAATCCAAGAGGGGATCATAAAAAAAACTTTCTGGTGGGTTAAACAGATCTCCACACCTAGTACAGCTGGAAAAAACCCAAGAATGGGACTGAAGCAACACAAAGTAACACTGCCCAGAAAATAATGCAGTTTTAATGAATAGCAGTAGAAGACCAATATGGTAGCTCAAAAATAGTTTATACAACAGTGAATCAGATTTACAATGTGGCCCATTAAATGTACAAGAGAAGGATGGAAGACTTTTATGGAGAAAACCCTGTAAAAGAGGTGTTGCAACAATGTATTTCACTGTAAAAGCCTTGACAACGTTATTTTATTGAGCATACAGCAGTTGTAGGTTACAACTCAGATCTAGAATAGATCTGTGTACAAAATATTAGATCTATATCAGATCTGTACACTAGACTGTCTCTATTTTACATACCCCTTGGGGTTTTCAGCAAAACATGAAGCATATGGAGTAGATCTAAGATCTCATGCAGCAGATCTGCAGATTTCTTCAGAATTTCTAAAGCTTATACAGGAGTATTCAGATCATATTTGAATATGACATGGATAAAAATAGAAATCCATGGATCACCACAGTGAGAGGCAGATTCTCATCACCAGAGATCAGTCCTCAAAGTTTTCCAAAACTCCCTGCAACTTTCCTCTTGCAGATAACGCAGTCTTGGAAGACAAACTGCGTTATAGACTTGATGAACATTTTTTCCTGATGCCAAGGTATGGGTTTGAAGCTCCAATGATCCAATACACTCTTGCCAAGGGGATAGAAGGCTTTCCCACTAAAAAGAGGCACTAGAATGGCTTAGATCTAAATAGATCTAGCCTCCACTTGCTGCAGCTTACAAAGACAACCAAACCCTCAATAGGATTTGCATTGTAGTTGGAAGTAGAAGCTTGGCCAAATGCCTAATAGTGGACAAGAAATGAAAGACTCTTCCAAGAGGCCTCTCAAGGAAAGAGGTGGGATTCCCGATCAGGAACACCCAGTGCTAAATAACACTATTCTCTGCTAAATAGCCAAGAGAATGGGAAATGTCTAAACAGACATGTTCTTCCAAAGCAATAGGTTCAACAACCCTCTTATGTTGTTCTTCTCTTTCTTTTATAGGATAAAAGTCTTGCAAAACCCTAAACCATCTCAAAGGTTTAGCTCCTTTCACATGTGTAGCCTCCAACTAGAACTGTGTTGTGCATCTAGGAGGTACATTGCATCTGGACAGTGTTGTGGATTTAGTCTTGTTGACCTAGTCAATTGTCACAATCCCTTTCATACATAAGGGAGTTTTAATAAGGCAGCCCAGATTTAGCCTTGTTCACATGGGCATTGATTTATTTTGTTGTTTTAGGAGTTTAATTTATCCTCCTTTACAATTTTATTCTTGCAACAAGAAAGTGAAAAAAAAATTGTATATTCCTATTAGCTTGGGCTAATTAGGAATATTACACTTTGCTTCCCATACTAAGCTTCTCCTTAATGCCCCAATGGTTGAGCCAAGACTCGGCATCCTTATGCCACACTAAGGTTAGAAACAATTTTACGGAGCCTTCTTGATTCCATGTTGTCAAGCTTCTTCTTATACATTAATATTTAAACATAGTTGTACTTTCAATAAGGGACAACCACATTCGATCAAGAGAATAGGATACGTATTATAGGCATCAAAATTTTGATATGATTCTTTTAGATTTATCAAAATGTGTTTTTGAGTAAAAGTTTCAAGTGAGTGTGAAGTGTGAGCAACACTTATTAAGTCAAAATATCCACTCAAAAGCACATTATGCTCAAATCACAAAAGCCTAAACAGGAAATACTTATTTCCTTATGCATTTTGAATTATCATGACATTAAAAATGATAAAAATTAATTAATAATAACTTTTTTAAATTATTATTATTATTATTAATTACAAACAAATATATATATATATATATATATATATATATATAGACACACACACACACATACACTAAGATTTTAGTTATGAAGATTCATTTTTAATCTATAAATAGGCTTTATCATGCCCAACTATAAAATATCAATAATCTTACACTCAAATGGCCATACTAAGGAGAAGTAAATATTTCAGGCTCGCTCTCAACCATAAATAAAATAACATAACATTATATGGAGTTTATAGAGAAATATAGTTAAAAGTGAAAAAAAACCCTATATATA
Organism: Pinus albicaulis; assembly: GCA_034641835.2. NCBI lineage: Eukaryota > Viridiplantae > Streptophyta > Pinopsida > Pinales > Pinaceae > Pinus > Pinus albicaulis. The sequence continues at coordinate 81,764 of JAXQQM020061275.1, read as the reverse complement.
TTATATAAAACAATTGAAAAAAAATTATAGTCAAACCATTTTAACTAGTCACTATTTTATGCCCAAACAAAATTTGAAGACATTAAATCCATTTCATACATTCAAAAATGCAACTTACACAATTACATGTGGTTTATATATATGACAAATCTATCAAACTTTCAAAGGGATCAAACATGTGGAGGTACAATCTTTTTATTCAAGCTTTACATTTGAAAAGAGCTTTGCAACATTAAGAGAAATCAATCCCATGTAATACAAGTAGGCTTAGCTTTGCAACATCAAAAGATTTGATCCCCTCATCTCTTACTAAATCAACCCCATGTAAATCAACCCCATGTAATGCAAGTGGGATACCAACCTACTTATTGTAAATTCCTCTATATTACAAAAAATATATACACCTATTCTATATAATGCATAATGCAAGTGGGAAACTTACCTACATACACACCTATCAACAACAAATAAAAAAATAACAATTATTTTTATATTAATCAAATATTATAATTATTTCTTTATTATTTTTTATATTAATTTAACAAAATAGTAGAAATGAGAATTTTTTTTTTTTAATCTAATCTAAAAAAATTTAGAAGTGATAGAATTCTTTACATGCATAATGAACCAACCAGTGTGGTTTAATAAATAATAATTACTAAGTTTTTAATCGAAGTCCGAATTATGCGTAGCATTTCAGAAATCAAAATTCCACCATAAAATTCGGACCACTCCTTACGTTAAACAGGTGAAATGTCAATAAGTCTTTATACACTTTTTCAAATAGTAATTTGGATGATGTTGCTAATCCAAACAGATATTACGATTGGTTTGGTCGGAGAAGGTAATTAAATGGTTGTATTTTAGAATTTTTATGAAGGTGAGAAATTAAGATTTAAATGGTTTAAAAATAGGTACTAATTATGAAAACAAATTCCACAAAATTCCCTTTGCAACTTTTGATATCTAAAAAGAAACACGATTATGAAATTAAGATTTAAATGGTTTAAAAATAGATAGTAATTATGAAACAAATTCCACAAAATTCCCTTTGCAACTTTTGATATCTAAAAAGAAACACGATTATGGTAATTCATTTAAAAAAATAAGTCACCACTGACTACTATATTTCCACGTCATCATTACGATACCCTGATGACGAGTTTAGTAGCTGAAGTTTAGGCAATGAGTCCTGGGCGGTGCTGCATTTGGTCCGTTAACGAAGAAATGGTAATTGGTATGTACGGGAGAAAGTGATAGAAAGGAGGGCGGTTGATGGCAATCTTGTGGGCTGACCAACATTAACGTTTACAAAAGCGCCACCCGCCCAATATAAATTACAAATTTACGACGGTGGATGTGAAATTCAAACGTACTAAACCTGCATCCAGACAAAGCCTTATTTCAGCTGCCATAGGCCCATTAATGCGGCCCAGGCCGCTGATGCCCGCCGCACGATGATCGTGTGCTGTAGTCTTTGACAATGCACGACGAAAAAGAGTGGCAGTTTTTTCACAATGCTCCCTCTACGCCGGACTGTAGTCTTTGACAATGCACGACGAAAAAGAGTGGCAGTTTTTTCACACTGCTCCCTCTACGCCGGACTGTAGTCTTTTAGGATGCGCCATATTGATTCTATTTTCTATAATTATGATGTTTCCCATAGTTTGTTACATAAATTTTCTTCGATCATAGTGGAATTATCAATTACTTTGAAGGATAATAGTACAGATCTGAGAAACCCGGTGACAACAGACTACCATTGTTGTGCGAGAAAATGGACAACACTGCAACCACAACAAAAATATCTCCTTGCGCTGGTTGCAAGGCCAAGAGAAAGAAATGTTCAGACGAATGCGTGCTCGCACCGTTTTTCCCACGGAACGATCTCAAGAAGTTCTTGTTAGTCAACAAAGTTTTCGGAAATGCCCATGTCATCAAAACATTACAGGTTTATTGAATTCGATTTCTTTTTTCATTTTAGTTTACTAATCTTAATTACTAGGGTTCCCCACAAACATGGGACTCTCTGATGTTGTGATGATCTGTTACAGGACCTTCCGGCCGAGCATAGAGGTGATGCAGTAAGGAGCATGGTGTATGAAGCAGACCAGAGACTTCGAGATCCTGTGCATGGTTCTTTAGGAATAATCAATGATTTGGAGAAAAAATTGGCGGAGCTGCAGTCCAAACTGGATTCTAAAGAAGCAGAGCTGTGTAACATGAATGTGCAACATGCTAATCTTCTAACTCTCATGACAAGAGGTGATGAAGGTTGGGGCCCTCTTTGTCACGATGCGTCACTGCAAGACAGTGAAGACATGGACGTTGGAGAGCTATGGGAGTCACTCTGGACATAAATACTGATAGGTGCATGTGAACAACAGTAAATTTATGATGCTTTCCCTCTTCCCTCTTTTAGCCTAAGCCAGTTTGTTCTGCAATATGTATTCAAAAATAAATAGTTTATGTTAAATGCAATAATATGTTTATTTTTTAGGGTTATACGTAAGCTTCGTTTCTATTATATTTGTCAGCTGCGGCTCCAAATAGTAACATTATATTAACATGGAGAGAAATTAGGGTATGTCGTCTGAATTTCAAGAAATACCGTTTTCTCTCCTCCTCAACCTCAACTTAGTTGTTGTTTCCTTAAATGGCCAGCTGCTTGTAAGTTTCGTTAAACCGCTATTTATCTTCCTACGTTATACCTATAAAGATTTCTGTGGCCAGCTGCTTGTAAGTTTCGTTAAACTGCTATTTATCTTCTTACGTTATACCTATAAAGATTTCTGTTTAGCCTGCAGCCCGTTACTTTGAGATATTATTTGTCATATTGATTTCTCTAGTTTGTAGATTTATGCACCTTAAGTTGATTATGATGTTGGTAGCACGTAACTCTTACAATTGCTGAGTCTAAGGGTTTACAGTCACGTTCTTGAAACTGGAAAAGCGTAATAAAGCACACTGTTTTATTGGCTTCGGTTATGGCGGTAGCAGTATGCCTTCAAACAAAAATTGGCTTCGGTTATGGCTGTAGGAATATGCCTTTTAAACGAAACATCGCAGCATACAGTTGTCTTATTGGCGTGACAGTGTCAGATAAGCGTAGATTCCGTATTCATATGCACAAAGAACCTTGTGTCAAATATTGAAAAATAACTTTTAAGGTATCTCCAATGAAATTGTTTGTGATATTTGAAACAATTCCGTTTGGTTTTTTGTGGCCTTTCTATGTGAAATCATTATGTTGAATAACTATACTAGAAGAACTAGTAGTAGCTAGGTATTTGGTCATTTATAAGCATTTTCCAATATTAAATTGTTTTGTTGTTAGTGTATATTACATTTAATATACCATGTATAATGCTTACACTATATATTTTATAGTGTAAATTAATATTAAAAATTAACATTCATACGTATGTCATATTTTAACATTAGTAATTTTGTGGGAAATTGGAATTTTGGACATCCTTCCTAAAACAAAAGAGGATTTGAAAAACAATTGTTTATGATTATAGGATGAAATGTGATAGTTTGTAAGAGAAAGTTACGAGTGTGTTATATTAGTATGAACAACCAATAATTTTCCACTGGCAATGAATATTTATTTTTGTTTTTTTATTATATCCAAGGTGAACTATTTTATTTATGGCTGAGAGTGAGTGAGTGAAATATTTGTACCACTTCTCCTTAGTATGACCATTGAAATTGAGATTATTCATGTTTTATAATACTTTTAATTGAACAATCCAAACACCTAGATTCATTTTTTCTTTTTTATTATATATATATATATATATATATATAATTCGAAAATGAAAAAGTGTAAAGTCAAAGTTGATCATGGATGGAATTACACATCTCCCTCATACCAGGTTGTAGAATGAGCCTCTTACCTCAATGAACAACCAATAATCTTCATCTAGTTTCGAGACACATTGCTAAAACCTAAAAAATGTAATAAATTACACATTAAATAGAAACAAACAAGAAAAACTTTTTAAGTGATATGCGTGATGTGATTAATTAACTAATTCATTAATCAAATCCCAATTGTTTTTTAGTAAAGGGGAATACCTATATCAATTTGAGGTAGGTTGGACCCTGCATTGAATAGATTGGTGGATAAATAGATTTTCCATTGGAAATACTCATTGCATTGGTAAGACTAGTTGTTTAAACATGCCCTCCCTAAATTTTATTAATATTATTAACTTTATTTTAAAATATATAATTATAGCTATGCTTTATAATGTTTTTATTTCTAAACTATCTTTAATTACATCAAAGGTGTCTCTTTGCGGGATTAGCCTGGGAAGACACTATTCATGCGAGGCAGTAACATCCATCCATTTTCATCTACCTCCATCAAACCATTTTTTATGACATGAAACTCTAAGTAGTGCAAAACTAGGAAAAAGGCACGTCTTTGCATGACCTAGCGACAAGGTCTGCCAACACTTTATGCTCATGCATAATTTGTAAGTAGTGATCTCACCTCATCACACTTTTGAGCTCTATTCGTGGCATGATGGTCTCCCCTAATCTTTTATTCACGGCTAGATGATCTCCCTAAATTTTCTATTTCTTCGATCTACCTTTACACCTTTAGAAAAAAATATTAGTTCTAATATTATAAAACTATTGCCAACATGCCAATCAAATGCTACACTTACTATGTGTTATCTTTTACCACCAAAACGTTGGATGGTAGATTGAGATTTATATTAAAAGTCGTATAGTTATTACAAAACACTTTATTTTAGTTGTTTAGGAATTTTTAGAGAACACAAGCTCAAATCATTATGACTCCAATCACTATTTCACATCCACGACCATAAAGATCGCTATTCATCGGTCATTGTGAGCAGGAGGAGTTGTGATGCTAACTTTCTACTGAGTGGCATAGGAAAGAGCGTCATCACTCGTCAGGAAGTATGACATAAGAAGTAGTTTCATTATCACTGAGAAAGTAAATGCAAGAAAAATATTTCCCATATTGTATTTTTTATAGTTCTGTTTATCATTAAAATACGTTGTAGTTTAACTAGACTACTTTTTTGCACTGAAAATCATGGAAATTCCATTAAGATTTTAAGAAAATTCAGCAGTGATTTTTGTAAATCCAGGTTATAGCTATCAAGCTTCAATATTCTGGGTGCCCTAAAGGTTTTTGATGGTTCTGAATCCATTTCCACCATAAAAAAACATGATTCAAACACTTCTACTTGAAGATTTCTTAAATTGTTTTTGCTCGGATTTTGACCACTTTTGGCCATCCGAGAAATTCCTCCGCCTTCGTAGACAACTCCTTAAAATACAGTAATATTAGTTTCAATTCTATTTCTAGAAAATTGTGGATAATCTAGTAATATAGCAATTTTTGAATTTTAAGTTCTAATTTATTTTTGAAGAATGCTAAATAATTTAGAATCGATAGAAAGTTTAATATAAATTTGGAAATTTTAAAATTAAAAAAATATAAATTTATAATAATAGAAGAAAATACAAATTTATTATAATTTTGGATTTACTATGTATGGATATTTAAATGGTTTAAAATTTCCAAAAAACAAAATGTTAAACTTCTTAAGAGGGTTAAGATAGATTCACGTTGATGGTTTTATATGTCAACTTCATAAAAGGAATTCCACGTTCCACTTAAATTGAACAACTCATCATAAAAGTGATTTTAGTATAAGATTTTTTTTAAATAACATTATTGTTATAATGTTGATATTGAAATATTTTACTAAATATGATGATTAGTTTTATTTTTATAAATTTGATTCTGAAATATATATATATATATATATATATATATATATATATATATATATATATATAGTAAATTAAAAGACTTTATATTAACCTAATAACTTCAAATTACATAGTTATTACATCTAATTCATTGTGGAGGTACTACTACATAATTAAGGAAAAAAACATAAACTATCATTATTTAAGGCCCCTAGGATACTCCAAAAAAAGCCAATCTCGGTAGTGATTAAAAAATTACACTGTAATCCAAATATAGTAGTAGATTTGATGGTCATTCAGAGTCAAAATAAGAAATGAGAGCCATTTCCCTAGCACTTGAACCAAGAGGTACAACGATATCAAATTCACATAGAAAATTCCCTTCTACATGGGCCAATGTTGCATCAAGCCTATCAATGAACAATCATTGGTTCCTCAACACCCATTCAATATCCTCTAGTGAAGTGAACACATTGTACCTTTCCACTTGGTTATATTTTAATACCAGACCAAAAACTTTCCTCATCTTCCAATGAAGCTCAACAAAATTACGCTATTTATTTTTCCATCCCTTGGTGTGGCTAGGGTCAGGAACCCATCAATAGACCTCATGTTTTCGTTGTGACAAACAACCTCCAAAATTTTTCCTACACTTGAATTTTGGAGCCTACCTATGACTTTATGATATGTCATTTCAAGTTTCTCCACTGTCACTTCATGATTGGCTGATGTTCTACTAAGTGTTTAAGTCTTCTGCTGAGATTTTAATTTTCAAAACCACTTTATTACAGATTCTAAATCCTTGATGTATCCATAATCACATCTATTTCTAGTAATCTCAATCACCAATTTCTATCCTTGAGAATAACCATTGAGCAATTCTTGAAAGTAAGGCTTGCACAATCTCTAGGAATAGTGTATGTGTAATTTTTAGTTACTGTGTTTGTGCAGCCCCTATGGATAGTGACCGTACAATTGATAGAAATAGTAAAATTCATAATTTATGCCAAAAATCTATGCACAATATCACTTGAAAATCATTCTCTCACTCTTGATTTCATTGTATCTTCATTTCAATGAGTTTTCTCAACTGTCGGTTTTCTACACCCTTAGTTTCACAAGTTTTCTTTCACTTTCGTGGTTGTTGTTTTTGTTAGCCTTCACTTTCACAAGTATCACTTTGGTTGTATCTTTGCTTTCGCATGTATCAATTTAACTTTCTTTAGCTTTTGCAAATGTCCTTTTCACTTTTTTTACTATTGCAGTTGTCATTTTTTATTGTATTCACTCCTAGATGTGTTGAATTTTAGCACACCACTACAGGAATCTCTAGTGCACTCCTCTATATTGGAAAATTATATATATCATACGAATATGAACTATACACTCTTGCATACATTAGTGCATTGTTTTTTTTATTCATCACTTGTGTCACCATGTGTATCTTAAGTGTCGCACTTGGAGTTAAGTGTCATTTTTTTTCGTTTTGATGGGTACATGTTGAATTTGGGTGTTAAGTGGTTCATTGTCATGTGGTTGATAATTTATCATTTTTTTGTCATGTTGAAGTCATGTTATGGTGTAATATCTCTCCTTATTGATCTCACACTTAGTCAATTTCTGAAGTGTTCCTCTCTTTGCAACTTACTTGATGAACCACACTTCAACATGTCTCCTTGAATTGTGCACTACATAGTGTCAGGCCCTAGTCAGCATATGTTGCCTCCTAGAATTGCACAATGTATAGTCACTGCCTCCAAGAACTATGCATTGCACAATTATAGTGCTTAGTCTCTACCTCTTATCTCTGAAAAGTGCCCAAAATTTCTGGCAGTCAGAATTCCACTAGGAACTGCATAGTCTGGGTCAATAATCATTATCCACTGCCTCCTTGGTCTTCCCTGAACTATACATTGCGCAATAATAGTGAGCAAGCCTGCCTCACTATGTCACAGTCTCCCTCAACTACGTAGTTCTTTCTTCTATTCCCACAACTACTTTGCATCATACAATCACAGTCACTAGACCGTCATCACTACCTCCTCGAATTGTTCACTACACAATCATTGAGCCTCCTCCTCAGTATTCCACTCACACCTAGGATCAATTAGTGAATTTCATGAAGAAGTTAGACTAGGATATTTATAGACTGATTTCATCTTGTCATGAGTGAATTTCATCTATGGGTATTGTATCTTAACATGAGAGGATGATTCTCAAGGAGGATTCCAAGGGGATCATGCAAAAACACACTTATGAAGCTAAAGAGACAAAGAGACTATCACACAAGAAGATGGAGGGACAGTAGATCGTAGCGAAAGGTTGAAGATTAAAATCACAAGGAAGACTCCATATCATCCAAGCTCTGGAAGGATGAAGATGAAACACATGCAAGACTTATCATTAATATACAAGGGACGTCATTAAGGAGATACTACAAGAGATCACTTGTGAAGAAGAAGCCAAATAAAGAACCATCATGAAGGACATTAAGGAATCCTAAACCATGAGAGAATGGTGGCATCTCATGCTAACTTGGAAGGTTTTGACACTCATTTAAAACCTTTGTAGGGTAAATATGAAATACAAGAAAATATCCATCATGAAGAAGATACAAAGATGGAAACTAGGAGAAAGGACTAGCCTAGACACATCACAATGAAGTTCCATGTCATCAATGCCAAGTCATGGCTTCTTCAAGTGTCATCACAAATTCATACAATCAAACTAACCATTCACACATCCTACAAAACCTCTAGGAGCCAACCAAAATTTCTATGTGCTTAACTCCTTAAGGCACTTGTCTTGTACTTACCAAACACCCCACTTGCTCCCATGACAAGAAATAAGTGCGATTGAAACCCTCTAGTCACTCCCACACCAAGGCCATCCTAGTGATTGTGGAATTTTTCAGTTAGTCCTTGTGGAAACGACCCCTGATTCTGTGCCACTTTTTCAAGTCTAGGACTCAGGCTACTGCCCATAACTCCATGAGACTTCTAGAAATTATAAATAACACTTGAAAAAAGGTACTAATGCAAACACTTGATTAATGACCTGACTGGACTTCAACTAACCATGATAAGAATTTTGTCAATAATGTCATAAATATGCAATCTACATGTATTAACAACATATCTAAGCACAGAGGTCTCATAATTATATGACAATCACTAAGAAGCATTAACGCCTTATCAAATTCACTACATCATCATCTACTAGTTCATATATTCGTTGTTGATTCATTGTCAATTCAAAACATAATGGGAGCCATACATCATAATTGTTAGTAAAAATACTCATAACCAACATATAAACAACAGAAATAGCAGGGATCTAAAAGCCATAACATCAATTATATTACCCATCAAATGCAAGAGTAAAAGATATCATATTATCATGTTTAAAATGCACCTAGGTCTCGAACTTCCATGGAACACCCGACCATATACTAGGCTGAACCAAATATCTCTTTCAGTCGGCCCCCCTCGTGCCATTTTCTAAGCATGAATGTGGGATCTCATGAAACACATCGACCACAACCAAACCAGGGTTTCCAGAGGCCAACCACCTCAACCCTCAACTAGTTATTCCACCTCACAGTCGGACATTACTAACCATCACTAGGTCGGTCTCTACCAAAGCTATGTAGGGCTCTACATAATTTGTTCAAAGCAAGGCTCTAAGACTAGTAACTCAACCCACAACTACTTCCGAGGTCTAGAGCATTTTTCCAGCCAAGGCTCCAGGACTAGTAACTCAACCCACGAAGGTCTCCAGAGCATTTGTCCAACCAAGGCTCTAGGACTAGTAACTCAATCCAAGTTGTTACAGGGCTCCAGAGTGTTTGTCCAAGCAAGGCTCCAGGAACTAATAGCTCAAACCACAACCAAAGGAACATGAGAACCATCTAGAAACAAAAGAAAAGAAACCCACAAAACCATGGCTATCTAGGAAATGGAAAGGATATGAAACACCACTGTCAATCCAGGCAATCCTCTATGCCAATGACATATCATAACCAAGAAGCCACATGCATTTTCCATGCATGCCAAAACTAACAAGGAAATCACACATACAACTCAGTACCTGCAAATAAATCCCACTATAGTTGCTAATCTCGATGTCCTCTTGCGCTTTCCTGATTCTAATTTTCCTTCCCCAAACCCAATTATGCCACACTCCTCCAAGAGTGCTTCAAGAAAACTCTAAGCGTCCAAGAGTATGAGAGATAAAGAATAGAATGAGAGCTCCAAAACCAAACTGACAAAAATCTACCAAATGATCCTACGAAGACTTTTTATTAATGAGGTTTCTATTTTATTCATGTTTCCATTATTTTCCTTCATTTTTCTCCTCATATGAAACCCGTGACCTTTCACCAAGTTCCTTTTCTTCTATTTTCGAAAATTTTCATAAATAAATGCCAATAAATGCCACTTTTCCTCTCCAAATCCTTTTCCATTGCCTTTGCCAATTTCCATAGCCATTAATTAATCACAAGTGATCCATGTTAATGTCACCATTTGCATCCTTTCACCAATGATCAAAATATCTCTTTTCATATCATATTAGGGTTCCATTCTGAAATTTTTTTCATTCCATTAGGTCATCATGCAAAAATTTGGTCACCGATTAGGGTATTTAGATCATTACTACTCCTTTCACCTCCATGGTCAATGGAAATCATCATGGTTAGGTCATTCATTATTGAAAGATCCCCATAGTCATCATGGTGATCATTCAACTCATTCTTCCATGTTGTGTCATCATTAGGTCATAGGGTCAAAATCATGAAAATTGGTCATTTTGCCATCAAATCCATCTTTTGAAGGAGTAGTAATAGTCAAAAGTTTTCAACATAGGTCTTAAAAGATTTTTTTTATCTTAATTATGATGGATTATATGCAACTAAGTTCTAAGGCTCTAGTTCAAATTAGAATGTGAAAGTACATGGTGGGTCCACTACACCAGCAAAGGAGAAAATTGATTTTCAAAGCTACAAAGAAACTAAAACTCATGTTAATTTTCTCATTCCACATTCAAGAGACATCTCTCTACCAATAAAACTCACTCCCACTCTCATGAAGGCCATTTTATGCCATCAAAAGACAATTTTTCCTCTTGTGTTGCGCTTTTTCCAAATACATTTATTAAATATAACAAAAATTGTAAAAAAAACAATTATTACAATAAAATTTTACATTTTTACTATACTGCAGGGTTTTTGTGTGAATCACCAGATGTTTCAAATTCTGATTCTCTGAGTAGTGTTGTTGTTCGAAAGTATTTTTCTGCTCCACAGTGCTCTCTTGCTTTAAGTATGTCTCTCATTCAAATCCCTCCCTGTTTTTTTTTTTTTTAAATAAAGAAATAATGAATAGATTTTACTATTTAAAGAACATTCTACGAAATTAAATTTTTGAAAATCATTTGTCTCTCATTTTCCAGTTTACCGCTTTCTTTTTCACTTCAAAAAAATAAATTTCCGTTTCTTTTCCCGACATTTGGTGCATTTATTAACTAACCACACCAATGCGTCCGGTAATAAAACCGCACTGGTACAGTTAACAATACATTAGCACCTATAACAATAACTCCTTTTTAACGCACCGAAATTAATTTTAGGTATGTACACTAAAATTTATTGTTTATTTTTCTCAAATGCAAGGAGAAAATCTCACAATTATATCAAATGGACAATTATTCAAAATCCAGCTCGTTCTATAGTATTTCTCAAATTCCATCACAGAGTTCTCCCTATCCATCTCCAGATGTAATTACTTCATATTTTATTTATATTTTCATTATCTAATTGAATTTATTTTTTTATCCATGTCAATCAGCTGAATAAAATTAATGTATTCAAATTTGGAGGTTCATGCAGATTCAAAATAGAGTTCAGATGCACAAAATATTCAAACAATTCGAAAACATCGGAAGCTTTTAACAGGAGTAGCATGCCGTAAGGCGTGGTTGGTAGATGAAAATGGACAACCATTTCACCCTGCCAATTGTAACATGCCATCTTCTAGCCACAATCCTGGGAAAACGATGGTAATAATTGTTTGGTATAATTTAATTATTTCAACGTCAAACCAATTAATCATCCATTGACGTGCTTACTAATTGATATCATAGATATTCTACTAATCATGTTCAGATATATTTTTTGAAATTATTAGGATTCTAGTGATAATGAGTGACCTACCTACCATCTTTCATTGCAACCCACGACAATGAAAATCGAGAGAAGGTTGAAATAAGTGAAAAAATAGGAGAGTAACGATACCAAGAATGGTTGAATCAACCACCTATTCAATTCTCACTACTTCCAGATTCACCAATTAGGAATGACTACAACAATAGTAGTTCTTCACAAGCTGGCAATGGAGGCAATCAAATAGAGGTTGGTATGGAAGATTACTTAATGGTACAACTACCATGGATACAATGTTGTTATATGCATTTGAGAAGGATGATCAGCTAGGGGATGATGCTCATATCACTAATACCTTTTTCGAAAGCCTTAAATTTTCTTCCACCACCCCACTCTTTGGACCTGGCGACTAGTCAAAGTCTACCCAGTTGGGGACAATGATGTGACTTTACAAATTGAAAGAAAATTTTGTCTTGTTGAATGCATGTTTCTTAGAAATTTTGTGGTAATTGACCATCAAGTACCTTATGTTTTCAGAAATCTTGTCACACGATAAAAATTACAAATGGTAAAGTTTATGAACGTTAATAATTATTGGAATTGTACATTTAATATTTTCCACCAGATACATTTTATTCAAAGATAAGGTTCTTCCGAGTGATAATGTCTTGCCTAGTAGCTGTGAAGAGACAAAGCAATTGTTGAAAATGTTGGCTGTTGAGTACATGTCATGTCATGCATGTCCAAATGATTTTATTCTATATAGAGGAGAATATGTAGACAAAGATATATGTTTGAAATGTGGGCATGGAAGGTATGATAAATAAAAAAATATGGGTAAATCATGTGGTCCTCTTCTTAAAATATTGAGGAACATGCCTATAACCCCAAGGATTCAAAGGATCTTGCGTTGTAAATAATTAGCTATGTTGTAGGTATGGCATGCCTCACACAGAAGTGAGTTGGGAGTTATGCGAATCCCAACATATTCAATAGCCATGAATCATACAGAGGATACATGGCCCGAAAAATTCAAGGATGAAGTACGAAGTCTATGACTCAACATAGCCATGGATGGAGTGAACCCATATTCCCTCCAGAACACCAACTATTATGTTTGGCCTGTAGTAGTGATTAATAACAATATCCCCCCATGGTTTTCGGTGAATAATTAACATATAATGTTGCCTCTCATAGTCCCTTATAGAAGACAAGTGAAGAATATGGATGCCTACTTACAACCACTGGTAGATGAATTGAAGGAATTATGGGATGGGATAAATTTATACAATGTATCAAGACCCATCGCAGGAGAGAGGAGTTATACATTGTATGACATATGTGCTTACACCACACTTGATTATCCAAGATTAAGAGTTTTTTCCAGAAAATTACATGTTTATTAATTTTTTTATATACATAACAATATTCTTTCGTGTATTAATTTGATTCGTTGTAATTGTTCTGATCTTCATTATATTTTTTAACGTGTCATGCATATGTATACAATAATTTTGTAGGTCTTGTAACAAAATGTTGTTATGGATGTAAATGTTGTGGACCTTCTCTGAAAGCTAGATGGTCCAATGACCTACAAAATCTAGTGTATGACTGCTCCAAGGTATTCCTCCCAGAAGAATACCCTTACAAAAGAGTACCATCTTCTTTAAATGGTAAACAAGATAGAACCCAAAGGCTTACAATAATGAAACCAGCTGAATGGATTATAGCATATGATAGAGAATAGGAGAAGGAGTTCTTAGAAATGGTAGAGTCAAATGGGGAGCCTATGTTCCATGATCCAGAATTATTCGACACCTATGTTGATAAATTGACCATTGGGATGAAAAGGAAATCTATCTTTTATAACCTCCCATATTGGGAGCATCCTAAGATTACCCACTTACTCTATCCCATGCATATATTTAAAAATGTGTCATCTTATTTATGGAGGCACATATCATCGAAAAAAGTTGACACATTGGCTGTTAGGAAATATATTATTACGTCAAAAACTGAAAAGAAACATTGGCCAAGACAACTAGAAAATACAGGAGATGTTGGTCCCTCTAATTGGTATTTCAAAGAAGGTGATGTCCAAGGGATTTAAAAAAAAATATGATCTTTCTTTGGAAAAGGAAGTTATCATGAGTGTGAAGGTGCCATCTTAATATGGGTCTTCACTATAGCGCTGCTTCACCGTGGAAGACCATTTGTCAGGGTTGAAATCACATGACCATTTGAATCTTCTAAGAGTATGCATAATCTCAAAATAATGGCATCATTTTTTATTGTAATATTTTTTATCCTGTGAGATCATAAAACATAACTAATTTTGTGTACATGTGTTTAAAACTTTTTAGTGGCATTATCCTTTGTTCGTGCATGGGTGTGTGAAACATGACTTCCCCCAAGACCTAGGACGTGCCATATCTAAATTATGTACATTTGTATGTTGGATCATGTCAAAGGAGATTACTGTGGCTAGCATTCCATGGTGGCGTCAAGAGATAGTTGAGATAGTTGAGATTCATGGACTTGTAGGTTCATCATATAATCCACCTAGTAGATGAGGTTGAATTAGTTGGGGTGTTTTCTTGTCGTTGGATGTTCTTCTTAGAGAGGTACATGTAGAAATTGAAAGGTTTTTTTCGACAAAGGGCAAAACCTGAGGGGTCTATGGCAGAGGGGTACATATCATATAAGTCTTTCTATTATGCTAGTGAGTACATCAAGCATATTGACAACACACCAGGTGCGGTGATTTGGGATGATGAAAGGGATGAAGACAAAAGAGAAAGGGAGCTTCTCCAAATGAATGGAAAAAGACACTTAATAAATATTAAGTGACTTATAATTTTTCAAATTTACACAAATTAAATATTCACATTGAACTTCGATATAATGTATATTTTGATCTCGTATGTACTATATGTTGATTTGATTTGATCAATGAATGCAAAAATTGAAGCAATCAATAAATTGGTTCTTTACAATTCTGAAGTGACACAACCATGGGTTGCATTGTACGAACAAAAGAGGATTAAATGGGATAGTGGCAAGAAAGAATTCAGAAGGTTAAATGGTAGAAGCATACCTTATCCTCACCATTTAAAAGAAAATATTCCAATTATATGCCCCAAGAGTTGGGTTGTTGACCAAGTCAGAGAGAAATACGGTGCAACCAGTTGTTATCCGCATGCTGAAGAGGATGCACTAAACATAAGGATTGGGTGCAGAAACACGATAATAATATATTTATTTACATTTTAAACTTAATAATTCAACATTTAAATGTAACATATATATTTTATATATTTTAAGAGTTGGGTTATTAGACACATGACACTATGAATTTTTAACTTTTTTATAGGTGCATATGTTCCCATCTATGTGGACATATGGACACCATTTTTGCATAGAAAATGTCGTTGATGGACACATGACACAAGACTATGGAGTGGAAGTTGAGTTCAATCAATCTAGTCGAGCTAGCCATCGTGATAAAAAATTTGTATGAGAGATGTTAGGTTACGTCAGAAAGATACAAGAGATCATTGAAGTGGACTTCTCTTCTTTCCAATGTGTTATTTTTAAGTGCAAGTGGTGGAACACCTTTGATCAGAATAATCTAAAGGAATATCAGTATAGTAGGATGATATGTATCAACTCTAGAAATATGTGGGATGAATCTAAGGAGCCTTATGTTCTCCCCAAACACTGCAAAAGTTGTTTTTTTACCCGGATGTGTTGGATAGGGATTGGTGGTTCATATTGAGACATGAACCTAGATCAAAACATATTTTTGAGAACAATAGTGTTATCATGCCAAGCAAGCTGGAAGATAATGAGGGTGATGAGAACAAAGAGTGTTATGGTACATGTGTTATTTCATCATTTATACTATTCAAGATGGGTTTTTATAAAGAAGAGGACTTAACCTTATAACTAAGACTCTTTTTCTCCAAACATTGTAATATGTATCTTAAATTAATTGGTTTGCATTGTGTTAATGTTAAAATCATTTCACTTGATAATTTGCAATTATGCTGATCTCAAAAGAAATTACCAAGTTGTTTTTTTTATGTCAATTCCAAAAATACTACAACTACTTGATTGCTTTAAATGTTTTTTAACTATATCATTAATTAAATAAATGCAGTATATATATATATATATATATGTATGATATCTTCAAAATTAAAAAAATGTATAAATTTATACTGTTATTTTTGGAATGTAAGATCATAATAAAATAATGATAATTATAAACATGTATTTATTTGCATTATTTTATAAATTTTATTATGTTACAAAAATTCATATTATTCTATATTTATTATTTTACAATTATTTATATTCTTACAAATTTACAATTATGGTAATTTAACAATATGTATGATATACATTTTACAATTTTATGATGATTTAATTTTACGGTAGTTATGGTTCAAATTTGACAATTAATTTATAATTTTACAAATTTACAAATATACAAATTTTACAATTTTAATAAAATTGAATCATGACAATACATACAATTACAATTTTACAATTTTACAATTTTACAATTACAATTACAATTACAATTTTACATACAATTACAATTACAATCTTACAATTTTACAATTACCAATACATAATATTTAATAAATATCATGATTTAATATTAAAAATAAGCATCAGGATCACGATAACCATTGTACAAACATCATATTCTAAAATACACATTCAAATTTGCTAACATCATATAATCATCATGATCATGATAATCTAACAAAACACACTCATTTTATACCATCATCACAACACAAACATCAAACTGCTATAACATACACATCTATCTGCCAGCACATTAAATGAACATATCTAACATGACCTAACAATATACATATCATGATGAACACCAACATGTAAATTAAGTACATCAACATGAACATAAAAACATACACTATATATATATATATATATATATATATATATTCAAATATATTCAAATATATACGACTGTAATAGAAGGGAATATAAATGTCAAATATCTGGTAGTACATCAATACTATAACAAGTCGAGGCCTTCTGAATAAATGGTGCATGCTCAGATGGTGCCTGATCAGGAGGTGCCTACTCAGATGGTGTATGTTGAGGAGGTGCCTACTCAAATGGTGCTTACTCAGGAGATGCCTGCTCAGGACTAGATACTAGCTGCTCATCTCTGCAAGGTGAAGGAGGAGGAGGTGGAGTACTAGAATGATCACTCCCCTCATGATCAACATCTGCATTGTTGTGTTGCACATCTTCATGGTGCCTATCCCTCCTCACTGCCAATAGCCTGGAAGCTCCAAAGATATGACGCATAAGGCTCATCATATCGCCTGACATGTCCCTTTATATCTCTGTGAGTGTATGATCTACCTGGATGTCTCTGATCGTCACAGGGTAGACTCCCTCATCAACTAGGAGTCTACATAGTTGTTCACCCAACTCCATCTTGAATCGAATGTCAGCCCTACGCCACATGCCCACAGGTATATGCACCTGAGAAAGTCTCTCACCATCCACGGCCTCTGCCATCTCCTCGTAATCTACAGGATCATCGGGTGGGGGTGGAGGAATGTCCCCAACGAATGTGCCAATCTCAACAAAATATATAATACAGAAGAATAATTATACAATTTCATTAAAGTATTTAATAAAACTAGTTAAAGAATGTATTAGAATAAATTGTATTCTAATTAATTAAGACAATAAAATGAAACTATATTAATTTAAAGAAAACACTAATATTACCTATATCATTATGTGTGAAGAGGATGTTGGTACATCCTCCCCAATCCCACCCCCCGTAAGGACATGGCACCATCACGAACATGTGGTCATCCTCACTCGCTACTAGTTATAGTGCATCACTAGAAATCCTAGCCAGATACTTCGATTGGCCCCTCTTGGGCATCATCTCACCCCACATGTGCATCAGTACCTCTATCATCACCCTACGAGGATGAAGGAAAAAATTAGGTCTCGTCTCTGGAAACCTCTCAAAAAATAAACAAAACAACTTTGAAGCAAAAGGGAAGGTTAACCTCCCACGTGCATGAGAACAAAATCTATCTATGGCTATATAAAACTACCACAAAATAATGGCAGGACATATAACTCGTGGCCTCTGGAATAAATAATCAACATAAAATAAAAGAGGGAAACCGATGTGATTCCTGTCACTGGTATAATTTGCAATGGTGGTCAATAATAGTGAGAGGCATGTAACCTCCTTTAGACCAAAAGAAGCAATCCGTAGTTGTCCACCAAACACCTGAAAATATGCAGAAGAAAGTATATCATCCCTAATGTATCTCTAAGAGTACACCAACTGGCTCCTTGATTCATAACTGGTGAGGGAATATGTAAAGTGGGGAAAATCGTCCCCTCTCCTAGATAGGCCAATGATAGAATACATGTCCTCCTTAGTGGGTTGGTACCACTAGTCAGGACCGATACGAAAATCCTGTTGGTGGGAATCCCACCTGTAAATCAATTGTACTAATAAGCTATTATGCCCCTTAAGGGTTGTAGCCTCCGCATAGAAATTAAGGAGGCCTACCTCCCTTAAGAAAAATTGAGTGGGTGGCATAATAAGGCGAAGGTAAAAAATTCTCTCCCTCTGCCTTGTCTCCCACTATTGTATCATGTTATAATTATCATCCTTCTACTCTTGTTGTTGTGTTTCCTCTCTCCGTTGACGTAGTTGAATTATTCACATATTAAATACATCAGCCTCCATCATGCATAAAACATAAGTTTTTTTATTAAATGGAAAATGTATCTACAAATATATAAATATAAATTTTATCAAAAAAACAAAAAAAATCATTCAGTGTGCCACAAAAAAAGACATGCACTTCCAATGGTGCATACATGTATTTTGGGTATGGTGCAGAGGGAGAAGTAGGGATTTAACAATGATTTGTAGTAGTGAGGCTTTAGTAGATGAGTACATAGCAGATATTCTCACCAAGGATTTGGAGAAATATAAGTTCTTGGTCCTTAGATATTATCTTGGACTGATGGATTTGAATCCCCTAGGTCAGGGTCCCCATTGATCAAGGACATTAAGCTATGCTCTTCCCCCATGTTTGAGCTCCTAGCGAGAGGAATTTTTCCATATAGATCTTGGGGTTGAGGGATATTTGGAAAATAGTTGTGTGTGATCCCTACCCTTTGTAATAGTTCAGGTATCTCCCAAATTGTCGCTATAAGGTGTGCATTATCCTTTTCTTCCTTGAAAAGCCAAATATCTCCCTCTATCAGGTCTGGTAGAGTACCCTGAATGGAATCATGCTTGAAAGATGGGACTTTCGAGATTTTCTATCCCCATGTGGTCAATGGGTGAGGAGACTTGTGTGTGTGTGATCCTTACCACTAGTATGACGAGTATTTACCCCAAGTTAGAGATGATGCAAGTGTTCTACCACTTAACTCTTAAGGTTCAAGGTGGTAAGATCAACAAACAAAAAGATGGATGTGATCCTTAGCTCACATGGTAAGTGGTATCTCACCTATTATTAGATATAAGATGGTATATTAATTTCCTATACTATCCATGGATATAGGGGGGGAGTCAAAGCTCCCTCATGATTATTATTATTCTTTAGATTGTGACATCATTTTTCAACTAGTGATCAAAGGAGATGTAGCAACCTTGGTCAAAAATCCATGTAATAAAGTTAATAAAGGTAAACTAAGACCACGTTCATGGGACACGTATTCCAAGTTGAATGTTGGGAAAAAAATAGTGATCGGGATCACTTGTGATTAATTAATGGCTATGGAAATTGTCAAATTCAGTGCAAAGGATTTGGAAAGGAAAAGTGGCATTTATTGGAATTTATTTGTGAAGATTTTGGAAAATAGGAGAAAACAAACATGGTGAAAGGTCACGGGTTACATATGAGGAGGAAAATGAAGGAGAATAATGGAAAAATGAATAAAATAGAGGCCTCATTAGGAAAAAGGCTTCTGAGAAACAGTTGGTAACTTTTTGTCAAATCGATTTTAGAGCTCTCATTCTATTCTCTCTCTCTCTCTCATACTCTTGGACACTTAGAGTTTTATTAGAGCACTCTTAAAGGAGTGTGGCATACTTGGGATTTGGAGGAAGAAGGAAAATTAGAATCAAGAAAGTGCAAGAGGACATCGGGATTAGCCACTATGGTGGGATTTGTTTGCAGGTACTGAGTTGCATGTGTGATTTCCATGCTAGTTTTGGAATGCATGCCACATGCATGTGGTTTCTTGGTTCTGATATATCATTGGGATGGAGGATTGCCTATATTGACAATGGTTTTTCCTATCCTTTCCATTTCCTATATAGCCATGGTGTTGTGTGTTTCTTTCCTTTTGTTTCTAGTTGGTTGTCATGTTCCTTTGGTTATGGGTTGAGTTATTAGTTCTTGGAGCCTTGGTTGGACAAACACTCCAGAGCCCTATAACAACTTGGGTTGAGCTACTAGTCCTATAGCCTTGGTTGGAAAAACAGTCTGGAGAGCTTGATGGGTTGAGTTAATAGTCATGGAGCCTTGGTTGGACAAATGCTTTAGACCCTGGAAGTAGCTGTGGGTTGAGTTCCTAGTCCTGGAGCCTTGGCTTGAACAAACTCTCTGGAGCCTTGCATAGATTTGGTAGAGACCGACCTAGTGTTGGTTAGTAATGTCCAACGGTGAGGTGGAATCACTGGCTGATGGTTGAGGTGGTTGGCCTCTAGAATCCTTGGTTTGGTTGTGGTTGATGTGTTTCATGAGATTCGGCATTCATGCTTAGAATATGGCATGAGCGGGACCAACTGAAAGAGAGATTTGGTTCAGCCAAGTCTATGGTCATGTGGTGCATGGAAGTCCGAGACTTGGTTGCATTTTAAATATGATAATAGGATATGTTTTCCTCTTGTATTTTATGGGTACTATAATTGATATTATATGATATTATGGATTTTGTATCCCTGCTATTTATGTTGTTTATATGTTGTTTATGAGTATTTTTACTGACAATTATGATGTATGGCTCCCATTATGTTTTGATTTGACAATGAATCAACTATGAATATATGAACTAGTAGATGATAATACAACAAATTCGATAAGGCATCAATTCTTCTTAGTGATTATCATATAATTATGAGACCCCTATACTTAGATCTATTTTTAATACCTCTAGATTGCATGTCTATGACATGATTGATTAAATGCTTGTCATGGTTAGTAGGGGTCTAGTCAAGTCACTGATCAAGTGTTTGCATTATTACCTTTGTTACAATGTTATCTATCATTTATAGAAGTCTCATGGAGTTATGGGCAATAGCCTAAGTCCTAGACCTGAAAAAGTGGCACAAAAGCAGGGGTCGTTAGCATAGGACTACCAGAAAACATCCACAATTGCTAGGATGGCCTTGGAGTGGGAGAGTGACTAGAGGGTTCCAGTCGCACTGTTTCCTTCTCATGGGAGCGATTGGGGTGTTTGGTAAGTACAAGACAAGTGCCTTCAAGATTTAAGCACATGGAAATATTGGTTGGCTTGTGGGGGTTTTGTAGGATGTGTGAATGGTTAGTTTGATTGTATGACTTTTTTATGACATTTGGACAAGCCATGACTTGGAATTGATGACATGGAACTTCATTGTGATGTGTCTAGGTCGGGCCTTTCTCCTAGTTTCCATATTTGTATCTTCTTTATGATGGATCTTTTCTTTTATTTCATATTTAACTTCCAAAGGTTTTAAATGAGAATTAGAACCTTCCAAGTTAGCATGAGATGCCACCATTCTCTCATGGTCTAGGATTTCTTCATGTCCTTCATGATGGTTCTTTATTTGGCTTCTTCTTCACGAGTCCTCTCTTGTAGTATCTCCTTAATGACCTCCCTTTTATATTCATGATAAATCTTTCATGTGTTTCATCTTCATCCTCCCAGAGCTTGGCTGATATGGATTCTTCCTTGTGATTTTGATCTTTAACCATTCGTTGTGATCTAGTGTCCCTCCATCTTCTTGTTTGATCATCTCTTTGTCTCTTTAGCTTCATAAGGGTGTTTGTGCATGATCCCCTTGGAATTCTCCTTGAGCATCATCCTCTCATGTTAAGATACAATACATGTAGATGAAATTCACTCACGATAATGTGACATCGGTCTAGAAAGCTCCTAGTCTAACTTCTTCATGAAATTCACTAATTGATCCCAAGTTTGAGTGAAATAATGAGGAGAAGGCTTAGGGATTGCATAGTGCACAATTCCAGGAGGAAGTTATGATGGTCTACTCACTGTGATTGTATGATGAAAATTAGTTGGTGATTATATGATGCAAAGTAGTTGTGGGACTAGAAGACAGAACTACATAGTTGAGGGAGACTGTGACATAGTGAGGTATGCTTGCTCACTATTATTGCACAATGTATAGTTCAGGGAAGACCAAGCCAAATGATTTCCCAGTTTTAGAGGTCAAGGAGGTTATGGGTCATGATTGATGACTGATACTTTGCAATTCCCAATGGAATCCTGACTGCGAGAAATTTTGTGCAGTTTTCAGAGACAAGAGGCAGAGACTCAACACTACGATTGTGCAATGCATAGTACTTGGAGGCATTGAATTTGCATTGTGCACTTACAAGAGACAATGGATGCTGACTAGTGCCTAAGATTGCATAGTGCACAATTCGAGGAGGTATGTTGAAGAGTGGTTCATTGGGTAAGTTGAAAAGAGAGGAGCACTTCATAAATTGACTAAGTACGAGATCAATGAGGCAAGAGATGAGACCATAACATGACTTCAACATTATCACAAAATTATAAATTATCAACCACATGAAAATGAACCACTTAACACCCAAAGTCAACATGTACCCATCAAAACGACAACAAAATGACACTTACCTCCAAGTGTGAGACTTACGATACACTTTGCAACACAAGTGATGAATATAACAAAACAATGCACTAAGATACATGTGAGAGTGTCTAGTGCATATTCGTATGATATATATAATTATCCAATATAGAAGAGTGCACTATATATGCCTCAAGTGGTGTGCTAAAATTCAACACATCTAGGAGTGAAAAAAATCAAAAGCGACAATTACAGTAGTAAGAAAAAGTGAAAATGACATTTGCAAAAGCTAAATAAAGTTAAAGCGATACATGCTAAAGTGAAGATAAAACCAAAGTGACACTTTTGAAATTGAAGCTAGCAAAAATGGAAACCATGAGAGTCAAAGAAACACTTTAAAGTAAAGGTGTGGAAAAGTGACAGTTGAGAAAAATAACTGAAATGAAGATACAATGCAACCAAGAGTGAGAGAGGGATTTTCAAGTGATATTGTAACTTGATTGTTGGTATAAATTGTGCATCGTACTATTTCTGTCGATTGTATGGTCACTATCCATAAGGACTGTGCAAACATGGTAACTAGACATTGCACATACAATATTCCTAGAGACTGTGCAAGTCTTACTTTCAAGAATTGCACAATAAATATTCTCAAGGATAGGAATTGGTTATTGAGATTGCTAGAAACATGTGTGCTTATGGAGACATCAAGGATTTAGCATGTGTAAGAAAGTGGTTTTGACAATTACAATCTCAGCAGAAGACTTAAACACTTAGTAGAACATTAGGCAATCATGAAGCGACAATGGAGAAACTTGAAATGGCATATCATAAAGTCCTAGGTAGGCTCCAAATTCAAGTGTAGGAAAAATTTTGGAGGTTGTTTGTCACAACGACAACATGAGGTCTATTGATGGGTTCGCGACCCTAGCCACACCAAGGGATGGAAAAAAAAACCCTAGTTTTGTTGAGCTTCATTGGAAGATGAGGAAAGTTCTTGGTCTGGTATTAAAAGATAACCAAGTGGAAAGGTACAACGTGTTCACTTCACTAGAGGATATCAAATGGGTGTTGAGGAACCAACGATTCCTCATTGATAGGCTTGATGCAACATTAGCCCATGTAGAAGGGCATTTTCTATGTGAAGTCGATATCATTGTACCTCTGGGTTCAAGTGCTATGGAAATGGCTCCCATTTCTTATTTTGACTCTCAATGACCATCAAGTCTACTAGTATATTTGGATTTCTGTGTAATTTTGTAATCACTACCGATATTGGCTTTTTTTGGAGTATCCTAGGGGCCTTAAATAATGATAGTTGATTTTTTTTCTTGAATTATGTAGAGATAGTAGTACCTCCACAATGAATTAGATGTAATAACTATGTATTTTGGAGTTATTATGTTAATATAAAGTCTTTTAATTTACAATATATATAGAGATTGTCAATGATTTTAATAGTAAAATGCATCGTAAAAATAAATTTTTTTACTATGAATTTATTAAATCTAACAAAAACTATAAAAAAACAATTATTACAATAAAATTTTACATTTTTGCTATATTACAGGTTTTTTGTGTGAATCACCAGATGTTTCAAATTTTGATTCTCTGAATTGTGTTGTTGTTCGAAATTACTTTTCTACTCCACAATGCTTTCTTGCTCTAGGTATGTCTCTCATGAAAATCCCTCCCTAAAATTTTTTGCAAAAATAATGAAATAATGAATAGCTTTTACTATTTAAAGAAAATTCTATGAAATTAAATTTTCAAAAATCATTTATCGCTCATTTTCCAGTTTACCACTTTTATTTTCACTTCAAAAAACTAAAGTTGCATTTTTTTTTCCTGACATTCGGTGCATTTGTTAACTAACCACACCGGTGCGTCCGATAATAAAACTGCACCGATGCAGTTAACAATACATTAGCACCTATAACAATAAATCCTTTTTTAACGCACCGAAATTACTTTTAGGTATTTACACCAAAATTTATTGTTGATTTTTCTCAAATGCAGGGAGAAAATCTCATAATTATATCAAATGGAAAATTCTTCAAAATCTAGCTCATTCCATAATATTTCTCAAAGTCCATTGCAGACTTCTCCCTATCCATATCCAAACATAATTACTTCAGATATTATTTATATTTTCATTATCTAATTGAATTTAGTTTTTTATCCATGTCAATTAGCTGAATAAAATTAATGTATACAAATTTCTAGGTTCATGCAGATTCAAAATATAGTTTAGATGCACAAAATATTCAAACAATTCCAAAATGTCGTAAACTTTTATCAGGAGTAGCATACCGCAAGGTGCGGTTGGTAGATGAAAATGGACAACCACTTCACCCTGCCAATTGTAACATGTCATCTTCTAGCCACAATCCTCGGACAATGATGGTAATAATTGTTTTTTATACTATAATTATTTTAACGTCAAACCAATTAATCATCCATTGACGTGCTTACTAATTGATATCATCGATATTGTACTAATCATGTTCAAATATATTTTTTGAAATTATTACGATTCTAGTGATGATGAGCGACCTACCTACCATCTTTCATTGTACCCCACGACAATTGCAAATTGAGAGAAGGTTGAATTAAGAAAAAAAATCAGAGAGTAACGATACCAAGAATGGTTGAATCAACCACCTATTCAATTCCCACGACTTCCATATTCACCAATTAGGAATGACTACAACAATAGTAGTTCTTCACAAGCTGGAAATGGAGGTAGCCAAATAGAGGTTGGTATGGATGATTACATAAGGGTAGACTACCATGAAGACAATGTTGTTAGATGCATTCCAGAATGATGATCAGTTAGGGGATGATGCTCATATCACTGATACCATTTTTGAAAGCCTTAAATTTTCTTCCACCACCCCTCTCTTTGGACCTAGCGGTCAGTCAAAGTCTACCCAGTTGGGGACAATGATGTGACTGTACATATTGAAAGAAAATTTTTTCTGTTGAATGCATGTTTCTCAGAAATTTTGAAGTAATTGACCATCAAGTCCCTTATATTTTGAGAAATCTTGTCACACAATAAAAATTACAAATGGTCAATTTTATGAACATTGATAATTATTGGCATTGTACATTTAATATTTTCCACCAGATACATCTTGTTCAAAGATAAGTTTCTTCCGAGCGATAATGTCTTGCCCGATAGCTGCAAAGAGGCAAAGAAATTGTTGAAAATTTTGGGTGTTGAGTACATGTCATGTCATGCATGTCCAAATGATTTTATTCTATATAGAGGAGAATATGCAGACAAAGACATATTTCTAAAATTTGGGCATGGCAGGTATGATAAATAAAAAAAGATGGGTAAATCACGTGGTCCTCTTCTTAAAATATTGAGAAAGATTCCTATAATCCCAAGGATTCAAAGGACCTTTCGTTGTAAATAATTAGCTATGCTGCATGGATGGCATGCCTCACACTGAAGGGAGTTGGGAGTTATGTCAATCCCAACAGATTCAATAGCCATGAATCATATACAGGATACATGGCTCGAAAAATTCAAGGATGAAGTACAAATTCTACGACTCAACATAGCCATGGATGGAGTCACTCCATATTCCCTCTAGAACACCAACTATTTTGTTTGGCCTGTAGTAGTGATCAATAAAAATACCCCCCCATGGTTTTCTGTGAAGAATGGACATCTTATGTTGGCTCTCATAGTCCCAGATAAAAGACAAATGAAGAATATGGATGTCTACTTACAGCCATTGGTAGATGAATTGAGGGAATTATGGGATGGGATAAATGTATACAATGTATCTAGACCCATCACAACAGAGAGGAGTTTTACATTGTATGGCATATGTGCTTACACCACACTTGATTATAAAAGTTTAGGATTTTTCTCCACAAAGTTACATGTTTATTGATTTGTTTATATACATAACAATATTCTTTCGCGTATTAATCTAATTCGTTGTAATTGTTCTGATCTTCATTATATTTTTTGACGTGTCATGCATATTGTATACAATAATTTCGTAGGTCTTGTAACAAAATGGTATTATGGATGTAAATTTTTTGGACCTTCTCTAAAACCTAGATGGTCCAGTGACCTACAAAATCTAGTGTATGACTTCTCCTGGGTATTCCTTCTAGAAGAACACCCTTACAGAAGAGTACCATCCACTTTCAATGGTAAACAAGAGAGAACCCAAAGGCTTGCAATAACCACACCAACTGAATGGATCAGAGCATATGATAGAGATAAGGAGAAGGAGTTCATAGAAATGTTCGATTCAAATGGGGAGCCTATGTTCGATGATCAAGAATTCTTCCACACCTATGTTTATAAATTGACCATTGGGATGAAAAGGAAATCTATATTTTGTAACCTCCCATATTGGGAGCATCTTAAGATTACCTACTTACTAGATCCCATGCATATATTTAAAAATGTTTCATCTTATTTATGGAGGCATATATCATTGAGAAAAAGTGACACATTGGTTTTTAGGAAAGATCTTATTACTTAAAAAACTAAAAAGAAACATTTGCCAAGACAACTAGAAAGTATAGGAGATGTTGGTCCCTCTAAGTGGTATTTAAAAGAAGGTGATGTTCAATGGATTTTAAAAAAAAATGATCTTTCTTTGGAAAAGGAAGTTATAATGGGTGTGAGGATGCCACTTTAATATGGGTCTTCACTACGACACCACTTCACCGTGGAAGAGCATTTGTTCGGGTTGAAATCGCATGACCATTTGAATCTTCTAAGAGTATGCATAATCTCAAAATCATGATTTTATTACTTTTTATATTAATATCTTTTATTCCATGGTATCATAAAACATAACTAATTTTGTATGCATGTGTTTAAAACTTTGCAGTGTCATTATTCTTTGTTCGTGTGCGTGTGTGTGAAACATGACTTCCCCTGTTATGGAAATAGCTCCAAAAATGGAAGAAAAGAGATATCAATGCCTTAGAAATAAGCCACTTCGAGGGGGAAACCCCCTTTACATTACATAAATGAACAATTTTTGGATGATGCAAATGAGAAAACCTCCTTTCTATATATAGGAGTCCATGGGGCCACAATATAATCCTAGCCGACCTAACAATAATAATGTAAGGGCACAATAATAAAAATATGGGGGCTATAGGGGTACAATAATAACAATAAGGACGATACATTAAAAACAATAAGGGGATACACTAGTATTATAGGGACCTAACATGCCCCTCTCCTTCAAATAATTGTAGCCCTCAATGCTTGATTATTTATGGATTCTTCTGTATAAAATTCTCACCGTCCCATGTGGAATCTTCAACGGGTAAGTTCTTCCACTTGCTGCGATATTTTGAATTTTATCTATTTAGTAGTTGTCGAGTTCTTGTTTATGCGACTGCTTCAGAACTTATTTCGCTGCAATGTTGATCTTCTTGTTGTTCCATTCAATTCTGGACCAAAGTTAGGTTATCCTTTCAGAGTTGGAGAACTTGTTGTTGATGCTCAATGTGATCTTCCACTATTTTATCATCCATATTATCTTTCATTTGATCCTTCAAATTATCCAACTTAGCCTCCATTTTTTCTTTTAAACCATCTATGTCATCTTTGATTACTCTTTGTAAGATCAAAATTTGTTGCACTTGGTACCTTAATTTTGATATCTCATACTGCAATTCTTCCTTTTCATGTGTCATAATATAGCTTTATGAGGGCTTAATGGCTATGAAATTATTTTTGGGAGGCATTATATAACTCAATATTGATATCTATGCTTCAATATTCCCTTGAAATCACTTCAAATTGATTTTTCAAACAAATGTTATGCAAACTTGTTTAAAAAATACACACCTTTTTCTTGCTTTAGAGGAGCTTGATATTGAAACTAAATTATCTCTATTATTTTGGATCTTCAATATCTAAAATTAGGTGTTATAGTATTCCTATGAATATTCTTTCAAATGCCACAGGTATGACCTAATTTGGATTTTTCAAGCCAAATTTATGTCCAATCTCCCACAATGACCTAATTATGGACTAGTTCAGTAGAGAGAAATTGTAAGGCGTGCCACATGTCACTGTTTCCTCCTTCAGATTCAAATTTATACACAGGAAACTACAGTCCATATAATTTTGGCCACTTTTTCCATAATTCCAATCCTATGCTCAGAGAAAGATTTATAATTATTTTCCCATGGTCACCTCTTTGAGATGAAATTCAGGAGCCTGAAAAAACCCTAGATTCCATAGATCATATCTTTGAAAATATTGCGAACCAAGATCTGAAATTTTTACATGAAGTTCCTTAGGATTTTGCCTTCACTTTGTAAATCTTTTAGCATCTGAAACTTTGTCGAAATATATTTATAGAGAAAATCCCACGATGACCTATTTAGGTGTAATTTGGGAGCTTGAACAAACCCTAAATTCCACCGATAATATCTGCGAAAATATTGTGAAACAAGATCTAAAATTTTTACACAAAATTCCTTAGAATTTCGATTTCACTCTGTAAAAAATTCAGCTTCTGAACCTTCATATAAAACAAGTTATAGTAAAAATACCACGATGACCTGTTTGGAGCAGAAAAACCCTAGAATCCAAATCTCTAATAACAAATGTTATCAAACCAGGTCCAAAAATGGAAGAAAAGGGAGATCAACGCCTTAGAAATAAGCCACTTCGAGGGGGTAACCTCTTTTACATTACATAAATAAACAATTCTTGGATGATACAAATGAAAAAACCTCCTTTCTATATATAGGAGTCCATGGGGCCACAATATGATCCTAGCCAACCTAACAATAATAATGTAAGGGCACAATAATAATAACAATATGGGGGTTACATGGGTACAACAATAACAATAAGGGGGATACACTAACAACAATAATGGGATACACTAGTATTATAGGGACCTAACATCCCCCAAGACCTAGGACATGCCATATCTAAATTATCTGCATTTGTACGTTGGATCATGTCAAAGGAGATTAATGTGGCTAGCATTCCACTTTGGTGTCAAGAGATAGTTAAGATTGTTTGTATGTTTGAGAAGGATCTACTGATGAGTTTCATGGACTTGTAGGTTCATGTTATAATCCACCTAGTAGATGAGGTTGAATTAGTTGGGGTGTTTTCTTGTCGTTGGATGTTATTCTTAGAGAAGTACATGAAGAAATTGAAAGGTTTTTTTCGACAAAGGGAAAAAACCGAGGGGTCTATGGTAGAGGGGTACATATCATATGAGTCTTTCTATTATGCCAGTTAGTACATCAAGGATATTGACAACACACCAGGTGTAGTGATTTGGGAGGATGAAAGGGATGATGACAAAAGAGAAGGGGATCTTCTCCAAATGAATGGAAAAATGGGCTCGATAAAGAGTAAGTGACTTATAATTTGTCAAATTTACACAAAGTAAATATTCACGATGAAGGAGCCTTATGTTTTCCCCAAACACTGCAACTAGGTGTTTTTTTTACCCAGATGTGTTGGATAGGGATTGGTGGTTCGTATTGAGACATGGCCCTAGATCAAAACATATTTTTGAGAACAAGTGTTATCATGCCAAGCAAGATGGGAGATAATGAGGGTGATTAGAACAAAGAGTGTTATGATACATGTGTTATTTCATCGTTCATACTATTTAAGATGGGTTTCTACGAAGAAGAGGAATTAACCTTATAACTGAGACTCTTTTTCTCCAAACATTATAATATGTATTTTCAATTAATTGGTTTGCATTGTGTTAATGTTAAAATCATTTCACTTGATAACTTGCAATTATGTTGATCTCGAAAGCAATTATCAAGTTCTTTTTTTATGTCAATTCCTAAAATAATACAACTACTTGATTGCTTTAAATGGTTTTTCACTATATCATTACTTAAATAAATGCACCATGTATATATATATATATATATATATGAATAATATCTTCAAAATTTTAAAAAATGTATTAATGTATACTATTATTTTTGGTATGTAATTTCATTATAAAATAATGATAATGATAAACATGTATTTATTTGCATTATTTTCTAAATTTCATTATGTTAAAAAAATTCATATTATTCTATATTTATTATTTTACAATTATTTATATTCTTACAAATTTACAAATTTACAATTATGGTAATTTAACAATATGTATAGTATACATTTTACAATTTTATGATGATTCAATTTTATAGTAGTTATGGTTCAAATTTGACAATTAATTTAGAATTTTAGAATTTTATAAATTTACATATTTACAAATTTTAATAAAATTGAATCATGAAAATACATACAATTACAATTTTACAATTTTACATACAATTACAATTACAATTTTACAATTTTACAGTTACCAATACATAATATTTAATAAATATCATGATTTAATATTACAAATAAGCATCACGATCATGATAACCATCGTACAAACATCATATTCTAAAATACACATTCAAATTCATTAACATCATCTAATCATCGTGATCATGATCATCTAACAAAACACAATCATTATATACCATCATCACAACAGAAACTTCTATAACATACACATTTATCTGCCAACAGATTAAATGAACATATCTAACATGACCTAAGAATATACACATCATGATGAACACCAACATGTAAATTAAGTACATCAAAATGAACATAAAAACATGTACCGTATATCTATATATATATATATAATTTCAAAAATATACGACTGTAATAGAACTGCATATGAATGTCAAATATCTGGTGGTACATCAATACTATAACAAGTCTAGGCCTTCTCATTCGATGGTGCATGCTTAGATGGTGCCTGCTCAGGAGGTGTCTGCTCAGATGGTGTCTACTGAGGAGGTGCCTGCTCAGATGGTGCTTACCCAGGAGATGCCTTCTCAAGACTAGATACCAGTTGCTCATCTCCGCGAGGTGAAGTACTAGAATGATCACTCCCCTCATGATCAACATATGCGTTGCTATGTCGCATATCTCCATGGCACCTATCCCTCCTCGCTGCCAGTAGCCTGAAGATCCAACGATATGACCCATAAGGCTCATCATATGGAGCCACATGTCCCTCTAGATCTCCATGAGTGTACGATCTTTCTGGATGTCTCTGATCGTCACAGAGAAAACTCCCTCATCAACCAAGAGTCTACATAGTCAGTCACCCAACTCCATCCTAAATCGAATTTTAGCCCTACGCCAAATGCCCGTGGGTATCTGCACCTAAGGAGGTATCTCACCCTTCGTATCCTTTGCAATCTCCTCGTCATCTATAGGATCATCAGGTGGGAGTGGAGGAATTTCCCCAACGAACGTGCCAATATGAACAAAATATATAGTACACAAGAATAATTATACAATTTCATTAAACTATTTAATAAAACAAGTTAAAGACTATGTTAGAATAAATTGTATTCTAATTAATTAAGACAATAAAATGAAACTATATTAATTTAAGGAAAACACTAATATTACCTCTATCATCTGGTGGCTCATCTTGTGTGAAGAGGATGTTGGTACACCCTCACCAATCCCACCCCGCGTAAGGACATGGCACCATCACGAACATGCGGTCATCCTCACTCGCTACTAGCTCTAGTGCATCACTAGAAATCCTAGCCAGATACTCCGACATACCCCCCTTGGGTATCATCTCACCCCACATGTGAATCCGTACCTCTATCATCAGCCTACAAGGATGAAGGAAAAAATTAGGCCTCATCTCGAGAAACCTCTCAAAAAATAAACAGAACAGCTCTCAAGCAAAAGGGAAGGTCAACCTCCCACGTGCCTGAGAACGACATCTATCTAAGGTTATAAAAAACTACCACAAAATAATGGCAACCCATCTAACAAGTCATGGCCTCTAGAATAAATAATCAACATAAAAAAAAGAGGGAAATTGATGTGATGCATGTCATTGGTATAATATGCAATGGTGGTGGGTAATAGTGAGAGGCATCTAACCTCCTCTGGACCAAAAGAAGCAACCCGTAGCTGTCGACCAAACACCTAAAAATATGTAGGAGAAAGTATATTATGCCTAATGTGTCTCTAAGAGTACAACAACTGACTCCTTGCTGCATAACCGACGAGGGAATCAGCGAACTGGGGAAAATTATCCCCTCTCCTAGATAGGCCAGTGACAAAATACATGTCCTCCTTAGTGGGTTTGTACCACTAGTCAGGACCGACACGGAAATCTTATTGGTGGGCATCCCACCTATAGATCAACTGTAATAATAAGCCATTGTGCCCCTTAAGGGTCGTAGCCTCCACGTATTAATTAAGGACACCTACCTCCCTTAAGAGAAACTGGTTGGGTGGCGTAATAGGGCGAGGGTACAAAATTATCTCCCTCTGCCTTGCCTCCCACTATTGTATTATGTTATAATTTTCATCCCTCTGCTCTTGTTGTTGTGTTTCCTCTCTCCATCGACGTAGCTGAATGATTAACATATTAAATACATCATCCTCCCTCATACAGAAAACATAAGTTTTTTTATTAAATGAAAAATGTATCTACAAATATATAAATAAATTTTTTATCAAAAAAACAAAACGAAACATTCATTGCGCCACAAAAAAAGATAGGCACCGCCAATGGTGCGTACATGTATATCATGCACCATCCATGGTGCACATAAAAAAAAGTCACGCACCATGACAAAAAAATATATTACTTAAATAAATATTGTAGGTGGTACGTTGACAAAAATATCACCCTCGCGTGTTTGTTATAGTGCAACGCACCGCCCATTTGCAATATTTTACCACTAGCAGTGCGGTACCAAACACAAACTGCCCCATTGTGTTATGTTTGACCAACACACTGCAAATTACGTACATTCCGATAATATAGATGCACATGTCGTTATGTTTTTTTTACATAATTGCTGATGCGTTTGAGAAAAATAACGCACCGCTGTAAATAAATTGTTAGTTAAAAAAACAATTTCTCGATGCGGCCAGAAACCGACATGCACAGCACTATTTTATTTTTATTGCAGTGTGATTTTTCTCGGTAGCGCACCAGGCTGTGACATTAACCACCCAGTGTGGTTTCCATTATCACCGTTCTTGGTGCGGCCTATAAATTTACAGAGAGAACCGAGAACGGTGCGAGCCGAATAGCTCGAAGGCACTGCGCAGGATTTGTTTTTTTTTTAAATTGAATTCTAACACGATTTTCAAAATTAATCTACTAAAATCTTAATTTGGTGAGAAATAGATACATTATTTGCACATTTACAAGTCTAGGAGGCATCTTTCCAATGGAATACTGAAAACCAAATTTCCCCACCATTTTGCAAAATTCGAAGTCCACACACTGATTAATGGACATAAGCAATGCGGGCAATGGGAGAACCGATGGTAGGGCGCCTCAGAGAAGAAAAGGTCACACCGATGCTTGAGATCTCTACAACAATGTAACAAGTAAAAATGATTTTTTACAGCCAGGTATTTTTTTAAATTAACCCTTTTTTGGTGTGCTCCTGTATGAGACACACCGGGAAATTTGATCAATGGTCCATGATACTTTTGTATGGTGCACTGGATTACTACGACGCATCGGTCCAGTTTTTACGGAGCAGAAAGTGATTCCTTTGAATAAAACCCCTATTTCGATGCATTTTTTTAACTAAACCACACCGACCCATCGTCGTTATTAAATAGTACTGAAATGTTGAAAAGGCACTGGGTTGGAGATATACGACCAGCATCAGGCATGTTATATAAAAAGCACCATATATTTTCATTAAATAAACACCCTATGCTCCGGTGGTGTATCACCATAAATGCACTGGGGCATCATTGTTAGAGTATATAAAAGCAATGGTTATATAGTGAGTGTCTCAGTGTGCCATTTGATATTATGCATGGGTGTGCTTTATATAAAACGCACCGATAAGTTGTATGTATGAAGTGCACCATTGTTTTCATAGCACTTAAAGATAACTCTGCAATGCTTCTTTAGCCTCTACTATGCACCAGCGTGTCACATATATATCAAGTGCACTAGTGAGTGTTATGATTATAAATGAACCGCGAAAAAACATCTGCAAAAACATCCACCCGCAAACCTCCTCTAGTGACCTCCGCTACAAACAGATATCTGGGCTATTTTTATAAGGGCTTCCTCAAAAACATCCGCTAGAGGGTCTTTTCCTTGTAGCGTCCCCCCATTGGCCTGGCGTAATCTCCATGACCTTTCACACATGGAAACAAGTATAAAGAGGCATCTAGACTCCTCCAATTTTCACATTCAATTCAGCCTTTTGTGGTGCCTTTTCTACCTCATTATAAGGGAAACTTCCATGGTCAAACAAGGGTTGCATATCTACTATATTGGGGTAACTCTTTGCAACCTAGAATGGTATTTCTATATGACTAATTGGTGGTATTAACGCATCATAATGGAGGCTCCTGATGCGGCCTAATAATGGCCTTGTCTGTAGCCTAATAGAGTCTCCTTATGCAGCCTAGAAGTGGCCAAGTATGTGGGCTAATTTGTAACTTACTTTTGTTCTTATGTGGCCTAATCTGTGAACTATATGTGACCCTATATGGGCCTCCTCTCCAACATAATTTTGACATTTATATGCAACTTATCTGTGGTTATATATGTGGCCTACTGATCTTATTATATGGAGCCTCACTATGTGATGAAGAGGACCCTTCTAGTGAGATATGTGGATTATATTTTCAGCCCTAATTCTGTGCAGATGGGATGTTGTGGAATGGCCTTCTAAGCCTAATCTGGTGCAATATTTATCAGATATGTTGTGCCTTATTTGGTAATTATTTTTATGACCTAATATAGGGATGGTTGAGCTATGACATTAGTACTTATCTATACAATGGTGGATGGTGGAGTAACTTGATATAGTTGATAGTGGTACATAACATGATGTTGGTACCTTTTGTAACGGTAATGTTCAAGCTAATTTTTAGTTTTAGTATCAGTGATGCTTAGGCATATCTTCAATGCATGACAGTGATCTACATAGAATATACTTTGATGAATACTATAGTGATCTTCATGACAGTGATCTCAATATGTGGCAATGATATTCATGAAAATGCTATCGATATGTGATAATGATTTCCATGACAGTGGTTTGGATATGTGACAGTGATCCATATGGATATGTTGTGTGCGAGTAGCTTTATGATATGAAAATAACTCTTTATGGTAGTGTCGCTGACATGAAAATGATCTTTGGTATATGTAAGTTACACTTTGATTTATGGTTTGATGATATGAATGTGATGGAAGAACCCCTATGACAGTGACAATGATGTATATAATGCATGTATGACGGTGCTATCGCAGCAACTATGTTGGATAATTATTATGTAGAGAATTGTAGGAAGAGTGAGCTCTCAGATAGAGTTGTTGCAGGAAGAGTAAACTCCAAGTAGGATATAGTGAAGAAAGGGTTAGTCCTAAGAATGAGTTATTGCAAGAAAATGAGCGATTTTCTCTCATGTCTATAGAATAAATATAGTCTTGCCTCATCACCATGTACAGTTCCATTATGTTTATTTACTTTACTATTATTTCTCTTGATCTTTTCCTGGGGTGATCAGGTATGGAAAATGGATGTAAGGACCTAGTCCTTAATATCAATATTGAGAAGGATGCAGATCCATTCCTTTATTAGAGTGGCAAGATCTCAAATATTGAGGGAATGATTCTCATATCTCAGGTTGATGTACATGATTAAATAGGCTTCCTATTCAAAGGGATTAGATTGTCAAGTTGAATGAAATATTCAAACAAGATGTTATGAGATGAGAAGATGTTAAAATATTTATGTCGTTCATACAAGGATCATTCTAGATGACAAGCTGCAACAATGTTAAATGCTTGTGTGATATTATGTTCAACAATTATAATGTATATGCTCTCATAGAGAGCATATTTTAGCTCATGTTGTCAAATGAACTTATTATATGTAGTGAAGTTGGATTCCTCCATGATCTAAATAAAGAAGAAGCAAATATGGAGCTACCTCAAGTTTTTGAGGCACATAAGATGAAATTCATTATTACAGATTGAAGAAAGCTTCATATGGAGTCAAGTTAGTCCCCTAGATCTAGCATGACTGGATTGAAGGACATATGATACTGACTCTAACCTCTTTAATATTGCAGGTATGTCTTTTATATTTTTGGTTTTATATGCTAAAAATTTATTTATGATAGGATTAGATCATCTATATGTTTAGTTCTAGAGGTAGTTGACCTCTGAGCCTTGATGATCAACTACCTGAGATTAGAATCATAACAAGGAAAGGATGATGACTTGCTCATTAAGGGAAGTATACTATCAGAGTCTTGGCATAATGGATTATACGAAAGTAGTTGATAGAGACTCCTCTGCATATTTATATTTGATGGGTTCTATGATGAGCCGATAACTCGATAAGCCAGATAGAGCCTAAACATGAATACTAGGTTGAGGCACGCTACTAGAAATGTGATTAATACACTAATGATAACTGAGACTGAAAAATTTTGTTAATAGGAAAATCACATATGGTTTTTGTTATAGTTTAGGGTCTTCCATTATTTCCTCGATGAGCCATAAATAGAAGTCCATTGATATGAATATGATCGAGGTAGTGAAAATTATTTCTAGCATGGTTAGCTATGACACAATGTGATTGAGAAATATCTTTAGAGAGTTGTTTTGGAAATGAATGTGATATACTGCAGCTATATGAGTGGGATAAAATTTTCAAAGAATCTCATGTTTTATGATCAGTCCAGGCATATTGATATTAGATATTACTATATTTGGGATATGGTGTAGAGGGAGATGTAGGGATTTAACAATGATTTGTTGTGGAATTGAAGCAGTGAGTCTTTAATAGATGAGTACATAACAAATATTCTCACCAAGGATTTGGAGAAATATAAGTTCTTGGTCCTTAGAGAGTAGCTTGGACTGATGGATGTCAATCCCC
Source organism: Pinus albicaulis (assembly GCA_034641835.2). Lineage (NCBI taxonomy): Eukaryota > Viridiplantae > Streptophyta > Pinopsida > Pinales > Pinaceae > Pinus > Pinus albicaulis. The sequence continues at coordinate 43,998 of JAXQQM020061275.1, read as the reverse complement.
TAGGTTAGGTCCCCATTGATCGAGGAAATTAAGCTATGCTCTTCCCCCATGTTTGAGCTCCCAGTGAGATGATTTTTTCCATATAGCTCTTGGGGTTGAGGGATATTTGGAAAATAGTTGTGTGTGATCCCTAACCATTTTAATAGGTCTGGTATCTCCCAAATTGTCACTATAAGGTGTGTGTGTGATCCTTTTCTTCTATGAAAAGTCAGATATCTCCCTCTCTCAGTTTTAGCAGAGTACCCCAAATGGAATCATGCCTGAAATATGGGCCTTTCAGGATTGTCCCTCCCCATGTGGTCAACGGGTGAGTATAATTAGGTGTGTGTGATCCTTACCACTAGTACGTTGAGTATTTACCCCAATTTAGAGAGGATGCAAGTGTTCTACCACTTAAATATTGAGGGTCAGGGTGGTAAGATCAAAAAACAATAGGATGGATGTGATCCTTACCTCACATGGTAAGTGGTATCTAACCTATTGTTAGATATAGGGTGGTATATTAATTTCTTATACTATCCGTGGATATAGGGAGGGAGTCAAATCTCCCCCATGATGATTATTATTCTTTATATTGTGACATCATTGTTCAACTAGTGATCAAAGGAGATGTAACAACCTTGATCAAAAATCCATGTAATAAAGTTAATAAAGGTAAAATAAGACCATGGTCATGGGACACATATTCCAAGTTGAATTTTGGGAAAAAAAATAGTGATGGGGATCACTTGTGATTAATTAATGGCTATGGAAATTGGAAAATGCAATTCAAAGGATTTGGAAAGGAAAAGTGGCATTTATTGGCATTTATTTATGAAAAATTTGGAAAATAGGATAAAAAAAAACTTGGTGAAAGGTCACGGGTTGCATATGAGGAGGAAAATGAAGGGCAATAATGGAAAAATTACTAAAATAGAGGCCTCATTAATAAAAAGGATATTGAGGATCAGTTGTCATATTTTTGTCATATCGGTTTTAGAGCTGTAATTCTATTCTCTCTCTCTCATACTCTTGGACACTTAGAGTTTTCTTGGAGCACTCTTAGAGGAGTGTGGCATACTTGGGATTTGGAGAAAGAAGGAGAAGTAGAATCAGGAAAGTGCAAGAGGACATCGGGATTACCAACTACAGTGGGATTTGTTTGCAAGTACTGAGTTGCATGTGTGATTTCTTTGATAGTTTTGGCATGCATGCCACATGCATGTGGTTTCTAGGTTATGATATGCCATTGAGATGGAGGATTTCCTAGATTTACAGTGGTTTTTCCTATCCTTTCCATTTCATAGATAGCCATGGTGTTGTGGGTTTCTTTCCTTTTGTTTCTGGTTGGTTCTCATGTTCCTTTGGTTGTGGGTTGAGTTATTAGTTCCTGGAGCCTTGGTTGGACAAACACTCTGGAGCCCTGTAACAACTTGGGTTGAGTTACTAGCCCTAGAGCTTTTGTTGGAAAAATGCTCTGGAGACCTTGGTGGGTTGAGTTACTAGTCTTGGAGCCTTGGATGGATAAATTCTCTAGACAACGGAAGTAGCTGTGGGTTGAGTTATTAGTCTTGGATCCTTGGCTTGAAAAAAATCTCTAGAGCCCTACATAGATTTGGTAGAGACAGACCTAGTGTTGGTTAGTAATGTCCAACTGTGAGGTGGAATCACTGGTTGATGCTTGAGGTTGTTGGCCTCTGGAATCCGTGTTTTGGTCGTGGTTGATGTGTTTCATGAGATCCGACATTCATGATTAGAATATGGGAGGAGGGGGACCAACCAAAAGAGAGATTTGGTTCAGCTAAGTCTATGGTCGTGTGGTGCATGGAAGTCTCAGACTTGGTTGCATTTTAAATATGATAATAGGGTATGTTTTCCTCTTCTATTTGATGGGTACTATAATTGATTTTATGTGATATTATGGATTTTTGATCCCTGCTATTTCTGTTTTTTATATGTTGTTTATGAGTCTTTTTACTGACAATTATGATGTATAGCTCCCATTATGTTTTTATTTTACAATGAATCAATAATCAATATATGAACTAGTAGATGATAATGCAACGAATTTGATAAGGCATCAATGCTTCTTAGTGATTCTCATATAATTATGATACCCCTATACTTAGATCTTATTTTAATACATGTAGATTGCATATCTATGACATGATTGATGAAATGTTTTCCATGGTTAGTAGGGGTCCAACCAGGTCATTGATCAAGTGTTTGCATTAGTACATTTTTTCCAGTGTTATTTATAATTTCTAGAAGTCTCATGGAGTTATGGGCAATAGCCTGAGTCCTAGACCTGAAAAAGTGGCACAGAATTAGGGGTCGTTGGCATAGGCATACCTGAAAATGTCCACAATCACTAGGATGGCCTTGGTGTGGGAGTGGCTAGAGGGTTCCATTCACACTGTTTCCTTTTCATGGGAGCGATTGGGGTGTTTGGTAAGTACAAGACAAGTGCCTTCAGGATTTAAGCACATGGAAATGTTGGTTGGCTCCTGAAGGTTTTGTAGGATGTGTGAATGGTTATTTTGATTGTAAGAATTTGTGATGACACTTGAACAAGCCATGACTTGGAATTGATGACATGGAACTTCATTTTTATGTGTCTAGGCTGGGCCTTTCTCCTAGTTTCCATCTTTGTATCTTCTTCATGATGGATCTTTTCTTGTATTTCATATTTAACCTCCAAAGGTTTTTAATGAGAGTTAGAACCTTCCAAGTTAGCATGAGATGCCACCATTCTCTCATGGTCTAGGATTTCTTCATGTCCTTCATGATGGTTCTTTATTTGGCTTCTTCTTCACAAGTTCTCTCTTGTAGTATCTCCTCATTGACCTCCTTTGTATATTCATGATAAGTCTTTCATGTGTTTCATCTTCATCCTCCTAGAGCTTGGATGATATGGAGTCTTCCTTGTGATTTTAATATTTAAGCATTCGTTGTGATCTAGTGTCCTTCTGTATTCTTGTTTGATAGTCTCTTTGTCTCTTTACCTTCATAAGTGTGTTTTTGCATGATCCCCTTTCATCTTCATCCTCCTAGAGCTTGGATGATATGGAGTCTTCCTTGTGATTTTAATATTTAAGCATTCGTTGTGATCTAGTGTCCTTCTGTATTCTTGTTTGATAGTCTCTTTGTCTCTTTACCTTCATAAGTGTGTTTTTGCATGATCTGTAGGTATTGTATCATCCTCACATGTTAAGATACAATACCTACAGATCAAATTCATGCATGACAAGGTGACATCGGTTTAGAAATATCCCAGTCTAAATTCTTCACGGAATTCACTAATTGATCCCAAATTTGAGTGAAATACTAAGGAGGAGTCTTAGGGATTGTGTAATGCATAATTCCAGGAGGTAGTGATGACGGTCTAGTGACTCTTATTGTATGATGCAAAGTAGTTGTGGGACCAGAAGACATAACTACGTAGTTGAGGGACACTGCGACATAGTAAGGCAGGCTTACTCACTATTATTGCACAATGTGTAGTTCAGGGAAGACCAAGCCAAGTGATTTCCTAGTTTTGGAGGTCAAGGAGGCAGTGCGTCATGAATTTTTTACTGATACCATGCAATTCCCAATGGAATCCTGACTATAAGAAATTTTGTGCAGTTTTTAGAGACAAGAGGCAGAGACTCAGCACTGTGATTGTGCAATGCATAATTCTTGGAGGAAGTGACTGTGCATTGTGCAATTACAGGAGGCAATGAATGTTGACTAGGGCCTAAGATTGCATAGTGCACAATTCAAGGAGGCATGTTGAACAGTGGTTCTTCGGGTAAATTGCAAAGAGAGGAACACTTCATAAAGTGACTAAGTACAAGATCAATGAAACAAGAGATGAGACCATAACACGACTTCAACATTATCACAAAATGATAAATTATCAACTGCATGACAATGAACCACTTAACACCCAAAGTCAAAATGTACCCATCAAAACGAAAACGAAATGACACTTACCTCTAAGTGTGACACTTACGATACACTTTAGGACACAAGTGATGAATAAAAAAAAGAAATGCACTAAGTTGTGCGAGAGTGTCTAGTGCATATTCATATGATATATATAATTATTCAATATAGAAGAGTGCACTAGAGATGCCTCTAGTGGTGTGCTAAAATTCAACACATCTAGGTGGTAAGCCCTAGTATTCCACCAAAAGTGTTGCAAATCCCAGGGGTTTCCCTACTTTACTTTATCAACCTGGGGTTCATACAAACTTGGAGGTGACAATGCTATATACACAGCAGATGCATTCGATTCATGTCATCCTCTTCTTCTTTATGAAAGGCTGCTATTTCTTAAAATATGAGAAAAAATGAAAAGTAAATTGCTGGAAGGAAATGGCAGAAAGGAAACTAACTTAATTTGCAGAAAGGAAATGACGAAAATGAAACTAATTTGATGTGCAGAAAGGAAATGATAGAAAGAAACTAAATTAAATTGCTAAAAATAAATGACGGGAAGGAAACTAAACTTAAATTTCTGAAAGGAAACTAATTGAAACCACACTAAACTTGGCCAACCGGCTAAACACGCCCTACGTATATTATGCTCTATCTACCATGCTTCTATCCATGCAGCTAAGCTATCTAGGACTTAATTCTAATTGAAAAAGTGTTTCTTGTAGCTTGGATAAGAAAGGGGTAAAGGTGCTAATGGAGGGAAGAACACATGAAACTAGGCTTAGAAGTGAAAAGAGTGGGTTTAAACTTTATTAAATCTTTATTATGGCGCAAAAAGGCTTTGGAGCGGAATGATTTAAAAAGTGTGATGGCAGAGCTGCGATGGAGGGTGATCGCAATCAACGTTTGGAGCAGTAAAGGCTAACATGAAAAAAATAAAAAGTGTGATTTGCAATGTGCAATGTAGTGGATGACGTGGTGGTGGGACCGGTGGCGGAGTACGAAGCGATATCACAATCGACAGATAGGAGTGGTAAGGTTAAAGGAACAAAATAAAAATTGCGATTTGCGAAGCGCGATGGGGCAAAAACTGTGAAGTGCAAAATGTAACGGGATAAAAACTGTGAAGTGCGAAATACAATATCATAATCACAATATCCCAAAGTTGGAGGGATAGTGGAAGTGTTGTTCAGGAAAAGTTTCAAAGTGCGAAGTGCGATGGGTGACATGGCGGTGGGACCGGCGGTAGAGTGCAATGACAGTATTGCAATCTGTGAAAAGGAGAGATAAGTCTTAAAGAAAAAGGGAAAATGATGCAAAGTGCGATGTGCGATGTGGTGGAGGTATTGCAATCGGTGAAAATGAGCAGTAAGTCTTAAAGAAAAAAGGTAAAGTTTGTGAAGTGTGAAATGTGAAATGCCAAAGGTTGCGAAGTGCAAAATGTGATGGGGTAAAAGTTGCGAAGTGAAAAATGTGACGGGGTAAAAGTTGCGAATGCAAAGTGCGATGAACTGCAAAATGCGAAGTGTGATGGGTAAAAAGTTTTGATTTGTGTTTTGCGATGTCGTAAAAGTTGCGAAATGAAAAATCCAATATCGTAGTTCGCAATATCGCAAAGTTTGAAGGGTAGTGGAAATGTTGTCTAGGAAAAGTTGTGAAGTGCAAAATGCGATAGTGGGAATTTCAAGGAGGAAAGGCGGAGGTCAAAAATTAAAGGTTTTTCAAGTTTTTTTTGAATAAAAATAGCGACAACTGCAATGAAAGAAGGAGGGAATAGAGAGTAACCGAGGTGGTTGGAAGCATGAAAAAAGAGATGGAGAATGAAATGGGAAGCACCATGGAGATGTTCTAGGATTTTAGAAATAATTCCTGCGATTAACCTGTCAAATTATGTGCAACAAAATGGACAAATCCATAAAAATAAAGTGCAGAGAAAGACTGGAAAATGGTAACGAAACTCTACTTTTAATCTCAGAAACAGTTAACAGAAATCAGTTTTTTGGGTCTGTGGGAAGGTCGCCTTCCTCGAGCTCTATTGATAGAGATGAGAAGGGGATCTTGATACACAAATTTTTGGTTTTTCTCCTCTATTATATTACTCACAAGCAAATGAAACCTACAACAGCACACTGAAAGAAAAATTAAACAACAATGAAACTATCAGAAGCAGAACTAATTGAATGACAAAAAGTAGAGAAAAAATACAGCAGAGAGGCTGAGGCACATGGATTGGGCGCTAACCCATGAGCCTAGCTCTCTGAAACTTAAATCAATAAAGTGAAATTAATCTGCTCATTTCATAAAAGAATAGCCTCATACATTTCTGAAAGTTTGATCACTAAGTAAAATAATAATAAAATCTCAATAGCTTGCAACAAAATTCTAACTAGAATCAACCCCTTCCTAGCTCTAGCTCTGCTCTATTTATTCTACAGGGTAGCTACCAACAACTCCCTTGAAAATAGTGATTGAGTCCACTTGACTCCAAGTAAACACAGATTGAGTGCACTTCGTCTTCATTTTGCTTGGCTGCCTTTGATATTTAAGGAGTGTGGGCAACCCCTTGAATCTCTCCAATATTTCTCAATAATTTCCTGATATTGTGCTTCATTTATTCTTCAATCTTGATCTTCCAGTGGCAGGGAGAAAGTCCCTAAATCATCTCCTTCTCTAAATCTACATAATCTGCCCAATATTCTCACAATATTCTACAAAATTAATCAATATTAGGCACAAATATGAAATTACCTTTAATCCTTCCTAAGAACATATTGAAGCATAAGAAAACATTATTAAGTGTAGAAGGAGAGATTTAGTATATCTTTTCATGTGCATAAGGAATTTATATGGGCTTAAGAAAGGTTAGATGGGCCTTAATTTATGTCTAATTTAGAGGCCCATCATTGCCCCCCTACTAAAAATGTTGCTCATCCTCTGAGCAACCTATTCATCCTTCCTGCCTTCTAGTTCTTCTTGCGTGCTAGCTTATTTCGTTTCTTTTTATTGGCCCATGCGCTGATCCTCCTGCTAATCTTCTTGCTATTATTCTTGCATTTATTCTCATAGGTGCTTCATGGAAGTCCTAAGATGCCTTAAGCAAATCTGTTTCACATGCCAAGAGGTGGTTGATCCACCTTTTATTTGATTTTTTATTTTCTTTTCTTTCCTTTTTTTCTTCTAATTGCATGTAGAATAAACTCACAGTTATTTTTATGTTAACTGAGTTCAGCCTTGGTTACCCCTTGGCATTCCTTGTCTTCCATTGCAATGACTTCTTACTACCCACTTCCTCAAGTCATTTTTACTTTTGTCGTTTTCCTCTTCTTGGTGAAAAAAGTGAGGCTAGTCGCTAGATAAGGCTGAGGTTTCTCTAGTATTTATTTTGGCTATATATAAAAACTTTTCTTCTCACACTTTTTTATGTTTTCTTAAGCTAAAATAGATTTGAAGAAAGGATTAGATGATTGCATACTTGAGCCTTACCATTGATTTGTCTTTATAGGTGATATTGAAGCTACGAATATGGCTGTTGAAGCTGTCTTTGGTGGTTCTGAAGCTGCTCTAAAGCTGCATGTGATAATCTGCTTGAGGTCCTTTTGGAGCTTCTGAGCATAGGAGGAGGAGGTTCAAGATTGACTACCTTTGACCAGGGTGTTGACCAAATTTTCTTTTTGTGCCAAATTATTATTTTTCTGCTTACAAATGTTGGAGAGCACCTACATTCATTAGAGAGGGATACATGGAGAAATGCATTTTATTATTATTATTATTATTATTATTATTTTAAGGCCTACTAGTGGCCGCAATGAGTTTTTCCACTAGTAGGTCTCCCTAAGCGCCTCAAAGGAGGTTTTCACCTACGATCTTTTATTTTTCTCTTTTTTTTTCAACCCAATGATTTCCTCATGGAGGTTTTCAATCAGTAAGCCAATATCAAACGCCTTAAAAGAGGTTTTCACCTAAGATTTTATTCTTTTTCCATTTTTATTTTTTTTCACTTTCCTACTCTACTTGAAAAAACAAAACCTTTTTCAAGTATAGGAATACTTCCAATGGATCCATGTACACATCAAGATGACAGATAAAATCATGTGCACCCTTAGAATACATGCTTTGACATGTACCTGAATATGAGAGATGAATTTGTTTGACTGGGATGGTATCAAGTACTATTGGAGAAGAGCGTGTTGTTGCAAATTAATGAATGTTTGAAACCATATGTCAATATAGTTGTGATGCCCCTAGTCTCCTTGTTGAGTTGGATCATCTTGGATGTCCTCTTCTATTATGACATTCAAATCTTCCTCTTTTTGTTGATTGTTCTCTTGAACACATGGAGTAAATGCTGGTAAACATGAGGAAAATTTCTCAACATCTAATTCTATTTCTGGCTCTTCATCAAGTGCAACCATTTATATTTTGATTTCCTCATTTGGATCTTATTATTCTTGATGTTGTCCTTCAATGACATTAAGAAAATATCTTCTTTGCAATACCTTTCTTGAACTAAGATGAATAACATTTATATCAAGAGGAGATGTTTCGAAGTGTTGTACCTCAGCATTGTTAGTGAGTTGAGAAACTTCATTGTATGGGTTTGGAAATGGTGGTATAGGTAGTTGAGTGGGGGAAAATATATGAGATGGATGTGGTTGAGGCAGTGGTTGTGGTGGAGGTGGATGGTAGGGATAGCATGGAGTTCGGTATGGAGGATATGGAGGGAAATATTGAGGATATTTTGGATTTTCCCCATAAGGTCCTTGCCGACCATGTTGCCAAGGTTGGCTTTGGGGTTGGGATGGCCAAGGTTGCCAAGGAGGGAGTGTGTCCAAATTAGTTTGAGATGAATGTGAATAATATTGAAATTATGAAGTGGGTTCTTGCATCATATCAAGTTGACTAGGTTGCCAGGGTCTCCTTGGAGCTACATAACATAGCTTCTTTGGTGATTTCCTTGCTCCATTGTCTTCCTGGTAAACTTATTTAAACCCGGGGAATGGTGAACAACATTTAGTAGCATATGATTCTGCATGGATAACAAAAATATCAGCATCTTATTTTTTCTCATTTTTCATTCTTAACATTTCTACTTATTCACTTAGATTGCTAGGAATTTATGTTTTAAAGTTATCAAGAAAATTTCCAAGTTCATCTTGCCTTACCAATGTTCATGTTGACTTACTTACTCTTTCCCTTCCTCTTGATATTCACTTGCATGTTTCACAAATCTCTTCAAATGACAATTGGTATATATATCCTCTACTCATGAGATTAAGGAGATCAATCCACTCATCCCTAATTTTTCTAAGTAAGAAGGTTTTTAGTGTGTCAAATCCTAAATGATGTAATGTTTCCCTCTTAACATTAAACACGAACCTCCCTATTATATCCTCAAGGCTCTCATCTTTTTCTTGGTTTATTATAAAAATTTCTTCTCTAAGATCACGACCTTTATATTTTTCTAGAAATATATTTTGCATATAATTCCATGATCTTATTGAATTAGTACCTAGACTCATGAACCATTTAAGAGATTTATCCTTCAATATTGCAAGAAACAATCTTAGTTTTTGAGTGTGTGATAAGTAGCCATAATATCTACAAAGTATCTCTAATTCAAAGAGAAATGTTTCTGGATCCTCTATCCTCATACCATGGAAGTTGGGAAGGAAAGATGGAGGGATGTTCTTCATATGTACATTGATGTCCATTTCTTGAATGGGAAACCCAATAAGATCTTCTTCATTCTCATTATATCCATCCATCTCTTCTACCTTCAAAAGTGTATGGTGATGTGGTTCATACTGCACCACGTGGTCAAGTGTGGGGGTTGGTATTGGAGAATTATTTTTAAAATAAATTGATGAATATCCCTACTCCTATAAGGCAAGAAAATCATATTTTTTGTATTTTTAAATATTTTGGAAAAAACATGAAAAAGGAAAGCATAAAAGAATGCTAAAACATAATCAAAGCATCTACTAGACACCTCCTCGGCAACGTCACCAAAAAGTGGTGAGCCCTAGTATTGCACCAAGAGTGTTGCAACTCCCAGGGGCCGCCCTACTTTACTTTATCAACCCAGTGTTCATACAAACTTGGAGGTGGCAGTGCTATATAGACAACAGATACATTATGTTCATGTCATCCTCTTCTGCTTTACGAAAGGGTGATATTTCTTAAACTATGATAAAAACTAAAAAGTAAATTGCTGGAAGGAAATGGTAAAAAGGAAACTAACTTAATTTGCAAAAAGGAAATGACAAAGATGAAACTAATTTAATGTGCAGAGAGGAAATGAAAGAAAGAAACTAAATTAAATTGTTGAAAATAAATGACAGGAAGGAAACTAAACTTAGATTGTTGAAAGGAAACTAATTTAAACCACACTAAACTTGGCCAACCAGCTAAAAACACCATATTTATCATATGCTCTATCTACCATGCTTCTATCCATGCAGCTAATCTATCCAGTACTTAATTCTAATTGAAAAATTGTTGATTTGCAGCTTGGAGAAGAAAGGGGTAAAGGTGCTAATGGAGGGATGAACACATGAAACCAGGCTTAGAAGTGAAAAGAGTGGGTTTAAACCTTATTAAACCTTTATTATGGCACAAAAAGGATTTCCAACGGAATGATTTAAAAAGTGAGATGGTGGAGTTGTGATGGAGGGTGATCGCAATCGACGTTTGGAGTGGTAAAGGTTAATAGGAACAAAATAAAAAGTATGATTTACGAAGTGCGATGCAGTGGATGAAGTGGCAGTGGAACCAGTGGCAGAGTACGGGGCGATATTGCAATCGGCAGACAAGAGCGGTAAGTTTTAAAGGAACAAAATAAAAAGTGCGATTTGCGAAGCGCGATGGGGCAAAAACTGCAAAGTGCGAAATGCAACGGGATAAAAACTGCAAAGTGCAAAATGCAATATCGCAATCACAATATTGCAAAGTTCGAGGGATAGAGGAAGTGCTATTTAGGAAAAGTTGCGAAGTGCGATGGGTGACGTGGTGGTGGGACCGACAGCAAAGTACTATGACAGTATCACAATCGGTGAAAAGGTGCACTAAGTCTTAAAGAAAAAACAAAAATGATGTGAAGTGCGATGTGCGATGTGACCGAGTTATTGAAATCGGTGAAAAGGAGCGGTAAGTCTTAAATAAAAAAAGGAAAAGGTTGCGAAGTGTGAAGTGCGATGAACTGCGAAGTGCGAAGTGCGGCAGGGAAAAAGTTGTGATTTGTGATTTGCGATGTGGTAAAAGTTTCGAAATGAAAAATGCGATATCACAATTTGCAATATTGCAAATTTTGAGGGGTAGAGGAAATGTTGTCAAGGAAAAATTGCGAAGTGTGAAATGCAATAGTGGGAATTTTGAGGAGGAAAGGTGGAGGTCAAACTTTAAAGGTTTTTCAAGAATTTTGTGAATAAAAAGAGCGACAAATTCAATGAAAGAAGGAGGGAATAAAGCGTAACTGTGGTGGTTGGAAGCATGAAAATAGAGATGGAGAGTGAAACGGGAAGCACCACAAAGCTGCTCTGGGATTTTAGCAATAATTCATGTGATCAACCTGCTAACTTATGTGCAACAAAACAAACAAATGCATAAAAATACAATGCAGAGAAAGACGAGAAGATGATAATGCAACTCCAATTTTAATCTCAGAAATAGTGAACAGAAATCATTTTTTGGGTCTGTGGGAAGGTTCGCCTTCCACGAGCTCTATTGGCAGAGATGAGAAGGGGGTTTTGATCCAGAACTTTTTGTATGTCCTCCTCTATTCTATTACTCAAAATAAAATGAAACCTACAGCAGCACACTGAAAGGAAAACTAAACAACAATGAAACTATCAGAAGCAGAACTAATTGAATGACAGAAAGAAGAGAAGAAATACAATAGAGAGGTTGAGGCACATGGATTGGGCCCTAACCCATGAGCCTAGCTCTCTAAAACTTAAATCAATAAAGTGAAATCAATTTTCTCATTTCATAAAAGAATAGCCTCATACATTTCTAAAAGTTTGATCACTGAGTAGAATAATAAAAAAATCTCAATAGCTTGCAACAAAGTTCCAAATAGAATCGACCCCTTCCTAGCTCTAACTCTGCTCTATTTATTCTACAGGGCAGCTACCAACAACTCCCTTGAAAATAGTGATTGAGTCCACTTGAATCCAAGTACACATATATTGAGTGCACTTCATCTTCAGTTTGCTTGGCTGCCTTTGATAGTTAAGGAGGGTAGACAACCCCTTGAATCTCTCCAAGATTTCTCAATAATTTCTTGATATTGTGCTTTATTTATTCTTCAATCGTGATCTTCCAGTGGTAGGGATCAAGTACCTAAATCATCTCCTTCTCCAAATCTGCATAATCTACCCAACGTTCTCACAATATTCTACAAAAATAACCAATATTAGGCAGAAATATGCAATTACCTTTAATCCTTCCTAAGAAAATATTAAAGCATAAGAAAACATTATTAAGTGCAGAAGGAGATATTTAATATATCCTTTCATGTGCATAAGGAAGGTAGATGGACCTAAGAAAGGTTAGATGAGCCTTAATTTATGTCTAATTTAGAGGTCCGTCACTAGGAGTGAAAACAATCAAAAGGGAGAATTACAATAGTAAGAAAAAGTGAAAACGACATTTGCAAAAGCTAAAGAAAGTTAAAGCGATACATGCTAAAGCGAAGATACAACCAAAGTGACACTTTTGAAATTGAAATCTAGCAAAAACGGCAACCATGAAAGTCAAAGAAACACTTGTGAAAGTAAAGGTGTGTAAAAGCGACAGTTGCGAAAAATCATTGAAATGAAGATACAATGCAACCAAGAGTGAGAGAGGGATTTTCAAGTGACATTGTGCACTGATTATTGGCATAAATTATGCATCATACTGTTTCTGTCGATTGTACGGTCACTATCCACAGGGACTGCGCAAACACGGTAATTAAACACTGCGCATACAATATTCCTATAGACTGTGCAAGTCTTAATTTCAATAATTGCACAATGATTATTCTCAAGGATATGGATTGGTTATTGAGATTGCTAGGAATAGATGTGCTTATGGATACATCAAGGATTGAGCATGTGTAAGAAAGTGGTTTTGACAATTACAACTTAGCGAAAGACTTAAACACTTAATAGACTATAAATTTCCAAATTTATAGTAAATTTTCTATCTATTCTAAATTATTTAACATTCTTCAAAAATAAATTAAAACAAAAAATTCAAAAATGGCTACATTACCAGATTATCCATAGTTCTCTAAAAATAAAATTGAAACTAATATTACTGTATTTTAATGAAATATCCTCGTAATAGTAAACAGAACTATAAAAGATACCGTATTGGAAATATCTTATTGCATTTAATTTCTCACTGATAATGACACTACTTTTATGTCATACTTCCTCGCGAGTGATGACGCTCCTTCCTGCTATCTGCTGGCAATGACCGATGAAATAGCAAGTTAGCAACACAACTCCTTAACGATATGTGCTGAAAATGACCGATGAAATAGCGATTTGTATGGTCATGGATCGGTCATGGCGATATTTACGGTCGTGGATGTGAAATAGTGATTGGAGTCGTAACGATTTGAGCTTGTGTTTTCTAAAAAAAATCTAAACAATTGAAATAAAGTTGTGCGATAATTATACGACCTTTATTATAAATTTCTATCTACCATTCAATGTTTTGGTGGTATTATAATTATAATACTACCAATGTTTTTGGTGGTATAATTTCTATTATAATTATAATTTTTAAAAAAAAATATTTATCGTAGAATTTTATTAATCATAGTGTTGATGAAAAATATTAATCATAGTGTTAATGAAAAGGAGGAGATGGTGGTGGAAGATATTAGTAATATTTTTGGTGTTTTATTATGTTAAGATATGGTTCGGTAGTTTTTCAAATTTTCTTCGAATGTGAAAATCTTTTGTTTATTAGCATTTTACGTTACATGAATATTTTGTTATAATTAAAGTTTATTATTATTTCATATTTAAATTATTTATATTACCAATTTGTGAAAGTGGTTTATAATTTTTTATGGGTTTTCATAATAATATTTAAATATAAATTGTTTTCGAGTTTTGGATAGATGGGACGAAGTGCTTGATAAGGTACATTTAGAGGTTAAATCACTTATTCAATTTTCTGTCTTATTCGTTAAATATGTAATTTTTTGTTATATTTTTTAAATCACCGATTCAATATTTTGCCTTATTCTTATGTTATTCTTGGACATAACCACGATGACAAACTTGTCAAAAAAAAAACTTAAATTAATGATAATTTTTTTTATTAAAAATTAGTAATAATGTATATATTGAAAATTAATACTTTATTAATTTATATAAATTTAGAAAAAATATTTGAGAAATTTTTAGAGTTAATTTGATTAGGTTATAAGAATGAGACGTGAAAAATAGAAATTTATATGTATAATTAATAAATTATATTTGTGATTATTTTAACTATAGGAAGTGATGGTTTTTTTGTGAAAGTTAGATTTAAACGAATATGTGAATGTGAAGGTGGTTGTTGTTGTTGTTGTTATGAGAGTATGTGTATATATTAATGTATTGTTTAATAGTTAAATAGTGAAATTTCATAGAACAAATGTATATAATTGTAAAGAACAATTTTAACCTATATATATATATATATATATATATATATATGAAAGAAAGAAAATTGACATGTCTCTTACATGAAATCAACCACTAATGCATGGTTTGAGGGCCCATACATATTAGAAAACACGAGTAAATTATATAGTTTGAAGGAAGTATATCAATTTTTTAAATTATGATATACCTAAGGAAAAACTAAGTAAAAATTAACCAACATTGTTATTTAAAACAAAAATAAGATGATGTAGACTTTGCATTAACGATATCTATTCTGTATGTAGTTTAATTTTAGCACGCCAAGGTGAGCTATATTGAGTTAAATGTATATTTAATATGTAAATGTATACGCAATAGAGCCAAACATAGTGATAGATGGGCCATATTGGTAATGTGTGAATAGTTGTATATAGACATCATATAGTAATTATTGAGGAGATATGATTGGGATGTATGGAAGTAATTGGGATTCATGGGAATTTCACATCTTATTATTGTGTAGCTTACCGTTGTTATTTATATTCAAGTCATGTTGCATGCTCACAATGTTGTATATGGTGTGTAATTTTTTATTTTTTTTCTTTGGATCATAAAATTTAGTACCAATGCGTATGAACCTAGCATTTTTCCTTAAATAATGTCATCATGAAATTTTCATCACAAATATTTTGTGCGGTACATTCCAACTATGAAATTTTTAGGCAATTTAGGATATCATAAAGTACATTTGGTCAAAACTTCATATTTTGGTTCACGATAGTGTCAAGGATAAGTTCTATGGATATTAGAGTTTGTGAATCATCCTTAAATTAGTTTTAAAAATGAGTGGTCTTGGAATTATTTTGACAATAATTTTTTTTAACTTTCACATAGTAAAATTTTAAGAATATTTGATAAGATATCTAAAGTAAAATTTGGTAAAAGTTTCATGTTTAGATTTTCTAAAAAATTTGAGATATACGTTGTGGAAATTATGGTTTTTGAATGGTTCTAAAATATGTTTCAAACATGCCATATAGAAAATCTCAATATCAATTTTCTTTTACAAAAATATTCGCTATGAGATTTAAGGATGTTGAGGATAGACATAATAATGCAAGTGACAAAAATTTCAACTTTTGATTCACTAAAATGTCAAAGATATAGTCAAAGGAAGTTATGGTTTGGGATTGATACTAAAATTAGCTTCAAAACACTAATATTGGAAGTTTAGCTCTAACTTTGTTTTTGGGAAGTATCACACTATGAAATTTTGCAGCTGTTGAGAATAGTTACCAAGTTATAAGTGATTAAAAATTTAGATTTTTTTTCACTATAATTTTAGATATATACCTTATGGAGGTTATGTTTTTTAACTAATCTTGAAATAATTATTTAAAATAAGCCATCTTGGTATGTTCATTGTAACTTTGTCCCAAAGTAGTTTCAAATTGTGAAATTTTCATAGATTTGGGGAGAAATACTGCTTAAAATTTTCAAAATCATATTACAAATTTGGACATAAGGCATGTTCTAAAATTTAGTTCTTGCAAAGGAGCCAAAAATGAAAGATTTTTTGTAAGGATATCATAATTTTCATCTCAAATATAAAATTTTGGTCAAACTCATGGAATTCAAAAGAGGGCATATCACATTACTATAAAGAAAAAATTTAGACTCAAAAGGAATTAAATTACATAGATACATTAACAAAGAGGTTTTCCCTAAGAATAAAATTCAGAGAAAGGTTTTAAAATTTGTGAATTAAAAAGGAATGTGAATTTAGACTCAAAAGGAATTAAATTACATAGATACATTAACAAATTTTTTTTCCCTATGAATAGAATTCAGAGCAAGGTTTTAAAATTTGTGAATTAAAAAGGAATGTGATATGCAAACTACCATGGATATTCCATTGGATAATTGATCACAACATATATGATAAAATTATACTTACAAATATGAAATCTATAGTATGAAGTTTCATTTTCTTTAGATTTATGGATCTATAAATTATTGTTTATTCCATATGCATAAAAATTATAATTATCCAAAAAATAGAGAATAGTCAAATAGAATCTCACAAACCATAACTGACACAAGATTTATCTTATGAAACCCTTTAAGGGGAAACCCAACTGGAAGGTGATGTCACTATACTCTCTTTTTCAAAACAGAAATTGCTTGAGAGTACAAAGAAATAAGTGTTGTTGTCTATGGGCTATTGTAGTGCACAAATATTATTTGTGCGTTCTCTCCCTATCCCTCTCAACTACTCTACTTGTCTATGGAATAGGATACACTCTAAAGGAATATAACCCATTTCTGTTGTAGTGTCTCAATTATAACATGATCCAATGGCCTACTAGTGGTAAAATTTGAATCCCTCAACTCTTAAGAAAAGTTACAATATGGACTCTCATAGAGTATTATTCACCATGATCACATGGATAGATCATTTTCCTTCAATAATGAAGTCTGGCGTGGCATCCTATCTAATTATGTAGTTGAAACAAGAAGGTAAACATCCTAGTGACATAACTTTTACATATAGACTCTAATTGAGGCGTTTTTGTTTCGTTGGAAATGTTATGTATAGAATAGGAAATAAATGTAAAACACTAAATCAAGCAAGTTTTATCCCCAATAAATTTTATGTTTATGCCTCAAAATTCTCCTGGAAGGTTTTAAACCCCAATTTGTCAAACTATGTCCCATTGGTAAAAAATGTTCATGTGAGTTGATTCCTACACTTTTTCCACTCTAAAAGCATCAAGATAGATTAGATACAATATAATGATCTATTTGGATCTTAATGGAACTAATAGGTTGAATGGATGAAAAGATAATGATGAAATCAATCCAAAGGAAACGCTAATATTATCAATCATTTAAGCCAAATAAAGAATATTTTTCGGGAAGCATTATATTGGTGGATACGTATTGAAAATGATATTACATCAAACATCACATGGAAAGTATTTGAAAAAATATTCTTAAATAAATGGATCAAGTATACGAGAATGAAGGATATGCATAAAATCAAGATCAATTGGAATAAGATAAATATGCGATCGAGAAGAAGGGTGATGAGATATGTACGATAAAAAATTTAATGGAGAGATAATTATAGACATAAAATAGTTAGAACATGTATGGAGTAGTAGGTAATTTCAAAAATATGACTAGAGGGAAGAATTAAAAATAAAATATGAAGAAATGTATAGATTATGAAATCATAATAGAAAAATACTATATTGTATTAGGATATTAAAACCATAAAATAAGCATTATTAATTTCAAGGTGATGTTGAAATTTAGGTAGGTTCAGGAAAATTTTTCCCTAAGGGAAACATACTATACCCAATGGAAGCCCAACTGCCCCAAAGAGAATTTATAATAGCCAAAGAAGAATGAAAATTGGATAAAAGGAAAAATATTTCTATCAATTAACGTGAAAACATTATTTGAGGGTAAGCTATCATCAAATAAATATGGGAAACCAATATTTAAGGCACGTGAAAAATATATTTAAGGACTTTGTTACTATGAAATGGGTTATATAGTAAAAATATCAAGTCAACCTCATCCCATCGGCCTTCCCCAATCTCCATGACCTTTCACACATGGAAACAAGTATAAATAGGCAGTTATACTCCTCCAATTTTCACATGCAATTCATCCTTTTGTTGTGTATTTTCTACGGCCTTATAAAGGAAACTTCTGTGGTCACACAAGGGCTACGTTTTTTGTCCATTTGGGTAACTCTCTGCATCCTGGAAATGCATTTCTCTGTGACTAATTGGTGGTATGATTTCGGCCTAATGGAGGCTCCTCAGGCGACCTAATAGTGGCCTATTTTGAAACCTAATAGAGTCTCCTCGTGTGGCCTAACAATGGCCTAGTATGAAGCCTAATGGAGGCTCCTCATGCAGCCTAATAATGGCCTAATTTGTAACTTAATTTTGTTCTTATATGGCCTAATATGTGCATTCTATGCGACCCTATCTGGGCCTCCTCTCCAGCCTACTTTTGATATTTCTATGCAGCTTATTTGTGGTTATATATGCAGCCTAATGACCTTATTATATGCAACATTTATCTATGATGAAGAGGAATCTTCGATTGAGGTATGCGGATTATATTTGAAACCCTAGTTTTGTGGAGTTGCGATGTTGTGGTTATGGCCTTCTAGTCCTAACCTGGTGCAGTATTTATGGGATATGTTGTGGCTAAGGTCTCAAAAATTCGGAGAGGTTGGTTCAACGAGTTTTGGCTCACCTAGTCTCATCCTAAATTTCATCTGCCAATAAATGTCTTGTGGGCATGATCTCTCGCAACTAACTGATTCATGGTTATGGCAGGTGGCTCGTAGCTATGGTGTTGCTCATCATTTTCTTCACTAGAATATTGAAAGCTAGATGCCCAAAGAAACAATAGCTAGTGCTCGGTGTCGTCAATGTGTGTAAGGGAAACAAGACAGTGAGGTCTTCTTGCAATTGGGACGTAACTATGAAAGATGTTCACCTCACCAACTTAGTGGGAGTTTATCATGCTGGTTCCCAAATTTTGAATTAAGATATTTTAGTCATGTTTTGTGGTTTCCTAGTCAGTTTTGTGGCAAGAGGTCATCTTTTCAAATTCCATGTGTACTTTTGTAAAGCTTTCTCTTAATTGTCAATAGCCCTTTCGAAAATCATTGTAAATCATAGTATTAGTAATATAAAGACGCTAAACTGGTGGCTTTGGGACCAGGAGGACCTTCTTGCACACTCTTTTTTATTAGTAATTAAAAGTAGAGATTCATTAAAAAAACAAATTGTGTAAGATCATCCTCTAAGTTTCCATTCTCAAGCTTCATTGCAGAAGTAATTTCTTCTTGGTTTCTTCTCTATTCATTTATGTAATTCATGAGCTATGTTGTTATTTCAGAAGAATATATTGTTTTCCCTCCTTTTGAAGAAATTGTTGTTACAAGAGGAAAAAATCGTCATTAAGTTTCACGATGGATCCTCCGAAGCACTAAAATTGAATCATTCTCTTCTATCATCCCACTGCCCTTTAAAGACCATCTTCCTTTTAAAATATTGTCCATTTTACTAGAATAATTAATGGAATAATAGCTTGTACCTCTACATTTCCCACCCCTCTTCTTCGGGGTTCCATTTTTAATTCCAACTATGGATCCTAAAATATTTCTTTCATTTTTTTGGGCAACATTTTGAAATCCAACCACTTTGGTCCATTTTCACAACAACTTGAATTGATTCTTCCACTATTTTCTTAGTGGAAAGAACTACTAATGCCTCGAGGCCATTATATTTTAACGTGGGTGTTTAGTTTAAATAATTATTTTTTAAAACAAATTGCCCTTTTTTTGTCTAGATGGAGTAAGTGGAATATTATTATTCTTGCATTTTTGGTGCGAAAAGAAGAAAACTATTTTTTCTAATTTTATTTTTGTCTTATTTCCTTATAGGTTTACTCAAATTCCACATCCATTGAGTAACCATTATGCATACTTTTGAGAAGACCCACATTGATAACAAATTAATATACATAAAAAAATCATGTTGAACACATTTTTTTAATGTATCTTCAATATTTATCAATGTGTCTATTCTCAAAAGTATGCATTCATTAAAAGTGGAATTCATTTTTGCATCCAATGAGTGTCTACACTTGAAATTTGATTAAACCTACAAGGAGATAAGTCAAAAATATATTTAGAAAATCAGTTTTCTTCTTTTCCCTCCAAAATTGTTAACACATAAGTTATTATTATAACTATTATTTTATTTTTTTTCTTTAGGAGGTCACTTTTATGTTGAAATTTCCTCTAAATAAATCTTGCTACTTTGTATCATTTTCCTATTTCTGAGACATCATCCTTAAAACAAATTGAATCATATTTGAGAAATGACGAAAATTATTTTATATATTGATATGTCAAACTTTCATACTTTTTCCATGAGGTCAGTATAGCCAAAGCTTTAATATTTGGTTTATCATGAACTAAATCAACCAAAAAGCACATGCATCTTGAATTTGTTTTGATGTTGTAGTAGTTTTCTATTTATTTAAGCATATTATAAAGTTTTTTTTTATATTTCAAATATTATTTGAATCTTTATCTAAATCCTTTCTAGGTAAGTATTTCTTACGGTTACATCAGTGGGAGGAAAAATGGATGAGCAAATGATTGGAACATGTATACAAGTGGTTCAAAAAGTTAGCAGAGTTGTTTTTTTTTGTTGCTTCCTCCTCTCTTCTAGGTTTTTCTAGGTTTATTGAAGGGTAACGTAGAAATTATAGGTTATTTTAAGTTATTAAGAATTATTTAAATGTTTCCAACATTGTTATAGTTGGTTTTAGGAGAATAATGACATAGGAAGTGAAGATGGAGAATTTACTAGTAAAGAACTGCCACATTCTAGCAAGACGATTGAGAATGCCATTCTAAAGGAGTTGGTTGCTCAACATGGGTCTCAAAAATAGAATCTCAGTTTAGAGAAATGTGAAGGTAGATCAGGAAAAAGTGCACTTGGTATGCCATTTTTTTTACTTTTTAAACAAACACCTAAGGGTAGTATGTGTTATGAATATAGGTTTTAGAGGATCGGGACTACTTTGGAAGGTAGACTAGGTCCCCATATCTCTTCCATTCACTTAATTACTTTCACATAATAAGGTTTGAACCTTGAAATATTTATAGAGTGAAATTTCCCATTATGTTAAAGCTGAAACGTAGACCAACATGAGTTGCAGGTATTCAGGCTAGCTCGCTAAAGCCACTTAAAGAAAACTAGTACTGTTATTTTTTTTATATGTTTATCATTGTAGTTTCCAAATTGGAACGCATGTAGATTTATTATATCATTTTGATTTATGTGTTTTCAAAAATGCAAAGAAAAGCAAAGGTGGTGCTCTGACCATTCTATTTTTTTTATTTTTCTTGACAAACATGTGTCTTATTGTTGTGATCACCCTAGAGAGATCTTTAAAATAAATGAATGAGTAGATTTTATGATGCTATGATTCTTTTGAATATACCGTGACTTTAATCTTGAAAAATCATGTACATATTTCCTTTGAAATGATTAAATATCTAAAAATTTAGAGCCACAATATCAGATTTTTTTTTTTTTTTTGTAAGTTTGACATTGGTGAGGCTACATCATTCTTAGGTCCAAGAATAACACCTGAATAGGTCATGGAATTGAACTAGTGACTTAACATCTAGGATTTCCTTAATATAGCACCCGATCACCATCTATCCAATACCTCGCTTACACAACCACAATATCAGTTGTTTCCATAGATCATTTCTTTTAATCTAGTACTAGTGTTTATTGCTTCTCTTTTTTTAATCAATGCATGCTTTTAATTTTTAATTTTTCTGTCCAATTTCATAAGTAGGAGAGTGTAAACAACAACTGCACTTGACATTCTCACTCTACTATCTCGGTAATCTAGGAGGAATCAAGGGAAAATTTTGGGTTTTCTATAGATTAAGGGTTTTCAAAGGACAAACAATTTAGTGGTAGAAGTTATATTTAGTCACGAAAGAGATGGTGGTTTACCCCGTGATAGATGTCATACTTTCCATTTTTCTTATCTACAACGCAAAAATTTATGATTTCACAATATTCAAATAATCTCATGGATTTTCCTTTATTTCCTTGATGCCTTCTCCATCATAATAAAATTGAAAAATAATTTCTCGAATTTCATAGACATATAAAAGTACTAGAGCTATATAAAAGAATTACATCATAGTTTTTCAATTTTATAGACATTTTCTTTTTTCTTTTTCTTTCTTTCTTTCTTTTATTTTTTATTTTTTATTTTTTCAGGTAACTCATATATTTAATCTATAGGAGATGTATGCCAATATAATTTTGAGCTACAAAATTATATCCTATTGCACTTGACTACGAAAACATGAATATTTTTTTTATTTGGTTTGATTGCAGAGTGGATTTCTTATGGATACACAAGGTTGGAACAAGTGTGTTTGTGCATGTAGTTGGGGCATTTAGGTGTGTTTTAGGGTCCAAATTTTTAATATAGGCTCTAATACTGGATGTGAAGATCCAAATTTGGGTCTCTTAACATAGTTAATTTAAGCATTAATTTAACCACAAAATTTACAACAATAGAATGATTTATTTGAGATAAATTTCAAAGTAAAAAAAATAGCATATTCACAATAAAATAATATCTTTTGATAATAACATATAATAAAATAACAAATCTCTTAAAAAAAATTTGATTTACAACAATTGAAATCAATTAATTCATAATAAAATACATACTCAATTACAATACGATGGTTTAGTTCAGGTGCAGTGCTTCTGTTAGGTATGTCTGACTAAATTTTGTTGGACATTGGGTTTAGTTCTCCTTATGTGTTTCGCAACATGTAATAACTGACTCTTGTGGATCCTAACTCTAGCGATTGTAGCAGATACGAATGCATGTGCGTTTTTTTTTAACGACAATTGTGATTCCAATAAGTGGTATCAGAGTCACAGGTCTCGAGTTCGAAACTCACCCAGCTCCCACTATGGGGGATATTTTTGGACATTGGGTTTAACACTTCTCATGTGTTTCACGATGTGGAGTAACCGCCTCTCATAGATCCTAAATCCGGTGATTGTAGCAGAGACTAATGCTCATGGGCTTGGTCTAACAACAATCGTGATTCTAACAAATTTGTTATCGTGCCAGCTTGGAAATTCTATATAACTTTCTAGCCAAGGAAATATCCACAGGATCGTTATCCCTCAAAGGACAAGTCCAACTATGCTTAAAATAGGACCAACACTATCCAACCACAACCAAAACCAATATCTTGAGTTCTCCTGATTTCACTTCCTTCCCTTTCTTCTCTTTCCTCCACCTGATCCCCACTTAAAACTCCAAAACCCCCCAAAACATAAAAAAAGACCAATATCCTTCCCATTTCCTTCCTCCTTCCACTTATGCTTATGCCTTCCCCCACACACCCACCTCAACCACTCTCTTCATTTTCACCTACCACCTCATAGCTTTTCTCCCCCCTCCTCCATGCCTTATCTACAATAAAATTTGAGGGGACAACTACTCAAACTTTGGGAAATGATCTAATAAATAATAGTATTTAATTCTAAAATAAATTTGGGAAGACAACTAGTTACAAATAGTCATAGATAATGGGTAGATATTTTTTAAGATATAGTTAAGCTCTTTTTTCTTCGTAATTTAATTTTTTAAATATTATAAAATTAAATTAGAATAAATTTATATAAACTATTTTGACTATGAAATGAGTTATGTTTTTAGACATGTAATATTAATAATCCATTATATTAGCCCATAATATTGTAACAAAGCTGATTTACAAGTTAAAAATCTCCATGATAATAAAATGGGAGTGAGTCTCCATACTTAAGAATCTTGTTACATATTTTTTAAAATTTATATAATTTTAACTCATACATTAATTATTTTTTATGATTAATAATAATAATAAATTAAAATTAAGTTATAATTTAATTTGTTTTGTGATTTTATAACTGTATATATAAAATGTAATGTTACCAATGTGAAAAATATTCTGGATATTTGAAATAGATTGATACTTATTAACATTACCAATCATTTACTTTATATACTCATATAAACCACTTTATATACTTATATAAACTATTATTAAATTTGATGAAACTATTATAGAATATGTTAGTAATATGTAATTTTAGCAGACTGGTGAGACTAAAACTGCAGAAACAACATCGTTTCAACCAACTTTGGGATTCTAGGATCTAGCCCTCCTGAATTCGGAGAGGGATCTCTCCAATACGTGCAAAGATGGATTTGTCTTTGAAGTTTAGGGTAATGATATTAGGCTAGTTATAAAGGCCAAGGGTTTTGTTTGTTTTTTGGATGGTTGAGCATGAATACTATTTGAGGGGAAATTTCCAAGTGCAAAGAGTTTCAAAGGTGAGAAGTTGCGAGTGGATAGAGCAGCAAGGTAAAAGTTAGATATGATGCTGGTTTTTAGTCCATTAGGCTATGGAGTCATAACAGGGATTTAATTGAACAACAACATCAAGAGTGATCCAAGGGGCAAGTCATCTATGTCACAAGATCATTGAGATTGAAATGATGGAATGGAAACAATAAAGTGTTGGAGGGGTGGAAACTGATATTAATTTCACAAAGGATTTATAGTCAGTCCAAACAAGAAAAAGCCTCTTAAGTAACTGTTTAAAACCAACCAAGTGCAGGGCCAACCATTGACTTCTTGGGCAAGTTTGTATTAAAGCAGCTTAATTGACAAACAATCCAGTAATCCACATAATTACCTTCAGAAAGTATGAAACATATAAGAGAAAACAAAGTGCAACTTAAGATCAGATAAAGTAATTTTAAACCTAGTCTGCTTTCAGCCAACACCAAGGGAAACTTTCAGAATTTTCCTTTGGAGAATAGAAGCTAGAAATAGGACAAACCATCACTTTCTAGTCTAACTTTAATAAGCAAATAAGGAAAATAACTTTCAAGAACAATATTTAAAGCAAACAGTAGGGTGAGGGAACTCCAACATTCCTAACTACTTGAACTGTACTAAATCATTCTTGAATAAACGAATAAGAGGAAAACATTAAGATAAAGATTTTCAGTTAGAGACGGGAACTGATAAACAGTAAATCCTAACTCTATAAATGTTGTTCTTTATCAGAGAATGGTGAACAACATGGCATACATAGAAGGCAAAAAAAAGATAACAAAGAAAGGGGCACTTCACCAGTAATATAGACCAGGATCCCAAGAAACAGCTTGTTATTGATGTCAAACCAGTTACAGTCTTCAAGTCCAGTGTTTCAATTCAGCAATCATCTTCACTATTCGGCCTAACTTATCTATTACAAACAGAGCTTCAAGGGCCAGTAAACAATATTTACAATCAGAAGTCTCAAGCTCAATTACATAACAATGCTCAGCAACGTAGTCAACCAACAATTTCTCATCTTCTACAGCAGTATTTATAGAAGGATGAGGAGGTTAGAACTAAAAAGATCTCAAGGGTCATTAATACAGATTAAATGACTTCTTGGCCCTTTGAGGGGCTCGATGGAGAAGTGTACAGGTGGAATACTGTATTAATGTTTACAATTATGAATTTAAACTTGGTGGGAGCCTTGTTTGACTTTGAGGCTTTATGCTATGTTCGGAGTAGCTCTGCAAATATTTCTGCATTGATTTCCTTGCAAAAGTAACTCCCTGGCTGCGCTGGAGGCGAATATCTTCATTTGATTAATAACTTCGGCCTCTGTGTTGAAAGGTTTGAGGCAACATGTGGCTCTGTGGTAGCTGAGGAATCAATTCGCCTCAAATAAGGCGGTGAAGGCCTTTCTGCCTCATAGATCTTTTTGATTTTTTATTAATTCTGTTTTAATTTGGGGGATTAGGCTTTTGATATTCAATCTTAGCCGTAATCCCGCAAATCTATCTTCTATCTTCAATCTTCTGTGTGCTGTCTTCAGAAACCGATACTCTTTAACTGTGTTCTGAATAAAACTTTGTCTTGTTAATGTGTAGAGCCGTGCTGGGATTTAAAGGTATCAATGCTCATAGAGCATCGAAAAACAATGAATAGAGCCTAGCGGATGGTCCTTTTTAATAGCCCGAAGGCACAGGAAACGTCTCTCCCGGCCTTCGGCCTTTCTCTTCAATACAGCGGAAAACCATCAGAAAGACCTTCAAAACACAAAAACAATTAAGAAATCCTGCGGAACTAGGTTTAAATTGCTTAGAAGGCGGGGAAGGAGCGTGGCCGTTGGATCTGGACACGTGGATGGTCCAGATCTAATCAGGGAATCGTAATCGGCAGGAGGAGGAAAAGGGTGCGATGAGAAATCTCCGATGCGATTGCGCGATCAGGAGGGCAGAAGCGATTAGGAAATGGCCATTGATCTATAAGTCAGATCAATGGTGGGAAGTATAATCGGGGATCGGCAATCAGGGGCGGCAACTGAGTGCATGCGATTAAACTTTGCGATGCGATTGAGCGATGACCGTTGATCTGAGAATCAGATCAACGGTGCGTAATTAATCGGAGGGATGACAATCGGAGGTGTCAAACAGATGCAGCGATGGAAGACTCCGATGTGATCTTGCGCGGGCCATTGGATTGACTTACGATCAACGGTGGAGATGTGCTGGGGAAAAACCCTTATATAATTTATGAAACCCAAACTTTTGGAATAATCAAAGGTTTTTATGGATTGGGGGCAGAAAAATATATAAGGCGGGTAGGCGCTCGAAACGGGGCCGTTGGATATATGAGCTACAATGGGCCCGGGGCTTTATATATTCAAAGGAGCCAATCGCAATCGGAGCCTCGGGCTGGTCTTTCAATCAACCCATTTGAAAAATTGCGATGTGATTCAGCGTCGAGTGTCTTTAACACTTGGTCTTAGGCATAAGTCATATGAAACGGAGGCGGGGGAACTTTTAACACTCAAGACCTAATCGCATCGGAGGATTTTGATGTGGTCTTTTTAATCAACCCATTTGATTTCTCCGATTGCGATTGTGCGATCGGTCTTTTTAATCTAACCATCTTTCATTAACACGTGACTTTAATATATTAGATTAAAAGTTTGGATAAATGGGTTTTTTAATGGATTTGGAGGTTTCGGCAAGGGTAAAGAGTGAGCCTTTAACTTTGGAAAAATGAGTTTCATAAATGGAAGAAGAGGACCTATGAAAAAAAGGGAGTTTTGATGGAGAAAAAGGGGAGCAAATGAAGGTTTGAGAAGGGGGAAAATGAAGGTCTTTCAACAGTCTTTCATTTGGAATCAGCAGAATTTTCTGAGTATAAAATGGAAATAGTAATGAAGATCTTGGATAGAGGCATGAGGCCTTCAAGGAGCCTTGAAGAGCCAACAATTTTAGTGATAAAATTTGTTCTTTGGAGGCTCAAAATGTCTTAGCCACCTTTTGGTATAACAAATATTATAGCTGGCTAATAGTGGCTCCACTTGGGGATGGTGCCTTCTTGAAGGCATCAAGAATTTCAGACTTGCATTCTCTGGGAGGCTGATCAGTTGCCTTACCCATTTGGGCTGCTTTCTTTTGCTGGGATGATCTTGCTCTGAAAAACAATTTAACAGCCATAAAAACAATGGATCTTTAATCAATCAAGCTTTCTACCTACCTAATCCTACTGATCTAACATTTTTTCTTCATTTAGAGTGCACTTGGATTGGCTAACTCTATTTACAATATTTTATTCTTTTGAAAGCAGGAAATCTAATCTATTTCTACTCCTTATTTCTCCCTGAACTCAGATTAAATAGTTGAGTTCAGATGCTTCTCTACCTATTCTACTATCTGATGGGATTGCATTGTCCAACAGATTCTGCAACAGAAATTTAAAAACAGTCAAGTCAAGATTAAGCTGTTTGACTTACTGTGATCTATGGCATAAAAACAAGCTGCACATAGATTATTATTTTCAAAAAATAAAAAAAAATTCTAAGGCTTAAGATCTGAAAGTTTCTCATCATAGCCTTTCTCTTTTCTTCACATCTCTGTTTTTGCTTTGCTTTTAAGCTGCCTTTGCCTTTGTTCTGGTTCATATTTTGAGCTTGTTTGAACCTTCAATTTATATCCTAATCTATCTACTGATAAGCCAATATTGAACAGTTTGGAAAATCGAATTCACTATCCTATCAGCAAAATTTTTTTAAAGCCAATTAGTCAAGATTAAACAGTTTGACTAACTAGAAGTGTGTTTTTGAGGAGTGGCATTTGAGCTTGCACACTTTCAGATTTGTTTCTCTTTTTTGGCATGGGGCTTTTCCTTTCTTGTTTTCATTTTAGCCCTCTTTTCTTTGTTTTTGTATTTTTGAATTTTTGATTTTTCTTCAAAGTAGAAAAACAAAAACTAACTACATGCTCAGAACTGATATTTATTGACATTCCTATCTAACCTATTCTAAACATGGAGTATTCTCATTTATCATATGATACAAAAATGCCAATGCAGCCAGCTGAGTAATTTCAAGAAGAAGTAGAAACCCTGGCTACTTGTTAGAGGTATCCATAGAACATATTGAAGATTAACCTTCAATATCAAGGCTATCATAGAAGGTGACAGCTTTTCCGGTTCTGGCTCTTGCAAAGGATCACTGCTTGATAATTTGAGCCATTTGGGGTATCCACACACTCTTCCAAAGGATCAACAAAGAAAAGATGAAGGTTCTCTTCTTTTTGGTCCTCCATGTCTGGTAGATTGTCAGCTTCCAAGACTTGAGCTTTGAGGATCATATCTTCAGGAAGTTGTTTGGAAGCTTCGTCATCCTTAACCTGCACAATAGCAATCAGTGAAATATTTTCTTTCTTTAAATCTATGCTTGTTTCTGATATAACTTCGGGCTCTTTGAATGACAGACTAATATCAGTGAAGGGAGAAGTTTCTTTTTGAGAAGATGATATATCCACAGTAGGATAGTCTTCTATTTGTTTTTCTCCTTCATCTTCATCATCCTCTGAACTGGGGGACTCATCATATTTTAAAGTGTTGTCCTCTGGTAACCCTGGTATGCTTAGATTCAGTGAGCTGAATTCTATCAAGAGGTTATTATATTCTTGAGCAGGGGAGTATTTAAAGGTTTCCTCTTTTTCAAGAGAAAACTCCTTTATTTCAACTTGCTCAAAAATTTCTTCGTTTCTTCCTTCCTCATCCTTTGAGCCGAAATTCTGCTGAGTCCCAATCATGTGAAAGCCATTTATGATGGATCGAAATGGATGATTGCAGCTTTCAAGCTGTCGATGGTGAAACTCATAACACCAATCAAATGCTGGTTGCCCTGCATGATTAGTTTCTGCTTGGAAATCATCATCACCATCAGACTAATTAAAGTTTGAAAAATTATCAGAATAAACATTTTCATCAGTCAAACATATTGGGGCATCAAATTTTTTTTCTTCTAGCTGATCTACAAGTTTATTTCTTGTATCAAGACAACAAGATGGAGTAGGTAGATGAGCAGAAGCGTTTGGTTCAATTGAAGGTTTGGATGCTGAATGTCTGTTCAATATTAGATCAATCTCTTTCTCTGTTATGAAAGAAGGAGTTTCCTTATTGCTTAGAACAGAGGTACAACAGTCCTCCTTGTCTTGTTTTGGCTGATTTTGAGGCTTGATGTATTCTTGAGCCTCTTCTAACGGAACTTTACTTGTGTCACTAAAATTTTTTGAGTTTAGGTCATGAAGTTCTCTTATCAGCATAGTACAAGACAATGGTAGGCAATCAAGTTTTTCTTGACAACCTTCTTCATTTCTTTCTTTGTAAGTTTGCTCATCATCTTTTATAAAGTGTTGATCATAATACATGTCTTGGTCAGAGTCTTGGTCTTGAGGTGATTGGGCTTGTGTTTGATCAAGGGAAAGCCTAGCTAGCTCTAGATCATCAACATTCATATTAGCCATCAACCTATCCATTCTCTTCCCATGTATGTACGTCGTCTTTTCCATCATGATTATAAATTTTTCTTGGTTATTTTTTTCATGTTCATCATACATGTCTTGTAGTGGCAGAGGTTTTGTTTGCTTAGAGAAAAGCATTTTTTCTCCTTGATAACCAACATTCATATTGGCTATAAACCTATCCACTCTTTTTCCAAGCATGTACATTAATCTTTCCATCATGAGCGTATATATGTCTTCTGGATCTATATCTAAATCCATGTTTGTTAATCAGGAAAGAGGTCACTGTGTCTGGTCAATCAGTTCAGGGTCTTCTACCAGTGGAGTCATTTGGTCTTTTGGAAATTTCAGAGTGTGGAGTCGCCAAGTGGAATTTTTTAGTTCATAAGGAGGTAAAAGGTCTTATGGTCCACCACCATGTTTATTTGATACCAATCTGAAATATTTTTGGTTTTTTCTGAGTTACTTTTTAGTTGTATGGTTTTTAAGAATATCCTAACTCTGTTTCAAAACTTAGCTACGGTTATGAGACAAAGAGAGTCTACTCTTATGGCTAAGCCAACTGATCTTTCAAGGTTAGATAAAGTCTTGAGATAATCCCATGTCGTGCCCAGTTTCTCACTGATTCAAACAAGTTTTAACATGATTACCATAACTTGGTTGTGCTTGACAAGGCTGCTTTTTACTCACAAGTTTTATTTATTTTAAGGGAAGTTGTCCCCAGCCGAGTCGCCAGAAATGTTAGTTGCTGGTGGCTCAGTTGGTTGTTATAGCAAATTTTCTTTGAAATAAATCTGTGATATCCTATGGTTACCCTTAAATGAAAATGATTCTGGGTTTGTCCCCAGTGGAGTCGCCAGAAATGTTAGTAATCTGTAATTTTGGCAGACTGGTGAGACTAAAACTGCAGAAACAACATCGTTTCAACAACCTTTGCGATTCTAGGATCTAGCCCTCCTGAATCCGGAGAGGGATCTCTCCAATACGTGCAAAGATGGATTTGTCTTTGAAGTTTAGCGTAATGATATTAGGATAGTTATAAAGGCCAAGGGTTTTGTTTGTTTTTTGGATGGTTGAGCATGAATACTGTTTGAGGGGAAATTTCCAAGTGCAAAGAGATTCAAAGGTGAGAAGTTGCAAGTGGATAGAGCAGCAAGGTAAAAGTTAGATATGACGCTGGTTTTTAGTCCATTGGGCTATGGAGTCATAACAGGGATTTAATTGAACAACAACATCAATAGTGATCCAAGGGGAAAGTCATCTATGTCACAAGATCATTGAGATTGAAATGATGGAATGGAAACAATAAAGTGTTGGAGGGGTGGAAACTGATAATAATTTCACAAAGGATTTATAGTCAGTCCAAACAAGAAAAATCCTCTTAAGTAACTGTTTTAAAACCAACCAAGTGTAGGGCCAACCATTGACTTCTTGGGCAAGTTTGTATTAAAGCAGCTTAATTGACAAACAATCCAGTAATCCACATAATTACCTTCAGAAAGTATGAAAACATATAAGAGAAAACAAAGTGCAACTTAAGATTAGATAAAGTACTTTTAAACCTAGTCTGCTTTCAGCCAACACCAAGGGAAAATTTCAGAATTTGCCTTTGGAGAATAGAAGCTAGAAACAGGACAAACCATCACTTTCTAGTCTAACTTTAATAAGAAAATAAGGAAAATAACTTTCAAGAACAATATTTAAAGCAAACAGTAGGGTGAGGAAACTCCAACATTCCTAACTGCTTGAACTGTACTAAATCATTCCTGAATAAACGAATAAGAGGAACACATTAAGATAAAGATTTTCAGTTAGAGAAGGGAACTGATAAACAATAAATCCTAACTCTGTAAATGTTGTTCTTTATCAGAGAATGGTGAAAAATATGGCATACATAGAAGGAAAAAAACGATAACAAAGAAAGGGTCACTTCACCAGTAATATAAACCAGGATCCCAAGAAACAGCTTGTTATTGATGTCAAACCAGTTACAGTCTTCAAGTCCAGTGTTTCAGTTCAGCAATCATCTTCACTATTCGGCCTAACTTATCTATTACAAACAAAGCTTCAAGGGCCTGTGAATAATATTTACAATCAGAAGTCTCAAGCTCAATTACATAACAATGCTCAGCAACGCAGTCAACCAACAATTTCTCATCTTCTACATCAGTATGTGTAGAAGGATGAGCAGGTGAGAAATAAAAATATCTCAAGGGTCATTAATACAGATTAAATGACTTCTCGGCCCTTTGAGTGGCTCGATGGAGAACTGTACAGGTGGACTACTGTATTAATGTTTACAATTATGAATTTAAACTTGGTGGGAGCCTTGTTTGACTTTGAGGCTTTATGCTATGTTCGAAGTAACTCTGCAAATATTTCTGCATTGATTTCCTTGCAGAAGTAAATCCCTGGCTGAGCTGGAGGTGAATATCTTCATTTGATTAATAACTTCGGCCTCTGTGTTGAAAGGTTTGAGGCAACAGGTGGCTCTTTGGTAGCTCAGAAATCAATTCGCCTCAAATAAGGTGGTGAAGGCCTTTCTGCCTGATAGATATTTTTGATTTTTTATTAATTCTGTTTTAATTTGGGGGATTAGGCTTTTGATATTCAATCTTATGTTAATATTGTAATCACACACCTGAAATTAATATTAAGTATGTGTGAACAGTGCTACCCAAACGTATTATGCCGGACCAGCAGGCGTCTTGTTAATTGTAAACCGTGATATGGGGCTTCAAAGGTATCGATGCTCATGGGCTTGTCGACGAACGATGAATAGGTGCAGAGTGGGTCCTTTTGTGCTTGCGAAGGCACGGAAATGTCTCCTCACCCGGCCTTCGGCCTTTCTCTTTAATGGTGACATTACAAAGACGTAAGACACACAAAACGTTAATAAATCCTGGGAATTGGGTTGTTGCTTGAAGGCGGGGACGGACGTGGCGGTTGGATGCGGGCCATGGACGTTCCCGGATCTAATCGAGATATCGTCGGCGGAGAAGAAAGGGTAATGAGAAATCTCCGATGCGATTGCGCGATCGGGAGGGCAGAAGCGATTAGGCGATGGCCATTGATCTATAAGTCAGATCAACGGTGGGAAGTATAATCGGGGATCGACAATCGGGGGCGGAAACTGAGTGCATGTGATTAAACTTTGCGATGCGATTGAGCGATGACCATTGATCTGAGAATCATATCAATGGTGGGTAATTAATCGGAGGGATGGCAATCGGAGGTGTCAAACAGATGCAGCGATGGAAGACTCCGATGCGATCTTGCGCGGGCCGTTGGATTGACTTACAATCAACGGTGGAGATGTGCTGGGGAAACACCCTTGTATAATTTATGAAACCCAAACTTTTGGAATAATCAAAGGTTTTTATGGATTGGAAGCGGAAAAATATATAAGGCGGGTAGGCGCCCGAATGCGGGGCCGTTGGATATATGAGCTACAATGGGCCCGGGGCTTTATATATTCAAAGGAGCCAATCGCAATTGGAGCCTCGGGCTGGTCTTTAAATCAACCCATTTGAAAAATTGCGATGCGATTCAGCGCCGGGGGTCTTTAACACTTGGTGTTGGGCATAAGTCATATGAAATGGAGGCGGGGGAAGTTTTAACACTCAAGACCTAATCACATCGGAGGATTTTGATGCGGTCTTTTTAATCAACCCATTTGATTTCTCCGATTGGGATTGCGCGATCAGTATTTTTAATCTAACCATTTTTCATTAACACGTGACTTTAATATATTAGATTAAAAGTTTGGATAAATGGGTTTTTTAATGGATTTGGGAGTTTCGGCAAGGTTAAAGAGTGAGTATTTAACTTTTGAAAAATGACTTTCATAAATGGAAGAAGAGGATTTATGAAAACAAGGGAGTTTTGATGGAGAAAAAGGAGAGAAAATGAAGGTTTGAGAAGTGGGAAAATGAAGGTCTTTCAGCAGTCTTTCATTTGGAATCAACAGAATTTTCTGAGTATAAAATGGAAATAGTAATGAAGATCTTGGATAGAGGCATGAGGCCTTCAAGGAGCCTTCAAGAGCCAACAATTTTTATCGATAAAATTTGTTCTTTGGAGGCTCAAAATGTCTTAGCCACCTTTTGGTATAACAAATATTATAGGTGGCTAACAGTGGCTCCACTTGGGGATGGAGCCTTCTTGAAGGCATCAAGAATTTCAGACTTGCATTCTTTGGGAGGCTGATCAGTTGCCTTACCCATTTGGGCTGCTTTCTTTTGCTGGGATGATCTTGCTCTGAAAAACAATTTAACAACCATAAAAATAATGAATATTTCATCAATCAAGATTTCTACCTACCCAATCCTACTGATCTAACATTTTTTCTTCATTTAGAGTGCACTTGGATTGGATAACTCTATTTACAATATTTTATTCTTTTGAAAGAAGGAAATATAATCTATTTCTACTCCTTATTTCTCCCTGAACTCAGACTAAATAGTTGAGTTCAGATGCTTCTCTACCTATTCTACTATCTGATAGGATTGAACTATCAAACAGATTTCATTCTCTATCTTCTGCAACAAAAATTTAAAAACAGTCAAGTCAAGATTAAGCTGTTTGACTTATTGTGATCTATGGCATAAAAACAAGCTGCACATAGATTATTATTTTCAAAAAATAAAAACAAAAACGAAGGCTTAAGATCTGAAAGTTTCTCATCATAGCCTTTCTCTTTTCTTTACAGCTCTGGTTTTGCTTTGCTTTTGAGCTGTCTTTGCCTTTCTTCTGGTTCAGATTTCGAGCTTGTCTGAACCTTCAATTTCTATCCTAATCTATCTACTGATAATCCAAGATTGAACATTTTGGAAAATCGAATTCACTATCCTATCAGCAAAAAAAAATTAAAGCCAATTAGTCAAGATTAAACAGTTTGACTAACTAGAAGTGTGTTTTTGAGAAGTGGCATTTGAGCTTGCACACTTTCAGATTTGTTTCTCTTTTTTGGCATGGGGCTTTGCCTTTCTTGTTTTCATTTTTGCCCTCTTTTCTTTCTTTTCTTTGTTTTTGTATTTTTGAATTTTTGATTTTTCTTCAAAGTAGAAAAACAAAAACTAACTAGATGCTTAGAACTGAGCTTTATTGACATTCCTATCTAACCTATTCTAAACATGGAGTATTCTCATTTATCATATGATACAAAAATGCCAATGCAGCCAGCTGAGTAATGTCAAGAAGAAGTAGAAACCCTGGCTGCTTGTCAGAGGTATCCATATAACATATTGAAGATTAACCTTCAATATCAAGGCTATCACAGAAGGTGACAGCTTTTCACGTTTCTGGCTCTTGCAAAGGATCACTGCTTGATAATTTGAGCCATTTGGGGTATCCACACACTCTTCCAAAGGATCAACAAAGAAAAGATGAAGGTTCTCTTATTTTTGGTCCTCCATGTCTGGTAGATTGTGAGCTTCCAAGACTTGAGCTTTGAGGAGCATATCTTCAGGAAGTTGTTTGGAAGCTTCGTCATCCTTAACCTGCACAATAGAAAACAGTGAAATCTTTTCTTTCTTTAAATATATGCTTGCTTTTGATATAAATTTAGGGTCTTTAAATGACAGAATAATATCAGTGAAGGGAGAAGCTTCTTTTTGAGAAGATGATATATCCACAGTAGGATAGTCTTCTATTTGTTTTTCTCCTTCATCTTCATCATCCTCTGAACTGGAGGACTCATCATATTTGACAGTGTTGTCCTCTTGTGGCCCTAGTATGCTTGGATTGAGTGGGCCGAACTTTGTGAAGAGGTTATTATATTCTTGAGCAGGGGAGTATTTAAAGGTTTCCTCTTTTTCAAGAGAAAACTCCTTTATTTCAACTTGCTCAAAAATTTCTTCGTTTCTTCCTTCCTCATCCTTTAAGCCGAAAGTCTGCTGAGTCCCAATCATGTGAAAGCGATTTATGATGGATCAAAATGGATGATTGCGGCTTTCAAGCTGTCGATGGTGAAACTCATAACACCAATCGAATGATGGTTGCCCTGCATGATTAGTTTCTTCTTGGAAATCATCATCACCACCAGACTGATTAAAGTTTGAAAAATTATCAGAATAAACATTTTCATCAGTCAAAAATATTGGGATATCAGCTTGTTTTTCTTCTAGTTGATCTACAAGTTTATTTCTTGTATCAAGACAACAAGATGGATTAGGTAGATGAGCAGAAGCGTTTGGTTAAATTGAAGGTTTGGATGCTGAATGTCTGTTCAATATTAGATCAATCTCTTTCTCTATTATGAGAGAAGGAGTTTCCTTATTGTTTAGAACAGAGGTACAAAAGTCCTCCTTGTCTTGTGTTGGCTGATTTTGAGGCTTGATGTCTTCTTGAGCCTCTTCTAACGGAACTTTACTTGTGTCACTAAAAGTTTTTGAGTTTAGGTCATGAAGTTCTCTTATGAGCATAGTACAAGACAATGGCAGGCAATCAAGTTTTTCTTGACAACCTTATTCATTGCTTTCTTTGTAAGTTTTCTCATCATCTTTTATAAAGTGTTGATCATAATACATGTCTTGGTCAGAGTCTTGGTCTTGAGGTGATTGGGCTTGGGTTTGATCAAGGGAAAGCCTAGCTAGCTCTAGATCATCAAAATTCATATTAGCCATCAACCTATCCATTCTCTTCCCAAGTATGTACATCGTCTTTTCCATCATGATTAGAAATTTTTCTTGGTTATTTTTTTCATGTTCATCATACATGTCTTGTAGTGACAGAGGTTTTGTTTGCTTAGAGAAAAGCATTTTTTCTTCTTGATAACCAACATTCATATTGGCTATAAACCTATCCACTCTTTTTCCAAGCATGTACATTAATATTTCCATCATGAGCGTATATTTGTCTTCTGGATCTATATCTAAATCCATGTTTGTTAATCAGGAAAGAGGTCACTGTGTCTGGTCAATCAGTTCAGGGTCTTCTACCAGTGGATTCATTTGGTCTTTTGGAAATTTCAGAGTGTGGAGTCGCCAAGTGGAATTTTTTAGTTCCTAAGGAGGTAAAAGGTCTTATGGTCCACCACCATGTTTATTTGATACCAATCTGAAATATTTTTGGTGTTTTCTGAGTTACTTTTTAGTTGTATGATTTTTAAGAATATCCTAACTCTGTTTCAAAACTTAGCTACGGTTATGAGACAAAGAGAGTCTACTCTTATGGCTAAGCCAGCTGATCTTTCAAGTTTAGATAAAGTCTTAAGATAATCCCAGGTCGTGCCCAGTTTTTCACTGATTCAAACAAGTTTTACCACGATTACCATAACTTGGTAGTGCTTGAAAAGGCTGCTTTTTACTCAAAAGTTTTATTTATTTTAAGGGAAGTTGTCCCCAGCGGAGTCGCCAGAAATGTTAGTTGCTAGTCGCTCAGCTGGTTGTTATAGAAAATTTTCTTTGAAATAAATCTTTTATATCCTATGGTTACCCTTAAATGAAAATGATTTTGGGTTTGTCCCCAGTGGAGTCGCCAGAAATGTTAGTAATCTGTAATTTTAGCAGACTGGTGAGACTAAAACTGCAGAAACAACATCGTTTCAACCAACTTTGGGATTCTAGGATCTAGCCCTCCTGAATCCGGAGAGGGATCTCTCCAATACGTGCAAAGATGGATTTTTCTTTGAATTTTAGGGTAATGATATTAGGCTATTTATAAAGGCCAAGGGTTTTTTTCTTTTTCTTGGATGGTTGAGCATGAATATTGTTTGAGGGGAAATTTCCAAGTGAAAAGAGTTTCAAAGGTGAGAAGTTGCAAGTGGATAGAGCAACAAGGTAAAATTTAGATATGACGCTGGTTTTTAGTCCATTGGGCTATGGAGTCATAACAGGGATTTAATTGAACAACAACATCAAGAGTGATCCAAGGGGCAAGTCATCTATGTCACAAGATCATTGAGATTGAAATGATGGAATGGAAACAATAAAGTGTTGGAGGGTTGGAAACTAATAATAATTTCACAAAGGATTTATAGTCAGTCCAAACAAGAAAAAGCCTCTTAAGTAACTGTTTAAAACCAACCAAGTGCAAGGCCAACCATTGACTTCTTGGGCAAGTTTGTATCAAAGCAGCTTAATTGACAAACAATCCAGTAATCCACATAATTACCTTCAGAAAGTATGAAAACATATAAGAGAAAACAAAGTGCAAATTAAGATCAGATAAATTACTTTTAAACCTAGTCTGCTTACAGCCAACCCAAGGGAAACTTTCAGAATTTTCCTTTGGACAATAGAAGCTAGAAACAGGACAAACCGTCACTTTCTAGTCTAAATTTAATAAGAAAATAAGGAAAATAACTTTCAAGAACAATATTTAAAGCAAACAGTGAGGTGAGGGAACTCCAACATTCCTAACTGCTTGAACTGTACTAAATCATTCTTGAATAAACGAATAAGAGGAAAACATTAAGATAAATATTTTCAGTTAGAGAAGGGAACTGATAAACAATAAATCCTAAATCTGTAAACGTTGTTCTTTATTAGAGAATGGTGAACAATATGGCATACATAGAAGGAAAAAAACCATAACAAAGAAAGGGGCACTTCACCAGTAATATAGACCAGGATCCCAAGAAATAGCTTGTTATTGATGTCAAACTAGTTACAGTCTTCAAGTCCAGTGTTTTAGTTTAGCAACCATCTTCACGACTCGGCCTATCTTATCTATTACAAACAGAGCTTCAAGGGCCAATTAATAATATTTACAATCAGAAGTCTCAAGCTCAATTACATAACAACGCTTAGAAACGCACTCAACCAACAATTTCTCATCTTCTACAGCAGTATTTATAGAAGGATGAGGAGGTGAGAACTAAAAAGATCTCAAGGGTCATTAATACAGATTAAATGACTTCTCGGTCCTTTGAGGGGGTCGATGGAGAAGTGTACAGGTGGAATTATGTATTAATTTTTACAATTATGAATTTAAACTTGGTGGGAGCCTTATTTGACTTTGAGGCTTTATGCTATGTTCGGAGTAACTCTGCAAATATTTCTGCATTGATTTCCTTGCAGAAGTAACTCCCTGGCTGCACTGGAGGCGAATATCTTCATTTGATTAATAACTTCGGCCTTTGTGTTGAAAGGTTTGAGGCAACAGGTGGCTATGTGGTAGCTAAGGAATCAATTCGCCTCAAATAAGGTGGTGAAGGCCTTTCTGCCTAATAGATATTTTTGATTTTATATTAATTCTATTTTAATTTGGGGGATTAGGCTTTTGATATTCAATCTTAGTCACAATCCCGCAAATCTGTCTTCTAACTTCAATCTTCTGTGTGATGTCTTCAGAAACCGATACTCTTTAATTGTGTTCTGAATAAAACAATGTCTTGTTAATGTGTAGAGCTGTGCTGGGCTTTAGAGGTATCAATGCTCATAGAGCATCAACAAACAATGAATAGAGCCTGGCGGATGGTCCTTTTTAATAGCCCGAAGGCGAAACAAACATCTCTCCCGGCCTTCGGCCTTTCTCTTCAATATAGCGGAAAACCATTACAAAGACCTGCAAAACACAAAATAATTAAGAAATCCTATGGAATTAGGTTTCAACTGCTTAGAAGGTAGGGAAGGAGCATGGCCGTCAGATCTGGACACGTGGACGGTCCAGATCTAATCAGGGAATCACAATCGGCGGGAGGAGAAAAAGGGTGCGATGAGAAATCTTCGACGCGATTGCACGATCAGGAGGGCAGAATTGATTAGGCGATGGCTGTTGATCTATAAGTCAGATCAACGGTGGGAAGTATAATCGGGGATCGACAATCGAGGGCGGCAACTAAGTGCATGCGATTAAACTTTGCGATGCGATTGAGCGATGACCGTTGATTTGAGAATCAGATCAACGGTGGGTAATTAATCGGAGGGATGGAAATCGGAGGTGTCAAACAGATGCAGCGATGGAAGACTCCGATGTGATCTTGCGCGGGCTGTTGGATTGACTTACGATCAACGGTGGAGATGTGCTGGGGAAAAACCCTTGTATAATTTATGAAACCCAAACTTTTGGAATAATCAAAGGTTTTTATGGATTGGGGGCGGAAAAATATATAAGGCGGGTAGGCGCCCGAAAATGGGGCCGTTAGATATATGAGCTACAATGGGCCTGGGGCTTTATATATTCAAAGGAGCCAATCGCAATCGGAGCCTCGAGCTAGTCTTTCAATCAACCCATTTGAAAAATTGCGATGCAATTTAGCGTCGGGGGTCTTTAACACTTGGTCTTGGGCATAAGTCATATGAAACGGAGGCAGGGGAAGTTTTAACACTCAAGACCTAATCGCATCGGAGGATTTTAATGCGGTCTTTTTAATAAACCCATTTGATTTCTCCGATTGCGATTGCGCGATCGGTCTTTTTAATCTAACCATTTTTCATTAACACGTGACTTTAATATATTAGATTAAAAGTTTGGATAAATGGGTTTTTTAATGGATTTGGGGGTTTCGGCAAGGTTAAAGAGTGAGTCTTTAACTTTGGAAAAATGATTTTCATAAATGGAGGAAGAGGATTTATGAAAACAAGGGAGTTTTGATGGAGAAAAAGGGGAGAAAATGAAGGTTTGAGAAGGGGGAAAATGAATGTCTTTCAACAGTCTTTCATTTGGAATCAGCAGAATTTTCTGAGTATAAAATGGAAATAGTAATGAAGATCTTGGATAGAGGCATGAGGCCTTCAAGGAGCCTTCAAGAGCCAACAATTTTAGTGATAAAATTTGTTCTTTGGAGGCTCAAAATTTTTTAGCCACCTTTTGGTATAACAAATATTATAGGTGGCTAACAGTGGCTCCACCTGGGGATGGTGCCTTCTTGAAGGCATCAAGAATTTTAGACTTGCATTCTCTGGGAGGCTGTTCAGTTGCCTTACCCATTTGGGCTGCTTTCTTTTGCTGGGATGATCTTGCTCTAAAAAAAAAATTAACATCCATAAAAACAATGGATCTTTCATCAATCAAGCTTTCTACCTACCCAATCCTATTGATCTAACATTTTTTCTTCATTTAGAGTGCACTTGGATTGGCTAACTCTATTTACAATATTTTATTCTTTTGAAAGCAGGAAATCTAATCTATTTCTACTCCTTATTTCTCCTTGAAATCAGATTAAATAGTTGAGTTCAGATGCTTCTCTACCTATTCTACTATCTGATGGGATTGAACTGTCCAACATATTTTATT
Source organism: Pinus albicaulis (assembly GCA_034641835.2). NCBI lineage: Eukaryota > Viridiplantae > Streptophyta > Pinopsida > Pinales > Pinaceae > Pinus > Pinus albicaulis. The sequence goes on along the minus strand of JAXQQM020061275.1, from coordinate 2,800 downwards.
CTCTATCTTCTGCAAAAAAAATTTAAAAACAATCAAGTCAAGATTAAGTTGTTTGACTTACTGTGATCTATGGCATAAAAACAAGCTGCACATAGATTATTATTTGCAAAAAATAAAAATAAAATCAAAGGCTTAATATCTGAAAGTTTCTCATCATAGCCTTTCTCTTTTCTTTACAGCTCTGTTTTTGCTTTGCTTTTGAGCTGTCTTTTCCTTTCTTCTGGTTCAGATTTTGAGCTTGTTTGAACCTTCAATTTCTATCCTAATCTATCTATTGATAATCCAAGATTGAACAGTTTGGCAAATCGAATTCACTATCCTATCAGCAAAAAAAATTTAAAGCCAATTAGTCAAGATTAAATAGTTTGACTAACTAGAAGTGTGTTTTTGAGGAGTGGCATTTGAGCTTGCACACTTTCAGATTTGTTTCCCTTTTTTGGCATGGGGCTTTGCCTTTCTTGTTTTCATTTTAGCCCTCTTTTCTTTGTTTTTGTATTTTTGAATTTTTGATTTTTCTTCAAAGTAGAAAAACAAAAACTAACTACATGCTCAGAACTGAGCTTTATTGACATTCCTATCTAACCTATTCTAAACATGGAGTATTCACATTTATCATATGATACAAAAATGCCAATGCAGCCAGCTAAGTAATGTCAAGAAGAAGTAGAAACCCCGGCTGCTTGTCAGAGGTATCCATAGAACATATTGAAGATTAACCTTCAATATCAAGGCTATCATAGAAGGTGACAACTTTTCATGTCTCTGGCTGTTGCAAAGGATCACTGCTTCATAATTTGAGCTAGTTGGGATTTCCACACACTCTTCCATAGGATCAACAAAGAAAAGATGAAGATTCTCTTCTTTTTGGCCCTCCACGTCTGGTAGATTGTCTGCTTCCAAGACTTCAGCTTTGAGGAGCATATCTTCAGAAAGTTGTTTGGAAGCACCATCATTCTTAACCTGCATAATAGCAAACAATGAAATATCTTCTTTCTCTAAATTTATGTTTCCTTCTGATATAAATTCAGGTTCTTTAAATGGCAGATTGATATCAATGATAGGAGAAGTTTATTCTTGAAAAGAGGGTATATCCACAGTAGGATAGTCTTCTATTTGTTTTTCTCCTTCATCTTCATCATCCTCTGAACTGGAGGACTCATCATATTTGACAGTGTTGTCCTCTAGTAACCCTGGTATGCTTAGATTCAGTGAACTGAATTCTATGAAGAGGTTATTATATTCTTGAGCAGGGGAGTATTTAAAGGTTTCCTCTTTTTCAAGAGAAAACTCCTTTATTTCAACTTGCTCAAAAATTTCTTCGTTTCTTCCTTCCTCATCCTTTAAGCCGAAATTCTACTGAGTCCCAATCATGTGAAAGCCATTTATGATGGATCAAAATGGATGATTGCGGCTTTCAAGCTGTCGATGGTGAAACTCATAACACCAATCGAATGCTGGTTGCCCTGCATGATTAGTTTCTGCTTGGAAATCATCATCACCATCAGACTGATTAAAGTTTGAAAAATTATCAGAATAAACATTTTCATCAGTCAAAAATATTGGGATATCAGCTTGTTTTTCTTCTAGTTGATCTACAAGTTTATTTCTTGTATCAAGACAACAAGATGGAGTAGGTAGATGAGCAGAAGCGTTTGGTTAAATTGAAGGTTTGGATGCTGAATGTCTGTTCAATATTAGATCAATCTCTTTCTCTATTATGAGAGAAGGAGTTTCCTTATTGCTTAGAACAGAGGTACAACAGTCCTCCTTGTCTTGTGTTGGCTGATTTTGAGGCTTGATGTCTTCTTGAGCCTCTTCTAACGGAACATTACTTGTGTCACTAAAAGTTTTTGAGTTTAGGTCATGAAGTTCTCTTATCAGCATAGTACAAAAAATGGCAGGAAATCAAATTTTTCTTAACAACCTTCTTCATTTCTTTCTTTGTAAGTTTTCTCATCATCTTTTATAAAGTGTTGATCATAATACATGTCTTGGTCAGAGTCTTGGTCTTGAGGTGATTGGGCTTCTGTTTGATCAAGGGAAAGCCTAGCTAGCTCTAGATCATCAACATTCATATTAGCCATCAACCTATCCATTCTCTTCCCAAGTATGTACATCGTCTTTTCCATCATGATTAGAAATTTTTCTTGGTTATTTTTTTCATGTTCATCATACATGTCTTGTAGTGGCAGAGGTTTTGTTTGCTTAGAGAAAAGCATTTTTTCTTCTTGATAACCAACATTCATATTGGATATAAACCTATCCACTCTTTTTCCAAGCATGTACATTAATATTTCCATCATGAGCATATATTTGTCTTCTGGATCTATATCTAAATCCATGTTTGTTAATCAGGAAAGAGGTCACTGTGTCTGGTCAATCAGTTCAAGGTCTTCTACCAGTGGAGTCATTTGTTCTTTTGGAAATTTCAGAGTGTGGAGTCGCAAAGTGGAAGTTTTTAGCTCCTAAGGAGGTAAAAGGTCTTATGGTCCACCACCATGTTTATTTGATACCAATCTGAAATATTTTTGGTGTTTTCTGAGTTACTTTTTAGTTGTATGGTTTTTAAGAATATCCTAACTCTGTTTCAAAACTTAGCTACGGTTATGAGACAAAGAGAGTCTACTCTTATGGCTAAGCCAGCTGATCTTTCAAGGTTAGATAAATTCTTAAGAGAATCCCAGGTCGTGCCCAGTTTGTCACTGATTCAAACAAGTTTTACCATGATTACCATAACTTGGTAGTGCTTGAAAACGCTGCTTTTTACTCACAAGTTTTATTTATTTTAAGGGAAGTTGTT